>JAIWQS010000019.1:0-377861 GCA_029891385.1 Erythroxylum novogranatense
TATGCAATTCTCCTCTCATGCTAATTATTGCAAATTACCTTTTCGATACACTTCATCATGTTTCTTTTGTTTTGTCAAAACCTTTCATTCTCAACAACATTTATTTATTTATTTAAATATAAAAAGCTGTATACATAATTTACAAGCAATTATCTATAGACAATTTATAAGCAACTCTTCTTCAACAGAGAAAAAAATTAGAATTGAAAATAGGTGAGAAAGAAGCTCTTCCTTCCAATATACAAAAGTTGTCACAGATTAACAATTTATAAGCAACTCTTCTTCAACACAGAGAAAAAAATTAGAATTGAAAATAGGTGAGAAAGAAGCTCTTCCTTCCAATATAAAAAAGTTGTCACAGATTAATGAAGTAGGAATAAAGGAAGTACAAAAGTTATCACAGGTTGATGAAGTATGAATAAAGGAAGTACAGAAGCTATCATAGGTTGATGAAGTAGGAAAAAAAAAAAGAAGTAAAGAAAGGAGACAATGGAATTGAGAAGGAGGTTTTGGATTTCGATTTCAATAAATTTTATTGTGAGGAAGGAGAACTTCATCCAAATAAGGAGATTCAACAAACAATATTGAAGATGTTGAGAATTTATCTCCCAGATTTTTTCTAAATAAATGTACGTGGTGGTTTTCATTTCAATGCTAGTATCTAGATTAATGGTTTTAGTTTTTTTTGGCTGATGTATTTTGTTTCTAGTATTCTTTTAATTTGATTATGTCTTTATATTATTGGTCTTCCATCTTTATTTATTTATATAGTTATAGTAATTAAAAATCAATTGTGCAACAACATAGATATAAGAAAGCAAAATTATCTTCCTGATGTTGTAATATGTGATTTAAGAGAATAAAGTTTTGCATTATATTTTTAGAAATATGTAGTTTATTGCATTGCTCTCTTAATCTTTTAAGAACATACCACCCATCTTCAATTATTCTTTGAACATCTTCAATTAGATTTTAACTCAACACATTGATTTTAATATGAATAATTTTATTTATGTATGTAAAATAGACTTAGCAAAATCTACTAGTTCGAGATATTTATGGAATTTGATGGAATCAAGTTGAGAATGTGGCTGAGATTAATAAGATTAAGCCAAGACTAATAAAATCAATAAACTTAGCCATTATTTAGTTTAATTTATGTTTATAATAAACTCAATAAAATCCATTACTTAGTTCAATTTCAAATTCTAATAAATAAAATAGAAATTACTGATATTAGGAGTATTTTAAGAACACAATTGATGAATTTATATATCAAATTTATTTTGTAAACAACTAGAAATTATAAAGTTTATTCTATTAATTAATTTTATTTATGTATTGTGGTGTAGTTTAATCATATTTTTAGGTTTTTTATTGCTTTATTTTTAGCATTTTATTTTCTTTCATGTTTCAATTGTATTTGTGTTTAATTTTTCTTTTTAAAGGTAAAATTAACAAAATATAAAAATAAAATAAAAGCAAAATTAAAGTGAAATGAAATCTCTTAACATTACTCATGTTAACAAATTCATTACATTTTGCACTCTGTAAGAATCCAACTAATTTGTCTAGGAAGATCATCCTCCATTCCCCGTGTAGCTTTATTCATGTAAGGGATTTTGTAATTGTTGGACCCTTCAACTTTCATAATTTCCTACATACACAATTGTAAAGTCAAGAAAATACGACTTATTATTTTCATCGAATATTCATCAAAAGACTTTTTAACTGCATGGATGAGTTCTTCCACTGTCCTTGGACACTCTTTATGTTGCAGTGCTTGAATGACGCTAAAAAATCTGAGATCCAAAATATTTAAATCAGGTGACTTTGGAGGTTGACACACTAATCTAATATCAAAACCATGTTGTGAAGCAACTTTTTGAAATTCCTTGTCATTTGGATCAACATACATCCTTGCGTTGTCTAGTTGAATAAATATGGTTTTTCTTAAATCCTCTTTGGGCCACTTAAGTTGAATTGCAAATGTGTTTTTTATTTTATTTTCTACTCTTAAGTGCAACTTAATGGCGTTTGAATGATGACAAATAAGACATTGCTTTATACATCTATGTAATGATGTGTAGCTAACACTTATACCCCTGGCCTTTAAATATTTGGTAAGTGACATTATAATCTTTTGTCGATGTAAAGGAATTTAAAGAATATGATTTAAGTCAATTTGAACTCTCTTCCGCCCACAATTTTTTGTTTTCTTAGACACATCAACTGCTTCACCATTTGTGTATCTTTTGCCTGTTTCCAAATCCTTTGGACTGTTCTTATATGAATTGAAACAACTCTACAACCTCTTTGATTGTAGTATCTCTTTTCAACTTTCCATTAACATTTTTTTCTAATAAAGTGTTGTATATTGCCCATCTCTGCTCATTTGTTAAATTTTTCTTTGTTTCCTTACTATTCCCTCTTCAAAGAATGTATCTTTTTAAGGAAAAAATTACATTCAATTTTAAAATAACCAATATCAAATAAAAACACAACCAACACAAATTGCATAAAACCGCCTAGTTCACTTCATAAACTATCCATCACTATAATGAAAAATAAAGCCACAATAAAACATAAAATCAAATTTTACATATGAAATGAAACATTAAAAACAAATCAGAAAAATAAAATGACATAAACATGAAAACAAATAAAATTGAATATTTCATACTCCTAGTGCAAGTGTTGTAAATAAATATTAAAATATTGAAAAGGATTTGTAAAAGATTAAAAATGTTCTTAAAATATAAAACTAACTACTAGTGCAAGGTTGAAAAATTTAAAAGAAACAACATGCAATACAAAAATACATTAAAATACAATAATCTAGCAGCAAGATAAAACATGAATAAGAAGAAACATCCAAACAAATTCAACATGAATGAGAACAACCATCCAAACAAATTTAGAATACTGGAGAGAACTATTTATTACAAAAAAGAAAAATAAAAATAAAACTGAAGATTTTTTGTGTTTAAAAATAACCTGAATTGTGAGATAAGATTAATCTATCTTTCACACACACACCATCGAAATCTTCTTCTCTTAACGGTGGCTCGAACTCTTGATCGAGTTTCAAATTTAAATCGAACATCATAGTGGGTGTGGTTAACAGATTTGATAACCTCGACACAACAATTTCATTAGGATTTTCAAAACTTACCGAAGCAACATTCAAATCAATTGAAACTTCTTTCTCGTTGCACATTACTTCAACATTCAAATCAATATTTTGTTTTTTTTAAATTGAAAGCCATGAATACATATGTTGTTGTTTTTAAAGTTTCTTCTACACACACACACATACACACACATAGCCACTAGAGTTTTTGGTTTTGGTTCCTGTAGAATTTTTTAAAACATTTTGTAAATTTTTAGGCCCTAAAATTTTCACATGTTACTGTTCTTGGCTCCAAATTTGAATCAATCAATTTTCAAAATTTTCAACAATGTTGAGATCAATATACAAGGTTAAAAAGAATAGACATGGATGAATGTCGAGAAAAAATGATGGAGTTTTGAATTAAGTATGTGTTTGGATAAAATTTTGAATAAATTAATTTAAATTTTTCTTAACTTTAGATCAATATCCAAAGTAGAAGCAAAGAGACACAAGTATCGAAAGCAATGATGATGGATTTTCTTATTTAAATTTATGTTTGGCTCAGATTTTGATTTAATTAATTTTGAAAAATTTTAGTAAAATCTTCTTATCATACATGGTAGAAATGAAGAGACGATGGAAATGAAGAAACTCATATACATGGTAGAAATGAAGATAATGCAAAGCCAATAATTTTTTAAAATTAAAAGTTGAAAACTTCAAACTATGCATGTGATGTTTTAATGATTGCATTGTTACTATTAATAACAAAAAAAACAAAACATCATTGTTGAGTAGTACCATTAATAACAGTATATCAAATATTTCATTAACTTTCTTAATAAATATATATCCTCTAAAATGACATTCGTTTTAGATAGGAGGGAGTATAATTTATATGTCACATGTCAAGAATTAATAGTGTGATGACTGAAATTTGACATAACTTATTGTTGAAGGTGCAAATTAATATTAGAGATTATGACAAAGTTCATCTCGAACATTTTGGGAAAGCTTAAGAGATGAATAAGACATTTTTACTTGTATTGTAGTTTGTAAGGGTGCTTTGATATAAATTAGGGGAAGCTTACATTATCAAGAAATTTGATCAATGTGTTAGGACTTTTTGGATAGTCAAGGGATGATTTTGTCATTTCGTCAATTCAATTTTAACTGCTCTAAAGTATGATGATTCGGGATAATATAACTTATATAAATAATTTGCATTTTTGGTTTAATTTATTTTAAAATATAATTTAAAATTATAGAATAAAATTGTCAAATTATAAATTTTCAAAAGAGCCTGAATTTGTTTTAATAAATATTATTATGTGATTATAGTTTTAATGTTAAAATTCTTTAATAATATAAAATAATATTAATTATAAAATAATATAACATAAGAAACCTGTTGTCAAATAAGCATTTTAATATAATATTATGCGTTGCTGAAGTGCATATTAATTCATTTGACTTGGGTATAACCAAAACTATACGCGTGGAATTTACGGAGACATTTACATTTTCCAACCTAACACAGCTTCGTGTTCCTGTTGGCGCAAGGTCCAACATATTGTGGAACTGGCGTAAGAATTTTGAATAACAAGTTTTATGAAGAACCCTTAATTATGACCAGACTTGGAGCTTTGACAGCACGAAAGTCAAGCTAAGATGCCCACTTTTCTAAAACATATGATGTTATATGTCTCATTTTCTTTAGGAAACTTGAATGAATGAATGAATGAATGCGTTGTTTGATTTAACCTTAATCGCAAAACATGACCAAAATGAACCAACCAATCATATGTCATTACCAATGATGCCTATATGGTAAATAAAGAGGTGATAGAACGAAGATGTAATCATTATTCCTAATTTTTAGATATTTAGTTAAATTGGTAATAGATAAAATGAGAAATGATAATACTGAAATAAGTTTAAAATAACCATAAACTTTTATTTTTAAGAGGATGTGAGTATAAGTTTGAATAAACAATGGAGAATAAGAGATAAAATGATATTATTAAAATATTACCAAGTTATCAAAATATTAAAGTCAAAAAATTTTATATTAATTTCTTACTAATTATTTTATTTTGATTACTTTTATTTTTATAAAATTATTTATAATTATTTAAAATTAATAATTTTATAAATAATTGAAACTTTTATTAATTATTTATAAAATATAAAAATGTTAATTAATTATGTACATAATAAATTATATAAGAATTAAATATGAGTAAAAATTTCTCTTTATTCTTTTAATATTTTAATACTAAATATTAACATTACTATTATTTTATTTAATACTATACCAAACACGCATAATTAATACTAATTTTATTTCCACTACGAATCTTACTTTATATTTTAATGTTTTCTGATTTCTACGTTATTGACTGCCAATCTAGTCCTTAGGTTAAAACTTTTAGGTGACGAAGTCTACTAATTAATTATGTAAGTTTATTGTAATCTATGATAACCGATTTGACAACTTAATCAAATTTAATATGGATAAGTTGGCGACTCATGACTTGTCCTAAATGTTTAAAAATAAAATCTTCAAACTTCTAGTTTACAAGAAAACAGAAATTGAGATTTGTCAAAGCATAAAACTAATTACACTTCAAAATGAATACATAGTACACTAAAAAAACCATAAATTTTGACTTGTCATAGATTTAAAATATGCATTTTCACCTAGTTTTATATTTTAATATTAAAAATTCATATTTAATTTAATATTTTTCACACATTTTAAATAAATAATAATATATTGGAATATTGTTACAATATTTATCTTTTCATCTAGAATTCTTTATCTTTTCAGGAGAAAGTATAAACAACATTCAGACGGAAAGCTAAAACTTGACCGCAATTAATGTCAAATTTACCGAATCTTTAAGGAGATCTCAGAAAACTATTGTCTGCTAATCATATTAACAGTTTGGTCTCAACCGTTAGTATAAAAATCAGCCAACGAGATTAACCATATATAATACTTCACTAATTGACGAACTAAAACTAAATTAATTTAATTTAATTAGTCATAAAATATCCTCTATCCAATTTAATACAAAACTTATAAACAAATATCTAAAGAGTCCCTCAAACGAGAATTCTAATTTATGTAAAGCCTAATAACAAGTCATACTCAATTAATAACTAATTAAATTTATATGTTTAATTATAAGCATCCTTCTTTTATATTTTATAAAGAGATTATTTATATAACTCGAATCTGTAACATTTCTTAACACAAAGAGTAATTTTATTAATTATAAGTTTATTTAGTAAACTAATAGTAAAAGAATTTTGTATCCCTAACCTCATTTTAATTAATATTATTGAAGAAACTTGATCTTTTATTGGGATTACAAAGCTTTTATATGAGGAAGATGAAGTTAGAAGCCAACTCCTATACTACATATAAGATATAACGTCATCGCCAATCCCTTCTGCCTATAAATACGATGCCAAGTTTCAGTAGGCTATACATACAACAACCGAAGAGATGAATTCTCTAAGTTCTTCACTGCTCTCATTTCTTCTTCTTCTCCTCCCATTCCTCTGATAACTTCTGGTTCCCCTCATTATCAGTTTATTCAATGCCTTCTCCAATGTTCAGGAGATCCCACTACCATTTCCAAGCTTATTTACACCCCAACAATGCCTCTTATTCGTCAGTCTTGGGTACACTCTGCAAGACTTGAGGTTTAATATAACTTCTACTCCTAAACCTCTCGTTATAGTCACCCCAACAAATGTTTCCCACATTCAGGCCGTTGTTCTTTGCGCCCGTGAAAATGGGTTGCACCTTAGAATTCGAAGTGGTGGTCATGACTATGAAGGTCTTTCTTACGTTTCTGTTCTCCCATTCGTCATCCTCGACATGATTAATATGACTGCAATTAACATCGATGTAGCAAGTAAGTCTGCATGGGTGCAAGCTGGTGCAACAATCGGCGAACTCTATTATCAACTCGTCACCACAGACAGAACTCTTGCTTTCCCAGCGGGAATTTGCCCAAGTGTTGGAATCGGTGGCCACCTTAGTGGTGGAGGGTACGGCTCGTTGATTAGAAAGTACGGTGTTGGTGCTGATCATATAATCGATGCACATAGTTGATGTCAATGGAAGGCTCCTGGACAGAGCTTCAATGGGAGAAGACGTGTTCTGGGCTATCAGAGGTGGTGGAGGAAACACTTACGGCGTGGTTGTCGCATGGAAAGTGAATCTGGTTTCAGTTCCTTCTAATGTGACGGTGTTCTTGGTCCAAAGATCCTTAGAACAGAACGCAACCAAACTTGTCTACCGCTGGCAGACAGTGGCAAATCAGATTACTGAAGATCTGTACATAACAGGTTTGATGGGCAAAACTAATTCTAGTCAAACGGGAAGCACATCAGTAAACGTAACATTCTATGGAAACTATCAGGGTGGTGTGGACGATCTTCTCCAGCTGATGAAGGAGAGGTTTCCCGAGCTTGGCTTGGCTAGTGAAGATTGCACTGAAATGAGTTGGCAAGAATCTAACCTCTTCTTGTCTAGCTTTCCAGCCAATTCATCATCGCAGCTTTTGCGTAGTCGTACCATTTTAAAAAAAAGATCAAAGTCGAAATCTGACTACGTTAAGGAACCAATCCCTGAGGCTGTAGTTGAGAAGTTGTGGAACATGTTCTACGAGGTGGAGTTAGGATACCTTTATCTGATACCCTATGGAGGAGTAATGAATCGGATTCCCGAGTCCAGTATTCCATATTCACACAGAGCTGGGATTTTGTACAAGATCGGCTACTTCACGAACTGGGATGAAGATAGCTCCATTGTAGCTAACAAACATATAAACTGGATGAGAAAGGTTTACAGATACATGGGTCCATATGTTTCCAAGAATCCTCGCTCGGCATACATAAACTATCGTGATCTTGACATTGGAGTTAACAACTTATACAACACCAGTTATGAGAAAGCAAGCATCTGGGGCAGGAAATATTTTGGCGACAATTTCGACAGACTGGTGAGGGTGAAAACTAAAGTTGATCCTTCTAATTTCTTCAGGAATGAGCAAAGTGTACCCCTACTCTCTCCTAAGTTGGTGAGGAAATAATAGGAATTACTTATTATGTAATGCAGTGACGAATCTACTGCTCTGTTTCTGTTTGTGAAATTTGGGTCTAATAATTGGTCTTGTACTCGTACCTAAAAATTAATAATGATATGTAGTCTTCTTTGTTATAATTAAATATTAATTAAGACGACATTTTAAATGTCGATTTAATTTTAGTTTAAATATATAATAAAGTCAACCGTAGCTATTTATGCAGCTGTTTAAAATTTAGAGCCAGAATTTTGTGTCTCCTAAGAGATTTACCCGATTCGAGCGAAGATTAGTTTGAATGTAGATAACTTAAAGGTATCGATTCAAACGAGGATTAGTCTAAGTGTAGATAGCTTAAAAGTGTCTTCTTATAATTAGGACCCTTTTAAAATATCTACTAAATAACTAAAAAAAGTCAAATCATTACTATTCATGTTAAAAGTTACATGTTAATTACTTAAGACTTCTTGCAAAGTTATCATTAATCCTTGACAATTGATAAAAAGTGCAACATCAATCAATTATATTGACTTTAAATAATGTATAAAATTATTTAATAAATTTAAAATGTACTATAAATATGAAATTATTAGTTATTAAAACTTTTTGTTTAACGTATAATATGACATGTAATATGTATATAAAATAGTTACGCGGAAGTCAAGTCTCTATAAAGTATATACTAAATTAAAACATTTTTATTAGTAATTAAAATGATTAATGAATTTTTTAATTAAATTTTAGTAAAAGTATAGTTATTTAATTGTTAAAAACTTTTTATTCGATGTAAATAAATTAGTTTTATATGGGAATTATATAAAGCTTATTAATAATTGAAATTGATGATATTAATCTTTTATATTTTAGACCCTTATGACTATTTTTAAATTTGCACAAAAATCTTATACAGTCATAGGGTTTTTGTTTTAATTTTAACTTTTGATTATTACTACAAAATCAAATATAGTTTTAAATAAAAATTTAATTTGTTCAAATTTAAGACTACGAAAATCGATTAAGCTCAAATTCGCTTGATCAATTAAGATAAAATAATATTGTTTTATTCTAAATTAAAATAAATTTTGATTGAACTAAAATTTTTAAATCAAAATTTCACCGATTTATCATATTAAAAATTTTATATTAATAATTTAAGTTAAGATTGTTAAACTTAAGATTTCTTGCAAAATAATGCTAATTGACCAGAGAAATAAATTACTTTAATAAAATATTAATAATATCAATTAAATTAAAATTTTAATATATATGAATGTAATTTACTATTAATTGACATAAATTTCAACATGAAGTGGATATATGCCAAATAATATGTAAAATAATAAATAAATAAATAAATTTATTATTATTATTATAAAATACTATTATAAAATACCATTCTGTATGGGTTACTGGAATTTACTGGGATTGAATTATAATTTTAAAAATCTATGAACGAAATTGGAAACAAAGAAAATGTAAAGCTAAGGACACTCCAGCGGCACATCTTCAGTATTCTTTTCTTTTTTTTTCTTCCTTACAACCTTTATACTCCTTTAATTATTAATGTCAATTTATCTTTAAAAAATTTGTCAAAATGTAATTTTTATAGCAGTAAAGGAAAAGACAAATGTTGTTGGTTTGCTTATGCTTATGCTTGGAAGAATACGACTTTTATGAATTTCTTTTCGTATATGACATTTATATTTAAATTCTTTTAAGAATACTAAGAAAAGAATCAGAAATTAGTATTTGTTGTAATTTCAATCATATTAATATAAATTTTCTTTGTACTTGAGATTTGTTCATAAAATAATATAAAATAATAAATTTTCATATTTAATAAAAATCTAATAACATAAACATATTTTCTTATTTTCATTAATATTGTATTGATTACTATAAGATATATTGGTATGAGAATGTTATCTTTAAAATTTTAAATTGTCATAAATTTTAATTAAGAAAATTTATATTTAATTTAAAATTGTAAATAATATATTTAGAGGATAAACTAGTGTATCATTATTTTTGTATCAAAATATTTGCATTCATTTATTACAAAATAAAATATATTTCTTTAATTTATTTCAAAATTGAACATAGCAAAGATTTAAATATAGTTATGTAATGAAATTTTAGAAAATTATTATTAATAATAATTTAAATTCTCTATGTTAGTGATATATTAATTACCCAAGAGCTTTAAAATTGTAATTGTTAATTCTATAAAATTAATGAATTTTGATAATAGAATAATATGCTCTTTTAAATTAGAGAAATGTTTTCATTTTCTTCTTCTTTTAATTTCATTTATATTTGATGTATATGTTAAAGTCTATATATGTAATAAAAAATAATTGTAAATGTTTTTATTTCTTCTAGTTGATTGTTTCTCGGTGCAAACTCTTATTGTAAATTGTAATACTTAGAGAGCTATAAATATTTATTATTCTTTTTATTTGATTTTTTATGTAATATTATTTAGGGTTAATTACCAAAATAGCCTAAACTTTTTTTTTCAAATTTTCAATTATAGTCTGAACTTTAAATAGTAGCAATAAAATGCTTAAACTTTCATTTTTTTTTCAATTCTAGCTTGACATTAGTCTCAACATTATCTTTGTTGACATGATACTGTCACGTGTCAAGGAACCCTCATTAAAGTCTAATTATTAAATTGATGTCATTTCATTATAAAATTGAAACGAAGACATTTCAACAAGAGAAAATCATACCCCTTAATTTGTAACCTAAATCCATCGTTCTCATTCGTCCATTCATTTATAGATCTTCCACATTAAAAAAAGAGAGCATCAAGAGCTAATGGAAGATCGTTGGCATATTTCACGAAATCTTGGCGTAACTCGAAATGCTCTTCTATGGGGCAATAGTTTTTAAAAGCTTTTGAGCGCAGAAGCTAGATTGTTTCTTCATCATCCAACATCTCAACCCTATATAATTCTTCAACTCCGCGACATATCATTAATGCTCATCTCTAGTTGTTATGATTATCTTACTTCCATTGCC
Organism: Erythroxylum novogranatense; assembly: GCA_029891385.1. Classification (NCBI taxonomy): domain Eukaryota; kingdom Viridiplantae; phylum Streptophyta; class Magnoliopsida; order Malpighiales; family Erythroxylaceae; genus Erythroxylum; species Erythroxylum novogranatense. The sequence continues at coordinate 11,248 of JAIWQS010000019.1, forward strand.
AAACTATTCACTTGTTCCTGTTAATGATTTTAATTCTTTTAGTTGATCTATATCATCAAGAACAACTAAGAGCCTTCTTTAGCATACTCTGTGCTTGATCTCATCCATTCCTTCATAGATATTCCATATTCTCAAGTTCCTATCTAACAAGGTTTGACGAAGAAGTTTTTCTTGTATACGAGCAAGTCCATGTTTTTCATTAGTTTCTCTTATATTTGGAAGAAAGTAGCTACATTCGAATTGGCAAGATAGTTCCTCGAAGGCAATTCTAACAACACTTGTCTTCCCAATTCCTCCCATTCCCCAATTACCAGCAATGTGAACATCATCCTTCCTCCCAACATCTAATAATGAAGTTAGTTTCTCCATACGTGAATCCATTCCAACAAAATCCTTGGCCAAGCTAGAGAATCTGTTACTTAATTTTCTTAATTTGCTTAATATCTTTTCAACCACTTAGGGATTTAGGTTACAAATTGAGGGCTGTGATTTTCTCTCGACGTCATTGATGTCATTTCAATAATTAGAGTCACTTTTGCTAATTACACTGACGTGTCTAATTAATAAGGATGTCTTGAAACGTGACAGTTCCATGTTAGTAAAGATAACAGTGAGACTAACGTCGGGTTATAATTGGAAAAAAATTTAAAGTTTGAGTATTTTGTTGTTACTTTTAAAAGTTCAGGCTATAATTGAAAATTTGATGAAAGTTTAAATTTTTTGGTAATTAGTCATATTATTTATTATACGATGAAATTGTAATATTTTAAATACCTTATATTGTCTTTTATTTTATATTTGTATAATCTTTTTCATATTAATTGTGGTTATCATTTATTTGTAAAATATGTGAAAGGTAATGTTAATATAAATTAATAGATTGTTATTATTTTAATTTTTATTATTATGTTTTTAGAGATATGATTGATGTAAAATTATAAATTATATAGTATAATATATTAAAGGATTATTTTGTAATTTTTAAAAATTTAAAATTATTTTATAAATTCATCCAAAATGATATACCGACTTTTCGTTTTAATAGTAATTATTAGAATTTTCTCTAACAATTACAGAATTTTAATTTATTCTAAAAAAGTAACTAAGTAGTTTAATTTTTGTTTTAGTTGGTTCGTTGTACTTGTAGTCATTGGGGATGAGACCATCTATTCCCAATTTCTATGTCATTATATGCTAACTTCTCATGCCCACATGTTTCATAATAAATAAATAGGAAAGTATAAAATATGAAGATGGAAGACGTTGGCATTGGAAGGGCAAAGTCATTGTGGGCCTCTCCTTCCCATCGAATCTTAAAACCAAGATTTTAAAATCGGATCGGACAAACCGATCTAGCTCGAATAGTTTGAACCGCCTATTGTCCGATTCGGTTTCATCTAATAATCTTTCAAAGTAAAAAGTGACTGGTTTACTATAAAGCTGGCCAATTTTTCAGCCAACTGGTCCAACCGGTCTGTCGATAAAAGGTTGACTAATGTTGTTTTGTTTAGCCTAAACGCTCTCCTTGTTGGATTCACTCTCTCTTCAATCACCATGTCTCACTGTCTTTTTCCATTTATGTCAATCCTCACCATATCTCGTCATCATCTTCCATTTTTGGCCATCTACCATCTTTGCCAGACTATTAAAAAACGAGACTCTCTCTGCTCGCCGCTACTCTCCTCTCTTCACCGTCCTCTTCGTAGATCTCATCACCTCCATCTTCCGTAGGTAAATTTTTTGTCTATGTTTGGTTTCACCTTTGATTTCTTTTAAGGATATTGCTAATTCTTGTTTGTATATGAGGCCTGGACTTGTTGCAGTTGTAATTTCCCGTTACCCATGTTAGGACAAGAATAGTAAATTATGAGAAATTTATGTGAAATTAGGAAAATACACGTCATGCATAAGTTATTGTGACATGCACATTTTTGCACATTCATATGGTTGTACATGCATTCATTGACATTTTTCGGGTGTAATTGAGTTATAAATGCGATTAAATTATGAAATGTAGTTTTTATGTATTGAAAATTTATTTGGAGAGTGTTATTATTATTTCAAAATTTTTGGTGAATTTTAGAAAATTTTCAAAAAAAGATACAAATGGGAGTGTGACACGTGGCAGCCTCACATGCATGACAAATGGATTACATGCATGGGTGCCACGTGTAAGTTAAAAAAACAGAGAAGAACATTTCTTCAGCTCTTTCGGTGTTCTTCTCTAGACATCATCCAATTCTCTTCTTTGGACATTCATCATCGAAACACTTGTTCAATATTTTCTATTTGGCAGTCCATATATTGCTCTGTTTCTATTCATCTTGGATTTTCCCCAACCATTGAAACTTGTCTTTCGATATCACTGTTGGAATTTTTTTGAAATCAAGTAAGTTGTGTTTTCCGATTTATTGGATATTGTAAATGAGTTTGATGATGATTTACTGTATAAATCAATACATGAATGAGAAGGTTGGCAGTAGAGTTTCAATGGATAAACTTGAGGAATGAGAGATGAAGGATCAGTGAATTAGAATAGTCCAGAAAACTAGTGATTATTCACGTTGCTTTGTTACCTCGCCGTGTACTGCATACATGTTTAAAAGTGGTGTTAAATGAGTTTAGAGCTAAGTTTTTGGTGATACTATGATGCTAATGTAAAGTTTAAATTGAAATGAGTTTTTGTTGATAATGAATAAGTAAGAAAAATTGAAAAGTGCTGGAAACTGAGTTTACCCGAAATGTACTATGTTTTTGGTATTAGTATAATTATGTCTATTATGTGTGAAGTTAGGTGTTTAAGTGTGAATTTTGGATTTTTGACTTGTGTATGTTGATGAACTAAAGATAAGTTAGAATGGTTTTAAGTGATCTTTTGAATTAATTGTTGTAGTCATTAATGTAGAATTTTTTTTTACAGAAGTGAGAAGTGGAAAATGTGGAGTTCGGGTTTTTGGATGTTTGATGTCTAGAGTTTTTTTTTGCATTGCCTTGAAGTTATAATGAGTGTCGAAGTGTTTAAGTTGGGAATAACAAAAGAGAAGGAGTATGAAAATCCTGGAAAATTTATATTTGAAAAATGACAGAGAAAGAGAATGAAAATGTGGCATTTTGGATTTGTAAGTTTTGAAGTGTAAAGTTGATTTTGATTTATTTGGAGGTTGTATTTGGAAATGGAAATCTGAATAGATGAGTTTTGAAGCGAAGAAGTTTGAAATGAAAAAAGTGGAAGAAGAGTGAAGAAAATTTTGTTCTTTTCGTTAAAGAAGAAAAGCGGGTTGGTGAAGAAGATGAAGATTTTATGCTAGAGAGAGAAGAGGTGTTGGTTTATATGTGTGGGTTAGGAACTAGAGTATTTCATTGAACAATCCTAAGTCGTTTGGCTATAAATTTTTCATCTGAACTCCAAATGTCTTGAAACTTGGATCAATGGATTACTAAGACAATTTTCTTTTTCTCCATTAAAATTTAGAGCTTTCTGAGTTAAATTGAAAGGGGTTGATAGGATCAAAGTGTGGAAGTCTGCTGGAATGTTATGAACTGGAAAATTTTCATGAACATGCTTATGTATTCTAATTATAACTTGATCTGTAGATTTTCAAATGAGTTGATTTTTAGTTCAAATTAAACTATAGGTATAAGTCTACAATTTATTGAAGAATTTAAATTTTAATTCTATTTTTAAGACTTTCAAATTTGGCATGAAACTACATCTTAACTTAGACTGTATCATGACCAAGGACAGAAATCATGTCTTGTGGTTATTGAATAAATTGTATTGATGTAGGCCGGATTAGACTGAGGTGTCTTCACCAAAGTAGCTTATTCTCTTAGCTTTAAATTGGTATAAATTTTGTAATTTTGGATATCCGAACTGAAGATAAGAGTTGTACAATTAGAGGGTATGATCATGTACTAGCCAAAAGTTCAAATGTGAATAGTTTGTTTTATTTTGTGCATAACTCATTGAATACTGAATCAAATTAGATGATCTTAGAGTCATTAGAAACTTAAGACATGGTTGAACAATTTTGTAGAAGGAAGTGTTGCCTAATTTTGTCATATACCCTATCGATTAATTATGCAAAGTTGACTTAAAATCATGTGGGTGAAAATCTGAAGTGGTCAATTGTTATGTAATGGATTTCACATTGTTTTATTATAGTCCAAATTATAAATACAAATGATATTAATGAGGGCTTTGATATCTGATCGATTTGATGATGAGAATTGCAATAAGATACCCGAAATTGTCATTGAACATGCATTGTGCATATTTTGTATAAGTACATGTGCATAAAAGAATACTTGTATATTTGTGCAAAAATGTGATATTTGTGAATGTGTTGTGTATGTTATAGAGGAACACATCGGATGCTAGACGGACATTGCCAGACCATCCAGGCAATAACTTTTTGGAGCAATATGTGAGTCAACCCAGATGATTTCCTAGGATTGTTTTGATTTGAATTTAATTTGATTAGTTAAACTTCCAATATTATTAAACCGTTTGTGAGTTGTTTTTGGATTCCGGACTTGAGGTCCGAGGAGTTTAATAGTTGAGCATGTATTGGGAGTGTTTTGATTTGATATAAATTTGACAATTGATTCTCAACGAAAGTTGAATGCCGGACTTAGGTCCGATGATTGTGAAATCTTGTTTGAGCATTTGTATAAGATTGTGATATATGAGATATTCAGAATTTGTTGCATTTCATAAAATGCTTGCTCAGATAATGGCGTTATGACTTGAGTTGCCAGTATGAAGTGCTTCCATGTAGAACTTTGCTCCGTGATTCCTGATTTTGCACGTAGAGCTACACTCCGTGATCTTGTTTGGACCGAGCCCTATGGGTGGTATTTAAATAAGTTTGTGATAGGCGCGGTCACAACAATAAGAAAGAATGAGTCTCATGCATATAACATTATAAAACTGAAATTTATTGAATGATTTGCAAAGTTGAATGAGTGATAAATTGATGTGATTCATTTACTATACTTAGCAATGTGAACTGTGTGATTTTATGAAATACCATGTTGTGTGAACATCTGGAATGTGTTATGATCAGAATGAGTGTCTGTGAAATAAGTATTATATGTATGTGATTCGGTGAAATCATCAATGATGGTTCATTTTTTGAGTTCGCAAAACTCATAAAAATTACAATGTGATTTTCAGGTACGAGACAGGAGAGGTAGTTCTTTAGAAAGGACTAAAGGAACCTTTGGATTTTGTTATGGCTTAGAGATCTATCAATTGGCCCCAGGAGTGTTGTGTCTTATATTTTGTAGTTTTGTTAGATCCTATATGAGGTTATGTAAATATTTGTCTAAAGGAAACAATGTAAATTTTGTGTATGAATGCAATGGATGGTTTTAAAATTTGCTGACTTTTAAATGATGTTAGTTGATTCCATGTGTAAGTTTGGATTTTTTTTTGTTCTAACATACCATTATCATAGTTTATGTACCAAAAAGTTTGGGCATGCACCCTATGGTAGTGGGATGTTGCAGCAATAATATATGAATTTTTGGTTTTATGATTTAGGTATTTCTAGGTAGTGTGGGTCATGTGAGTCAAAAATGAGAAACAATCGGACAAGCTCCACACCTTTGGACACCGTAAGTGAAGTCTAAATCGCTTATTCCTAAAACGAATTTGATGAATTTGGCTTCGCAATCCTTATGATTTCTTCTCTAACTCAGCAAAATGAGTTTTAAATCCATGAAATGAGTACTAGAACTAGCATATGATTAATTCTGAGAAGATCCAACTCCCCAATTGAAACAACCCTTTTTCCCATTTGGAATGAGCAAGGATTGAGATTATTCTCTAAATGCTATAATTGTCTCTGTGATGAGATAATATACTTTAGGTAGAGATGGGTAGAAGTTTCTCACAATTCATACCATACGTCACTATCTCTCTCTCTCTCTCTGAGATTCTGAATAAATGTTGTAAACAAAGTCAACTCAACACGTATGCGTGCTAGCTTGAACCCAAGAGTTTGTTTTGGAGTGAAATATAGATTCTGGATTATGTTATTTAAGTTTCAGATATGTTAAAGAGATAATGAAATACATATTTTTTAGAGTGAGATACATATTCGGATCGTGTTATTTAAGTTTTGATATCTTAAGAGATAATGAAATACATAATTTGTTTTAGAGTGAAATACATATTCGGACTATGTTATTTATGTTTCGATATGTTAAGAGATAATGAAATACAAAATTTGTTTTGGAGTGAAATACAAATTATGGAGCTTGTCTACAAGAGTTCCAACTATATAAGATCTCTACTTTATTCATAGTTATTGATTAATTAGTCTTCATTAACGTTGTGTTATATATACAATTTTGAATGAAAACTACACTTAAAATATTTTGGCAAGCTAACAGTAGATTATTTTAAAAGGCATAAGTAATTACTGGAGCAAAGTTTAACAAGTGAGTTTATTTGGTCTTTTGTGTATGTATGAGATTTTATTTTATTCACCATGCTACTGTTAGTTTTTTTAATGTATGTGAATTGATTTCATCGTGTATATGATTACTGATTTGTGTTGGTCTTTAAAGTTGTCGTTTAAATAATTTCCTAACAAAATGACGAACTCACTTGATGGCATAAGTTTTCAATTAAAAGAATTTGATTACCTAAAAGATGATAATTAAAAGAAGAAAGATTTTGAAATTAACATAATTGCAAAAACTAGAGTAAGAATTGTGTATTATCTAACATATTAAAGTAGTAGTTACTTTTTATGTAAAAGAAAAATAAAGAGAATTTTGTAACTAAAGCTATATGCGATTTAGATTGAAAATTGGTCAACGTTAGATCTAATTCAATTTAGAATTGAATTGTCAATACTTTTAAGATTTGTTTGAGAGTTAATCAATATATTAAACAATACACTAATTTAGTTAAATTTAGAATTTCAACTTATGACATATTTTCAAGGATTCCTCTAAATGTTAAAATAGTATTCTAAACAACAATTTTATACTTGTGACTATCATTTTATATATTTACAATTTACCTTAGTCAATGAGATAAGGTTTATAAATTGTTAAAAAGGATATCCTAAAGAACAATTTTAAGCTTGTGATTGTTGATGACCATAATTATTTTAAGTAGGAGATTTTTTTCTTGACCATTATATACCTAATTATTTTTTATACCTTTTAGGTTAAATCATAATGGAGAATATAGAATCATTAGAAAAAGATTCAAAGAATGTCGCATCATCTAATTGTGGTAAATCTAATACTGCATGAAATTATTTTTCTTCTTCTTAAGCATATGATGGAATATCCAATATAACTATATGTTTTCCGATAGAATATTTAAAGAGGGTGAAATTTATAGAATGACAGAACATCTTGTTGGAGTTAAGAGTAGTATTGCTACTTGCAAAAAAGTACCACTTGATGTACGTGATATGATTAGAAAATATTTGTAGCAAAAAATAAAAAAATAAAGAAGCTTATGATATATCATTTGGAGATGATGAAACACCACACGTACTAGATAAAGGAAAAAGGAAAACTACTATTAACATAGATTCTTATTTTAATTCAAGAACTACTACTGGTTCTCAACCTAGTCTAAAAAGTATTTTGACAGATAAGAATGTTGTTTTACGATGTAAAGAGCACGGGCTAGATGGTTCTATCACTCATGCATTCCATTAAATGCTTTAAATTCACCATATTTTCAAGAAGCAATAGATGCTACAACAACAATAGGTCCAGGATTTAAGGTACCTTCTTATTATAAGCTGCGTGTGTCTTTATTTCAAGATTTAAAAAATGAATGATAGTTAATTGTGGATACATATAAGTTTAGTTGGGAATCGACAGGATGCACTATTATGGCAGATGGGTGGACTGATCAAAGACAAAAAACCTTGATTAATTTCTTGGTTTATTGGAAGAACTTTTATCAAGTTCGTTGATGCTTCTGATATGGTAAAAAGTACTAATGCTTTATCTGAACCATTTTATGATATTTTCGAGAGGGTTTGATGTGAGCAAGGCTGCACATGACGAATATATTGATAGACACCAAGATTAATGTGGCACTAATCAAGACTTGATGTTGCCTCCTAGCCTCTCAAGTCAGACTTGGCTTAAAAGATTCAAGGCCGCGTTATCGCAGATTCAGTTTGTCAGTTTGAGCCAAGTTCTGGGCTCAAATAGCCCTTGATAGGTGTGCAAGTTAGGCACGTACGCCAACGACCAATAGGCTCAGGTGTGCACTCTAGTGCCTAGCAGGTCAGATGCCAGGCTCGCCAGACCAAGTGCACCGTCTGTTCTTTTTTGTTTTGAATTATTTTTCTTTACTATTTTTTGAACGATTTGGGTCGTGTTATTTTACCTATTTAGGCTAGGAATGTTGGCCCAATTTTGAATTATTTTGGCAACTATTTATATTAGTTTTAGAGTTACATACACACTTTGATAATTGAGAGCTTTGTTATCGCAAGTTTTGTGAGAATTTTCTTCACGTTCTTATTATTCCACAAGCCCTAACTTTACTTATCAATTAATCTCAACTGTGGTGTATTGTTTTGGTTCAATTTTTTTGGTTTTCTACTTGGTGTAGGTTGCTTGGACAATTGCGACCCTTGAGGTCTAGAAACGTATCGAAAAATCTTGCGTATCTAGTTTGTTTAAAGGTTGCCGAATCATATCAAGATTAATTTCCTTCCGTGCACGTATCATCTTAGTATCAGAGCGAGGTGTGGAGGAGAATTCTTATTCAACTCTATCGAAATTCAAGAAACTGCCACCCATCGCCATCCAATTATCTTCAGTTCATCAATTTAGGTGTGAATTAACTTTTAGTCTAGGGCTTTCAATTATTCTTCTTGTTTATTTTGTTGAAATTTCGACCTATATTAAAAAAAAGTTCAAAAAAAGTTTAACAATTTGGGGTTAATGGTTCTGAAGCATCTAGAACCGTATCATTTGCAATGGTTCAATGACAGTGGGGAAGTTAGCGTGACTAAACAAGTGCTACTATCTTTCTCCATTAGATAGTATGAGGACAAGGTTCTTTGTGATGTAGTACCTATGCAAGTTGGTCACATTCTACTTGGAAGACCGTGACAATTTAATCATCGAGCTAACCATGACGGATACACCAACAAGTATTCATTCAAGTTCAAGGGGTGGAATTTCATTCTTGAACCAATGACTCCACAAGAAATTTACTTGGACCAAATTCAAGCCTTGAAAGGGAGATTGGGTTCGGGTAGTAAAGAGCAAAAAAAAAAGAAGAGACAATAAGCCAAAAGAAAGGAGATAATGGCTCAATGGAGAGAAAGCACAAGTGATCAAAAGAATGAGAGATGTAGAGAGAAAAGTGTAAGGAGGAAAAGAAGAGAGAACCCAGAGAAAAGAAGGTAAGCTTGTATGCATGTGAAAAGGACCTAGGAGAGCATTGGTGGTGATTAGACATAGGGATTGTTTTCTTTTGGATACTAACGCTATTGATGAATCTTTGCCAAGTGTTTTTAAGTCTCTTTTGTAGGAATATGAGGAAGTTTTCCCAGCGGAGATGCCAAAAGGGCTGCCTTCTTTGCGAGGTATAGAGCATCAAATTGACTTTGTCCCAAGAGCACAAATTCCGAATAGGACAACCTATAGGAATAATCCAAAAGAAACGAATAAGCTTCAATGATAAGTAGATGAATTACTTGCAAAGGGGCATGTGCATGAAAGTCTTAGTCCTTATGCGTTTCGGTCCCACTGTGCCAAAAAGGATGGATCTTGGCATGTGTGTAGATCGTCGAGTTGTTAATAAGATCACAGTAAAGTATCGACATCCTATTCCTCTACTTGATGATATGTTGGATGAGTTGTATGGTGCATGTGTTTTTACAAAAATTGATCTAAAAAGTGGTTATCATCAAATTCGTATGAAACACGGGGATGAATGGAAAACTATGTTTAAGACCAAATACGGTTTGTATGAGTAGTTAGTTATGCCATTTGGTTTATCTAATACACCGAGTACCTTCATGAGATTAATGAACCATGTCTTGCGTGATTACTTGGGTAAATTTTTTGTTGTGTATTTTGACAATATACTTGTGTATATCATTACTTTGAATGATCATGTGGAGCATGCGCATTGTGTGTTTGATACTTTGAGATGTGAGAAGTGTACTTTTTGGATTGATAAATTGATATTCTTAGGATTTGTTGTGAGCTCGAAGGAGATTGAGGTAGATGAGGAGAAGGTGAAGGCCATTTAAGATTGGCCAACACCAAAGGGTGTTTTGGATGTGAGGAGCTTTCATGACTTAACTAGTTTTACCGACGATTTGTGAAAGACTTTTCCACCATTGCTGCTCCTTTGACCAAGTTGTCAAAATGGAGAAGGATTTAGTTGTGGAAAAGATCAAGAGCATGCATTTAACTTGTTGAAATAGAAGTTATGTAATCGCACCTATGTTGTGTTTGCCTAATTTTGATAAAGCTGAAGTAGAACGTGATGCCTTCAGGATCGATATAGGTGTTATCTTAATGCAAGAAAGCAAGCCTATTTCAAAGTGAGAAATTGAGGAGCGCAACTCAATTATCCAACATATGATAAAGAATTTTATGCAAAGGTACAAGCTTTGGAAATGTGGCAGCATTATTTGTAACTAAAGGAATTTGTCATCAAAATCAATCATGAGACTCTTAAGTACCGAAAGGATAAATTAAATTGAGCAAGCGACATGTAACTTGCGTGGGGCTTTGGAAACCTTTCCATACGTGCGCACTACAAGCAATGTAAGGAGAATGTGGTCACTGATGCTTTATCGCACAGGTATTCCTTAATCTCAACTCTTACTTCAAAACTTTTAGGGTTTGAGCATCTTAAGGAGTTTTATGCCAATGAAGTGGACTTTGTTAGTGTCTATACCACCTGTGAACATGGTGCTTTTGAGAAATACTTTAGGCATAATGGTTATTTTATCGCCAGAATTGTTGATGCGTGCCTAATTGTTCATTGCGTGAATTATTTATGCTTAAAGCCCATGGTGGAGGATTTATGGGGCATTTTGGTGTCACTAAGACCTTGGATATATTGAATGAGCATTTTTACTAGCCAGGAATGCTAAAGGATGCAGAATGCATTTGTGCCCGTTGCATTGCTTATGAGCAAGCTAAATCGACCACCAAACCTCATGGCTTATACACGCCCTTACCTGTACCTAGTCACCCTTGGATGGACATTTTTTATGGACCTTTTTGTAGGGTTATCGAAGACAAGAAGGGGTGTAGATAACATTTTTGTTGTTGTGGACAGATTTAATAAGATGACTCACTTTATTGCTTGCAAAAAAACTGATGATGCTGTGCATGTTGCTGATTTGTTCTTTAAATATGTTGTGAGATTGCATGGTATTCTTAGGTCAATAGTTTTGAATAGGGACACCAAGTTTTTGGGTCATTTTTTGTGTGTTTTGTGGGAAAAATTGGGAACGAAATTGTTGTTTTCTACCATTTGTCACCCACAAACTGATGGGCAAACGGAAGTTGTGAATAGAACGTTAGGGAGTTTGTTGCGTGTTGTGATAGGAAAAAATTTGAAAAAGTGGCCTGATTGCATACTGTTTATTGAGTTCGCTTATAATCATAATGTGCATTCTACTATTGGTTATTCTCCTTTTGAAATTGTTTATGGCTTTAACCCTTTAACTGTATTGGATATGATGCCTTTACCTTTGCCTGAGTTAACTAGCCTAGATGGAGAGAGGAAAGCCGAGTTGGTTCAAGAGTTGCATGAGAAGGCTAAGCAACATATGGAGAGGTTTCCTAATCATAGGTGGTCCAAGCTTGACCTACGAGGAGATGGTCTTTTTCAAATCTTAGAAAGGATCAACAATAATGCCTATAAAATTGACTTGCCTGGTGAGTACAACGTGTCCATTACTTTTAATATTGCTGACTTGTTTCCGTTTGATATGGACGCATATTCGAGGACAAATCTTTTCGACGAAGGAGGGCTAACGCGAGCAAGGTTGCACATGACGAATATATTGATGACAGATCGAGATCAACGCGATGCTAATCAAGACTTGATGTTGCCTCCTAACCCCACAAGTTAAACTGGGCTTAAAAGATTCAAGGCTGTGTTAAATTCATTTGTGGCTCGCGTGGTTGATGATGGATTCCTAAAGAATCAAGATTCTCGCTTGCAGATTCAGTTTGTCAGTTTGAACTAAGTTCTGGGCCCGAACATCCCTTGACAGGTGCGCACGCTAGGCGCATATGCTAGTGACACCTGTCCTCTTTTTCTTTGGGTTATTTTTCCTTAATATTTTTAGGACGATTTGGGTCGTGTTATTATACCTATTTAGGCCAGGGATGTTGGCCCAATTTTGAATAATTTTAGTAACTACAAATAATTGCCTTGACATTAGTTTTAAGGTTACACACACACACATTGATAATTGAGAGCTTTGTTGCTGCAAGCTTTGTGAGGAATTTTTTTTCTTGTTCTTGTTGTTCTATGAACCTAACTTTACTTATCAATTAATCTCAATTGTGGCGTATTATTTTGGTTCGATTTTCTTGGTTTACTACTTGGTGCAGGTTGCTTGGACAATTACGATCCTTGAGGTCTAGAAAAGTATCGAAAAACCTCATGTATCTAGTTTGTTTAAAGGTTGTCGATTCATATCAAGATTAATCTCCTTCCGTGCGTGCATCAAGGTTAGACCAAATAATGTTGTGCATTTTGTTATTGATAATGCAACTAATTATGTATCAGCTAGGTACTTATTACAATCAAAGTATGAACATATTTATTGGTCTCCATGTGTTGCTCATTGTATAAATCTTATTTTAAAAGATATTGGTGGTATGGATCATATTTTTATTCTTGCTTCTCGCGTTTCTAAGATCATAAATTTTGTGTATAATCATATCATATTTTTGTCATGGTTAAGAAAGCAAGAAGATTGGATTGAGATCATGCGTTTCATTGCTACCAGGTTTGCAACTATATTTATTACTTTGAAAACAATTTATGAATATAAACAATTACTTCAAAATTTAGTGACAAGTAAACACTTTTCAAGTCATAAGTTATCAAAGAGTGAAAAATGAAAATAAGTTTGTGCTATTATTATAGATAATAAATTTTGGGATGTTTACTTGATCATTGTGAAGATTGTGGCTCCACTTATAAGGTTGTTGAGGATTGTTGACTCAGATGAGAAGCCTTCTTTGGGGTATATATATGATGGTATGTATAGAACTTACAAGACAATTATAAATCTTTTTCAAGGGATTGAGAAATTGTACAAGTCGTACATAGATTGTAGAAATTCTTGCCCATCCAAAGGATTAGAACCCTAAAATTTGGTATATGTGAGATCAATCAAAGAAATTGGGACAACACATCTCATGCTCATGCATTAGATACGGTACACAAGCACATGATTAGGGAATCCCGCACATAACAATAATTGTACATGCATTCATGGACATTCCGTATAATTGGTAATTGGTAATACATGGACTGTTGAGATAATTGTGGGTTATTGATCTTGAAAATTAATTTGGAAAGTGAAATTGCTGATTTTACATTTTGGAGAATTTTAGGAAATTTTCTGAAATTTTCGGGGTAAATCTGGACTAGGAAAAATGCCGAGTGATGTAATTAACCGATAACCGATATTCAATTTAGTGCCTATGGAATTGAAGTTTGGACCTATGGTTATAGGAATTTTGACAAGTGGAATTTATGGAAAATTGGGCTTGAAATTGATTAATTGAGAAGGAATTAGGAAAATGGTCTAAATGAAAGTTGAAGCTTATCAAGTTATCTTTCCATTACCACTGATTTTGCAATTTTCGATATGTATATTGGGAGATATGCATTGATGACTATTGGCTGGTAAAATACATTTTAGTGAAACCTACCGAAATGTCGGTTTTGTGAGCATTCGATTGGAAGCAATTTTATCAATTTTGTGAAATGAATTGGCTTGAGTGACCTTCTGAAGAGTTGTAGAGGAAAATTGATCTTAAAATGGTATATAGCATGTGATTTTGGAGATCATATTTGGAAGTTATGAGTTTTCAAACACCTGAATCTGCATTAGGTTATTAATCGCCTGATCGCAGTAAACCTGCTTGGCGCTTTGAATTGGTTAAAGATGGAATTGGCTCTTAAGCTCTTCATTTGACTCGTGAGACTATTGTTCCTAATATTTGGTTTATAATATTCGCATTGCTTTCGATTCTTGTCATTGTTTATTAATTGATTCTGCGATTGAGGCTCGATTGTAGAGTTAGTTAATTTGCATATCGCCAACCGATTTACTTGGTGGAGTCTAACTGGGTGATTGGTGTTTGTGGCAATTGGCACTAGGGCATAGTACTTGTCTGATTTTGTGGAGGAACTTGCGATCTAACTAGATGAAGCATGAGTCTGTATGTAGTCGATTAGGGTTAGTGTTTCTTCAGAGTTTATCTTGTTAACTAATGAATCTCGGAGAGAGCTCTCAAGGGTTATTAATTAATTAGGGAATAGTTTAAAGGAGTTTCTCGACTATTCTAAAATTAAGAAGAAACGAGGGAGCCAGAGGTAGTTGGTAACCATAGCTAACCTATTATTAAACCAAAGAAAATATTTGAGTCGATGATCGATCTAAGCATAACTAGGAATTTCTGGCTAAGTTTTCGTTTATTGAGTTTATCAATTTTATTTATGTTCTTTGTTGGTTATTGTTTTATTAATTTATGTTAATCTTTTATCAGTTGTTATTTCAATTAGTAGTTTTAGTTGAAAACTTCAAAACCCCTTTTTATTTAATTTCATTCGTTCTTTGGCATTTGAATAAAATCAATTGTTTCATTCTCTGTGGATCGACCCCATTTACCACTGTGCGCAATTTATTTTCGTTTGGTGTTTGAGATTTATTTTTTGTGGATTCGACACCCATCAAAAGGATAATAGACTACGTCACCACGTGGTTTGGTCCTGCCATATATATATTAGATTCGACGTGATTTCAACTCGATTTGATTAGACTTTGAGTCAAACTAGAGTTTGGGTTCGGGACTTTGTTTGAAAGGTCAGAACGATTTAGTTTTTTGTTCAAAAAGATATTATTTTGACAAAATTACCCTAGACAATATTGTTTTGATTTTAAATTTGTATAAAATTAAAATCAAAATGATAACATTTTGGGCAATTCAAGCGAACTCAAGTTGTGAATTAATGGAGTCAGTTTAGACTAGGCCAGTAATAGATATGACCTAGTTCAACTTGTTCCCATTCCTATTTGTAAACATAAGGAAGAAATAAATTTTATATGTATAATTGTTAATTACAAAGGTATAAGTTTGTCAAATGTAAAATTTAAAAGTTTTTGTATTATAAATTTAATGTACTAATTACACTTTTATAAAAGAGAATAATTGTGACATCTTTTAAAATATGTTAAGAAATTAAAACCAATCACACTTCTTATATCATAAAACTGTAATATTCTAGAATTTTAAATTTTAAATTCATTTTTTAAAATCATATATAGATAATAATTATAATAACCTTATCATAAGTATATATTTTCTAATAAGTATAACAATTTTTTCTCATAAATACACATTACTGCTTATTTTTCATTATACTTAGTATATTGAGATAAAGATATGAACTATTTAGATTTTATGCGAAATACTAAGAGGTGAATTGTACCTTTTGCTTTAAAAATTCATAACAATCACTTCTTCATCTACATGGCTAGAATTATATAATTTACATGTCACATGTCAAGAGTTAATAGTGTGATGACTGAAATTTGACATAACTTATAGTTGAAGGTGCAAAGTAATATTAGAGATTATGACAAAGTTCATCTCGAACATTTTGGAAAAGTTCAAGAGATGAATAAGACTTTTTTTTTCTATTTATTGTAGTTTGTAAGAGTGCTTTGATATAAATTAGGGGACGCTTACATTATCAAGAAATTTGATCAATGTGCGAGGACTTTTTGGTTAGTAAAGGATCGATTTTGTCATTACGTCAGTTCAATTTTAACTGCTCTAAAGTAGGATGATTCGCAGATAATATAACTTATATAAATAATTTGGATTTTTGGTTTAATTTATTTTAAAATATAATTTTAAATTATATAATAAAATTGTCAAATTATAAAATTTTCAAAAGAGTCTGAATTTGTTTTAATAAATATTATTATGTGATTATAGTTTTTAATGTTAAAAATTCTTTAATAATATGATAAGATTAATTATAAAATAATACTCCCTCCTATTCAAGACAAATATCGCTTTTAGAGGGATGCACACTTATTATGAAAGTTAATGAAATATTTGATATACCCTTATTAATTGTATGTTGAATCTGCCTTGAAAATATAATCTATGTAATTAGGATGAGAGAAATTAAAGGGT
Organism: Erythroxylum novogranatense; assembly: GCA_029891385.1. Taxonomy (NCBI): domain Eukaryota; kingdom Viridiplantae; phylum Streptophyta; class Magnoliopsida; order Malpighiales; family Erythroxylaceae; genus Erythroxylum; species Erythroxylum novogranatense. Next base: position 27,679 of record JAIWQS010000019.1, read on the forward strand.
AATTTTGAAAGTAAAATTATAATCATGTATGAAAAGTCACGAATGACACTTAATTTAAATAATTAAAATTTTTCTAAAACGATTTTATTTTCAACAGGAGGAACTATAAAATAAGAAAGTTGTTGTCAAATAAGCATTTTAATATAATATATGCGTTGCTCAAGTGCATATTAATTTATTTGACATGGGTATAACCAAAACTATACGCGTGGAATTTATGGAGACATTTACATTTTCCAACCTAACGCAGCCTGGGTTTTTGTTGGCGCGAGATCTGACATATTTTGGCAGCTGGTGTAAGAATTTTGGGCAACAAGTTTCAAGAAGAATCCTTAATGATGACCAGATTTGGAGCTTTGACAACACGAAAGTCAAGCTGAGATGCCCACTTTTCTAAAACATATGATGTTATATCATATATGTCTCATTTTTCTTTAGGAAACTTAACGGACTGAATGCTTGTGTTGTTTGATTTAACCTTAATCGCAAGACATGACTAAAAATGAACCAACCAATCATACGCCATTTTTATATGGAACCACTAATAAAGAGGTGAGAACGAGGATATAACCATTATTATTTTTAATTATTTAGCCATTAGTAATAGATAAAATAGGAAATGATAAAATTGAAATGAGTGTGAAACAATCATAAACTTATGTGAATATAAGCTTGAATCGGGAATAAAAGATAAAAGGATATTATTATAATATTATCAAGTTATTATCAAAATATTGATTCTTATAATAATATTAACACCAAAATATTTTATATTAATTTCTTAACAATTATTTGATTTTGTTTATCTTTATTTTATAAAATCATTCATAATTATTTAAAATTAATAATTTTATAAATAATTGAAACTTTCATTAATTATTTAAAATATAAAAATTAATTAATTGACACATAATAAATTATATAATAATTAAATATGATTAAAATTTTCTTTATTATTTTTAATATTTAAAACCAAATATTAACATAACTATTATTTTGTTTAATACTATACACAGAATCAGTAATTTTATTTTTGTTCTGATTCTCGCTTTATATTCTCATTCTTATTTTTAATTATGATTTCTTCGGTAGACCATAGGTTAAAACTTTTGGGTGACGAAACCTACCAATCAATTATGTAAGTTTATTGTACCTTATGATAAGCGATTTGACAGCTTAATCAAATTTAATATGGATAAGTTGGCGACCCATGACTTGTCCTAAATGTTTAAAAAATAAAGTCTTCAAACTTCTAGTTTGCAAGAAAACAGAAATTAAGACTTGTCAAGGCATAAAACTTAGACTTCAAAATGAATATATAGTACACGAAAAAAAACCACAAATTTTGACTTGTCATAGATTAAAATATGCATTTTCACTTAGTTTTATATTTTAATATTAAGAAATTCATAGTTAATTTAATAATTTTCATACATTTTTAATTAATAATAATATGTTAGAATACTGTTACATTGATCTAGTAAAGCAGAAACAACCTTCTGCTTTATCTTTTCAGGACAAAGTATAAACAACCTTCAGACAGAAAAACTTGACCGCAGTTGATGTCAATTTACCTTATCTTCAAGGAGATATAATCCTATTAGGATTACTTACAAAAGCTGAAGTTAGAAGCTAACTCCTATACATACAACAACCGAAGAGATGTATTCTCCAAGTTCTTTCGTTGCTCTCATTTCTTCTTCTTCTTCTCCTCCCATTCCCTCTCATAACTTCTGGTTCCCCTCATTATCAGTTTATTCAATGCCTTCTCCGACGTTCTGGAGATCCCACTACCATTTCCAAGCTTATTTACACCCCCAAAAATGCCTCTTATTCGTCAGTCTTGGAGTACACTTTGCATGACTTGAGGTTTAATACAACCTCGACTCCTAAACCTCTCGTCATAGTCACCCCAACAAATGTTTCCCACATTCAGGCCGTTGTTCTTTGCGCCCGTGAAAATGGGTTGCACCTTAGAGTTCGAAGTGGTGGCCATGACTATGAAGGTCTTTCTTCCGTTTCTGTTCTCCCATTCGTCATCCTCGACATGATTAATATGACTGCAATTAACATCGATGCAGCAAGTAAGTCTGCATGGGTGCAAGCAGGTGCAACAATCGGCGAACTCTATTACCAACTCGTCACCACAGACAGAACTCTTGGTTTCCCAGCGGGAGGTTGCGCAAGTGTTGGAATCGGTGGCCACCTTAGTGGTGGAGGGTACGGCACGTTGGTTCGAAAATACGGTCTTGGTGCTGATCATATAATCGATGCACAAATAGTTGATGTCAATGGAAGGCTCCTGGACCGAGCTTCAATGGGAGAAGATGTGTTCTGGGCTATCAGAGGCGGTGGAGGGAACACTTATGGCTTGGTTGTCTCATGGAAGGTGAATCTGGTTTCAGTTCCTTCTAATGTTACCGTGTTCATGGTCCAAAGATCCTTGGAACAGAACGCAACCAAACTTGTCTACCGGTGGCAGACAGTGGCAAATCAGATTACCGAAGATCTGCACATATTAGGTGCGATGGGCAAAAGTAATTCTAGTCAAACAGGAAGCACATCGGTAAACATAAGATTCTATGGAAACTATCAGGGTGGTGTGGACGATCTTCTCCAGCTGATGAAGGAGAGGTTTCCCGAGCTTGGCTTGGTTAGAGAAGATTGCACTGAAATGAGTTGGCAAGAATCTAACCTCTTCTTGTCTGGCTTTCCAGCCAATTCATCATTGCAGCTTTTACGTAGTCGTACCATTTTTCGAAGTAGAACAAAGTCGAAATCTGACTACGTTAAGGAACCAATCCCTGAGGCTGTACTGGAGAAGCTGTGGAAAATGTTCTACCAGGTGGAGGTAGGATTACTTTATCTGGAACCCTGTGGAGGAGTAATGAATCGGATTCCAGAGTCCAGCATTCCATATTCACACAGAGCTGGGATTTTGTACCAGATCGGCTATTTCACGATCTGGAATGAAGATAGCTCCATTGTAGCTAACAAACATATAAACTGGATGAGAAAGGTTTACAGATACATGGGTCCATATGTTTCCAAGAATCCTCGCTCAGCATACATAAACTATCGTGATCTTGACATTGGGATTAACAACTTATATAACACCAGTTACGAGAAAGCAAGCATCTGGGGCAGGAAATATTTCGGCGACAATTTTGACAGATGGGTGAGGGTGAAAACTAAAGTTGATCCTTCTAATTTCTTCAGGAATGAGCAAAGTGTACCCCCTGCTCTCTCCTAAGTTGGTGAGGAAATAATAGGGATTACTTATTATGTAATGCAGTGATGATTCTACTAATAATAGGGATTACATATTATGTAATGCAGCGATCATTCTACTGCCCTTTGTAAAAGTAAAGATATTCATATATTTGGATACTTATAAGAATTCTAATAGAAAAGTTGAGTACTGCCCTTTATGAAAGTAAAGATATTCATATATTTGGATACTTATAAGAATTCTAATAGGAAAGTTGAGTGGATTCTTATTATAGTATTTGGTATGTAAAAGTATTTTATAGAATGTAACTTAATTTTAACTTGTGTTTCCAGTTATATCCCTACAAACATAATAAAAATCGAAATCACAAATAAAGAAAATATAAACTTGAAGATTGTCGATTGAAACTTCGAGCAAAAATATTCAAAATTTAAATATCAACCGATACTAAAATTTTAAAAATAGGAGAAATTTTGAAAAATTTTGAAAATTTCCTCTTTCTCTTATCTATCCTTCCCCTTTTTAAATTTTTTTAATTAGTTATTTTATTTATTTCAACTTTTATAATTATTGTGAATTTTTATTTTCGCTTTAAAATAATAATAATTATTTTTAAACTAATAATAATTACTTTAAATTTTGATGATTCTACTAATAATAGGATTACTTATTATGTAATGCAACGATCATTCTACTGCCCTGTGTGTCTGTTTGTGAAATTCGAGTCTATCCTTATGTTTAGTTAGGCTTATACTAATAGAGCTTTTATTAGTAGGTTTTTTATAGATCTTTTTGAGAAACTTTTTAAAAGCCATTGATTGTTTGATTGTTACTTTAAAAGAGTTTTAAAAAAGAGCTGTTTGACAATATAAAATAAAATTCACTTTTAATTTTAACTATATTTTATTTTGTAATAAAATTATTTATACATATAAATATCATTTAAAGTTTATTAATTATTATATAATTTTAAACCGTATGAAACATAAATAAAAATATATCTAACCAAATCTTTTATATGGATTATAATATAAGTAAAACTAATATAAAAATAAATATTACAATATATAAAAAGTCAAATAATATTATATAAATCCTAAAATAAATGTGAAAATGAGTTTGTGAGTATTGTGAAAATTATGTATAAAGCATAAGAACTAAAAATAGATTCATTAATTGATTTAAAAATCCATATGAAAATTGGTTTTTGAGAAGTTCAAACTTGAGCTTCTTAAAAGTTGTATTTTGTTGTCAAAAAGTCATATCTATTAAAGAAATGCTTTTTATTTTGCTGTCAAGCACTCATTTTCTTGAAAAAGACTTTTATGATGAAGAAAAGTGCTTATTGTCCTCCCAAAAGTCCATCCAAACAGCACTAAAATATGTATATAAAATAGTAAATGGAAGTCAAGTCGCTATAAAATATATACTAAATTAAAATTTTAAATAATAATAATTTATAAATGATTAATTTAAATTTTATTAAAATTTAGTAAAAATATAGCTATTTAATTGTTAAAACTTTTATTTGATGTAAATAAATTAGATTTATATGGGAATTATATAATGCTTATTAATAATTGAAATTAATGATATTAATTTTTATATTTTAGATCCTTATGACTATTTTTAAACTTTCACAAAAATCTTATATAGTTCTAGGTTTTATGCTTTACTTTTAACTTTTGATTATTACTATAAAATTAAATATAGTTTTAAATAAAAAGTTAATTTGTTCAAATTTGAGACTACTAAAATCTAATTAAATAAATTTCTTTATTATTATTATTAAAAACATAATAATATAATTTATTTAAAACTTTTCATTTGACATAAATGAATATTGAAGTGCAATGGTTCGAGCTTTTGCTAGCTTCGTTGGCAAGTCAATCAGATAGATGAGGTTACTTCACTAAAGAAGAGAGTTGTGTATGTCGATATGCGTAAAATGGATGTTACTAAGGACCTTTTAAAAGAAATTCCTTAACTAAGATTTGGGGAGGGGGACCAATTAATGCATGATTGTATTACAGTCTCCTACCAATAGTTACCTTCTTTTGCTATAATGGGGAAGCAATGACGCCAACTGGAAAAACACGTGTTAAGGGAAACTATTAGGAGCTAATAACTATACCTAGAGCTAAAAAGAACATAAAGGTTATAGAAAAACAATGAATATGTCTCTTCCACCTATTATACTGAGGTAGTTCGTCTAAATCAGAATTATCATACTAGCAAAGTAGATACTTAGTAGCCTTCAGAGACCCCCACAAACAATAATGTTGTTCCAAAAGTTGCTATACAATCGACGAAGCTGTCTGAAGGTTTTAAAACATTAAAAAGAAGAAGATCAGGGAGTAAGGCCAAAAGGAAATCTTCGACCTCCTGTTGATATGTCTATTTTAGCTTGGAATACTAAAGGTATGAATAATCCTAATAAGCAACTTCTTATAGTTAATTTTGTCAATTATATCAATCCTATGATTTTTGGTTTGCTTGAGAACAAATTTGAGTTGGAGCTTGTTTTAAATCAAGCTTTCTCAGTAAATGGAAGTTTGTTACAAACCATTCTCATCACCACCTCGGAAGGATTGTGGTAGCCTACTTTCCTAATCATTAGTATGCATAGCTCAATGCAAAGTATACACTTAAAAATAACCATCGAGGGAATTGAGGTCATATGACTCAGCTTCATATATACATCAATTCATTCATTTTAGATAGAGGTTTTGTGGAAAGATTTAAGGGATCCAGGAAGCTTCGTAACTGGTCCTTGGATGATTCTTAAGGACCTCAATTTTACTACTTTTATAGTTGAATCATAAGGTATAAGGTGTAGCCTAAGTCCAAGTTAATATCTTATTTATCTTCCATAGAGTTAATTGATAAAAACTCTAGTGGTTCCCACTTCATTTAGTGTAATATGTAGGAAGAGGTGAGATGGAAAATTGACAGAACAATACTTGTTAATCAAAACTAGCTTCTTAATTTTCTTAAATGTAAGGCTCACTTTCATAGAATCTATATGCTGACCACTATCCTATCTTAGACGAAATGAGGGAATTAAGGACTTAGATAACTCCCTTTTAGGTTTTTCAACTACCTAATTGATAAGGAAGGGTTTAATGAGGCCATACTTTGGGGTCTTAGCTTCCAATTACAGGGATTTAAATCCTTCCAATATAAAAAGATGGTAGCCATTAAATAGAGCCTTTTTAGTCCAATCATTTCTGTAAGCATAACAATCAAAATGTCAAAGAAATTTTAATTTGTAGATAAAAGGAGATCTATACTTATTTAGGGTATAAACCCAACAAACATTGAAAAAAATTGCTTTATATACTTACCTGGGTGTCCTACATAACCGCAACTCTATTACAAGACGAAAGTCAAAGGTATTATAATTCAAAGAGGGTGATTCAAATACTAGCTACTTCCATAGAATTTTAGCTTCCAGGAGGAATATGAATAATATCAACTCCATCTAAGATGAATTGGGTAATATGATAAACAAACAGGATGTCAATGTCAGCCATGCTAGGAGCTATTTTGCAAGTATCATGGGAATAAGAGTAGAATCTGTGCTACCCTTATCTACATTAGATCACAACTTCTTTATACTTGTCGTCCCCTAACAATATGAGCAACTTATTAAACTCACCTCTCCTAAAGAAATCCATAAAGAGGTTTTCAGTATCAATCCAAACAAAGCGCCTAGAATTTATGGCTTCAATGGTATTTTCTTTCATAAAGCTTAGCCTTTGACAGTCTAGGAATTCTTTTCCAATGTTAAGATGCTAAAGGAATATAATATAACCCTCTTGCCCAGTCTCAGAAGTTCCCCACCCAATAACTATAAAGGATTATCGACCAATTTCATATTGTACCAATATTTATAAGATTATCTCAAAGATCCTAGTTAAGAGACTCAAGTCCATTCTTCCTAATATCATTATTGCTCCTCAAGTTACTTTTATAGGTGGAAGATCTATAGGAGATAATATAATGATATCTCAAGATTTTTTTAAGAAATATAATGCTAAGGGGTCTAGAAAGAATGTTGCACTAAAACTTGATATCTATAAGGCATTTGATACGTTAGATTGAGAATTTTTGTACTTCAAGTCCTTCAAAGAATAAGATTTCCGTAAATATTTATCTCTTGGATTTATGCTTGCATCACCACTATTTTCTATTATGTGATGATAAATGGACAAACCACTGCTACTTTTCAGGGGGATAGAGGATTGAGGGAAGCGAGACCCTTTATCCCCTTATCTCTTTACCATAATTATAGAGGTCCTCACTATGATAATCCAGGATAAAGCAATTAAGGAGAATGGATTTAAATTATATAAGAAATGTATACAATATAAAATTACTCAACTTTCCTTTACAGATAATGTCCTACTTTTTTGTCATAGAAACAAGGCATTTATTCAATGCTTAATGGAGTCTTTGAATCAATTCAAAAAAGTTTCTGGCTTAGGTATTAATAAGGAAAAGAACTCACTCATCCTCTCTAAAGACTATGAATTTCTAATGAGGTAATTGATGGAGTTTACTGGCATCCCTTGTGCTTCGCTACTTATCATGTATCTTAGGGGTACAAATTACCTCTAGAAAGCTTTCCTATAATGATTGCTAGGTGTTGTTTAACAATGTTAAAGCTAAGATTAGAAGTTGTAAGTGCAAATTCCTTTCTTTCTCTGACAGATTTCAACTAATTTCCTCAGTCTTATCTAACCCAGTTACTTTCTAAGATGCTCACTTTCAACTTCGTAAAAAGTTTCTCAAGAACATTGAGAAAATGATAAGGGATTTCCTCTAGAGAGCGAACCTATCTTCCAAGCCATTCTATAAGGTGAGTTGGTCCAAAGTGAAACTACTCAAGGAGGAAGGAGGTCTAGGGTTGATTTCTCTACAGAAAATGAACACAACTTTTCCAACAAGGTACTTATGGAATATTGTCACCAAAAAAATGCTCAATTTGTGTCAAATGGATTAATGAGTTCTATTTAAGAAGCAGGAACATTTAAAGTGCTAAAATTAAATCTAATAATTCCTATAATATGATGCAAATTCTAAAACTCTAGTCCTTTAGTCAACCATTCACTAGAATCAGGATTGGAAATGGCTTAACATCTTCTTCTTCTTTTTTTAGGACAATTGGAGTCCTTTGGGTCCTTTATATAAACTTCCCGACTATAATGCACTGAGATTTTTTTTCCTAAAATAAGCTAAAGTCTTGTCTTTAATCAACTTTGGTGAATGGATCGTAACAAGGAGGTTCTCGCACTCTATTCCTAATCGGGTACATACCATCCTCGACTCTAATATTTAGGACAAGGCTATTTGCACACTAAACTCTCCAGATATTTACTCTACTAGGTGTTTTAAACATGTTATTAGGTCTAAGAGAACTAAAATTCCTTGGTGTAAATTGGTATCTCAAAGACTATTTCTCCCCCAAATTATCATTTTTATTATGGCTAGCTATATTAGAAAATTTATCCATCTTAGATAGAAGTATCCCATTGATCATAACCCCTATAAATCCTTTTATAAATTTTGCAATATTGGTACATAATCTATAAGTCACATATTCTTTAAATGCCCTTTCATTGGTTCAACTTGGAATGATTTCCTAAAAATATTTGAAGCTCCTGTCCCTCCTCCAAAATGGAGATATATTGTTCAATGAATCATGAAACCCCATGGTATGAGGAAGGATAATAAACTACTTCCGTGTGGCTTCGTCCCGCTTATATATTGGATTCAACGTGAGAGGAACTCAGATCTACAAGCAACTATTTGTTAATCAACAAGTCTTTCAAATAGAAGTTATCCACTTTGTCATGGAAACTATTCTAATTAGAGGAGCAACATTAAAGTTCTCGTCATAGTTTTAACTTTGTAAAATGAGTTACTAAGTTTTGAAAGATCAACTCTTTTTGTTGTAGAATTTTTCTTGGTTCGAGCATTGTTTCATTAGGCTTATGCCTTGATTTAGACTATTATGTAATTTCTTTAAAATCTAATAATATATATAATATAAGGAAAAATGAAAACAATAAAATTTACATAAATTTTCAATTGTAGATATGCAAATAGTATTTATAAATAGGATGATAGTTAGGTTTGAACTTAACTTGAAATCAACAAGTTAGGCTCGAGTTGATCGACTTTGAGTCGAACTAGAGTTTGGGTTTGGGACTTTGTTTGAAAGGTCGAACGGTTTAGTTTTTCGCTCAAAAGATATTATTTTGACAAATTGCCCTAAACAATATTGTTTTGATTTTAAATTTGTATAAAATTAAAATCAAAATGACAATATTTTAGGCAATTCAAGCGGACTCAAGTTTTGAGTTTATGGAGTCAGTCGATTAAGTCAAGAATAAATCAACCTAGTTCAACTTGATCCCATCCTTATTTGTAAATATAAGGAAAAATAAACTTTATATGTATAATTGTTAATATCAAGTATAAGTTTGTCAAAAGTGTAAAATTTAAAAGTTTTGTATTATAAACTCAATGTTTTAATTACACTTTCTATAAAAGAGAATAATTGTGACATCTTTAAAATACATGAAGAAATTAAAACCAATCACATTTCTTATATAATAAAAGTTTAATATTCTAGATTTTAAATCCATTTTTTCAAAATCATATATAGATAATAATTATAATAACCTTATCATAAGTATATATTTTCTAATAAATATAATGACTTTTTCCCATAAATACACATTACAGCTTATTTTACATTATACTTAGTATTGAGATAAAGATATGAACTGCTTAGATTTTATATAAATACTAAAAGGTGAATTGCACTTTTGATTTAAAAATTTGAATAATCACTTCGCATCTACATGGCTAGAATTATACTCCTCCTATCCAAAATGAAAGTTGTTTTATAAGGATTTTAATTATTCAAAATAAGTGTCGCTCGTGATTTTTATGCATGTTTATAATTTTACTTCCAAAATTACCCTTTAATTTCTTTCGCATCCTGATTACACAAATTACATTTTCAAGGCAGTTCAACATGCAATTTCTCTCACATGCTAATTATTGCAAATTACCTTTTCGATACACTTCATCATGTTTCTTTTGTTTTGCTTCAAACCTTTCATTCTCAACAACATTCATTTATTTATTTAAATATAAAAATGTACACATAATCTACAAGCAATTATCTATAGACAATTTATAAGCAACTCTTCTTCAACACAGAAAAAAAATTAGAATTGAAAATGGGTGAGAAAGAAGCTCTTCTTCCAATATAAAAGTTGTCACAGATTAATGAAGTAGGAATAAAGGAAGTACAAAAGCTATCACAGTTGATGAAGTATGAATAAAGGAAGCATGAAGCTATCATAGGTTGATGAAGTAGGAAAAAAGAAGTAAAGAAAGGAGACAATGGAATTGAGAAGGAGGTTTTGATTTCGATTTCAATAAATTTTATTGTGAGGAACGAGAACTTCATCCAAATAAGGAGATTCAACAAACAATATCAAGATATTGAGAATTTATCTCCTGATTTTTCTAAATAAATACACGTGGTGGTTTTCATTTCAATGTTAGTATCTAGATTAATGGTTTTAGTTTTTTAACCGATGTATTTTGTTTCCAGAGTCTTTTAATTTGACTATGTCTTTATATTATTGGTCTTCCATCTTTATTTATTCAGATAGTTACTGAGAATTAAAATCAATGTGCAACAACATAGATATAAGAAAGCAAAATTATCTTCATGATGTTGTAATATGTGATTTAAGAGAATAAAGTTTTGCATTATATTTTTAGAAATATGTAGTTTATTGCAGTGCTCTCTTAATCTTTTAAGAACATACCACCCATCTTCAATTATTCTTTGAACATCATCTTCAATTAGATTTTAACTTAACACATTGATTTTAATATGAAGAATTTTATTTATGTATGTAAAATAGACTTAGCAAAATCTACTAGTTCGAGATATTTATGGAATTTGATGGAATCCAATGAGAATGTATTGAGATTAATCAGATTAAGCCAAGACTAATAAAATCAATAAACTTAGCCATTATTTAGTTTAATTTATGTTTATAATAAACTCAATAAAATCCATTACTTAGTTTAATTTCTAATTTAATAAATAAAATGGAAATTATTGATATTAGAGTATTTTAAGAACATAATTGATGAATTTATATATCAAATTTATTTTGTAAACAACTAGAAATTATAAAGTTTATTCTATTAATTAATTTATTTGTGTATCAGGTAGTTTAATCATATTTTTTATGTTTTTAATTGCTTTAATTTTAACATTTTATTTTCTTTCATGTTTCAATTGTATTTGTGTTTAATTTTTCTATTTTTAAAGGTAACATTAACAAAATATAAAAATAAAATAAAACAAAATTAAAGCAAAATGAAATCTCTTAACATTACTCATGTTAACAAATTCATTATATTTTGCACTATAGCGTAATCCAACTAATTTGTCTAGTAAGACGATCCTCCATTCCCGTGTAGCTTTATTCATGTAAGGGATTTTGTAATTGTTGGATCCTTCAACTTTCATAATTTCCTACATACACAATTGTAAAGTCAAGAAAATATGACTTATTATTTTCATCTAATATTCATCAAAAGACTTTTAATTGCATGGATAAGTTCGCCCACCGCCCTGGACACTTTTATGTCGCAAAGGTTTGAATGGCGCTAAAAATCTGAGATCCAAAATATTTAAATCAGTGACTTTGGAGGTTGACACACTAATCTAATATCAAAACCATGTTATAAGCAACTTTTGAAATTCCTTGTCATTCGATCAACATGCGCCCTCTCGTTGTCTTGTTGAATAAATATGGTTTTTCTTAAATCCTCTTCGACCACTTAAGTTGAATTTAAAATGTTTTTTTTAATTTTCTACTCTTAAGTGCAGCTTAATGGCGTTTGAATGATGACGAATAAGATCTTGCTTTATACATCTACGTAATGATGTGTAGCTAACACTTGTACCCCTGGCCTTCAAATATTTGGTAAGTGACATTATAGTCTTTCGTCGATGTAAAGGAATTTAAAGAATATGATTTAAGTCAACTTGAGCTCTCTTCCGCCCACAATTTTTTGTTTTCTTAGACACATCAACCGCTTCACCATTTGTAGTATCTTTTGCTCGTTTCCAAATCCTTTGGACTGTTCTTATATGAATTGAAACAACTCTACAACCTCTTTGATTGTAGTATCTCTTTTCAACTTTCCATTAACACTTTTTCCTAATAAAGTGCAGTATATTTGCCATCTCTGCTCATTTGTTAAAAGTTTCTTTGTTTCCCTTACTATTCCCTCTTTCAACAATGTATCTGTTTTTAAGGAAAAAAAATTGTATTCAATTTCTAAAATAACCAATACTTAAATAAAAACACAATCAACACAAATTGCATAAAACTGCCTAGTTCACTTCATAAACTATCCATCACTATAATGAAAATAAAGCCAAAATAAAACATAAAATCAAAATTTACATATGAAATGAAACATTAAAAACAAATCAGAAAATAAAATGACACAAACATGAAAACAAATAAAATTGAATATTTCATACTCCTAGTGCAAAGGTTGTAAATAAATATTAAAAATATTGACAAGGATTTGTAAAAGATTAAAAATGTTCTTAAAATATAAAACTAACTACTAGTGTAAGGTTGAAAATTTAAAAGAAACAACATGCAATACAAAAATACATTAAAATTCAATAATCGCAGCAGCAAGAAACATGAATGAGAAGAAACATCCAAACAAATTTAGAATACTAGAGAGAACTATTTATTATAAAAAGAAAAATAAAATAAAACTGAAGAATTTTGTGTTTAAAATAACCTAAATTGTGAGATAAGATTAATCTATCTTTCACACACACACCATCGAAATCTAAATCTGTTAATCGGTGGCTCAAACTCTTGATCGAGTTCCAAATTTAAATCGAACATCATACAAGTGGTTAATGATTTGATAACCTCGACACAACAATTTCATTAGGATTTTCAAAACTTACCGAAGCAACATTCAAATCAATTGAAACTTCTCTCTCGTTGCACATTACTTTAACATTCAAATCAATATTTTGTTTTTTAAAATTGAAAGCCACGAATAAAAGCAACAATTTGTTAATCAACAAGTCTTTCAAATGGAAGTTATCCACTTTGTCATGGAAACTATTCTAATTAGAGGTGCAACATTAAAGTTCTCTGTCATAGTTTTAACTTTGTAAAATGAGTTACCAAGTTTTTGAAAGATCAACTATTTTTTTGTTGTAAATTTTTTCATATCTATTAAAGAAATCCTATTTTATTTTACCGCCAAATACTCATTTTCTTGAAAAAAGGCTTTTGTGGTAAAGAAAAGTGCTTATTGACCTCCCAAAAGTTCATCTAAACAGCACTCAAAATATGTATATGAAATAGTAAATGGAAGTCAAGTTGCCATAAAATATATACTAAATTAAAATTTTAAATAATAATAATTTATAAATGATTAATTAAATTTTTTATTAAATTTTAGTAAAATATAGCTATTTAATTGTTAAAAACTTTTATTTGATGTAAATAAATTAGATTTATATGGGAATTATATAACGCTTACTAATTATTGAAATTAATGATATTAATTTTTATATTTTTAGATCCTTATGACTATTTTTAAACCGTCACAAAATCCTATATAGTTCTAGGTTTTGTTTTAATTTTAACTTTTGATTATTACTATAAAATTAAATATAGTTTTAAATAAAAATTTAATTTGTTCAAATTTGAGACTAGGAATATCTATTAAGCTCAAATTAACTTAATCAATTAAGATAACATAATATTTTTATTCTAAATTAAAATAAATTTTCCTCGAGCTAAAGTTTTAAATCAAAATTTAACCGATTTATCATATTAAAAATTTATATTAATAATTTAAATTAAGATTGTTAAACATAAGTTTTCTTTCAAAATAATGTCAATCAAGTGAGAAATAAATTATATTTAATAAATTATAAATAATATCAATTAAATTTTAATGTATATGAATGTAATTTATTGTTAATTGACATAAATTTCAACATGAAGTAGATTTATGTCAAATAATATTTAAATAAATAAATTTCTTTATTATTATTATAAAAACATAATAATATAATTTATTTAAAACTTTTCATTTGACATAAATGAATATTGAAGTGCAAATGGTTTGAGCTTTTTGCTAGCTTCGTTTGCAAGTCAATCAGATAGATGAGGTTACTTCACTAAAGAAGAGAGTTGTGTATGCCAGATATGAGTAAATGTGGACTTTACTAGGACCTTTTAAGAAATTCCTTAACTAAGATTTAGGAGGGGACCAATTAATGCATGATCAGACATGCCTCCTACCAATAGTTACCTTCTTTTGTTATATAAAGCAAAGGACGCCAATTGGAAGAACATGTGTTAAGTGGCAACTATTAGAGCTAATAACTATCCCAGAGCTAAAAAGAACATAAAGGTTATAGAAAACAATGAATCTGTCTCTTCCACCTATTCCTTCTTTATCAGTAGAGGCCTGTGGAAATACTGAGGTAATTAGTCTAAATCAGAATTAACAAACTAGCAAAGTAGATACTTAGCAGCCTTCAAAGACCCCCATAGATAATAATGTTCTTCTAAAAGTTGCTATACAATCAAAGAAACTGTCTGAAGGTTTTAGAACATTAAAAAGAAGAAGATCAGGGAGTAAGGCCAAAAGGACATCTTCAACCTCCTGTTGATATGTCTATTTTAGCTTGGAATACTAAAGGTATGAATAATCCTAAGAAGCAACTTCTTATAGTTAATTTTGTCAATTATACCAATCCTATGATTTTTGGTTTGCTCGAGAAAACTTGAGTTGGAACTTGTTTTAAATCAAGCTTTCTCAAGAATGGAAGTTTGTTACAAACCGCTCTCATCACCACCTCGAACGGATTGTGGTAGCCTACTTTCCTAATCATTAGTATGCATAGCTCAATGCAAAGTATACACTTAAAAATAACCATCGAGGAAATAATATATGACTCATCTTCATATATACATCAATTCATTCATTTCGAGAGAGGCTTTGTGGAAAGATTTAAGAGATCCAGAAGCTTTGTAATGTGTCCTTGAATGATTCTTAAGGACCTCAATTTTACTACTTTTGTAGTTGAATCATAAAGCATAAGGTGTAGCCTAAGTCCAAGTTAATATTTTATTTATCTTCCATAGAGTTAATTGATAGAAACTCTAGTGGTTCCCACTTCATTTAGTGTAATATGAAGGAAGAGATGCGAAGGAAAATTGATGTAACACTTGTTAATCAAAACTAGCTTAATTTTCTTAAATGTAAGGCTCAACTTTATAGAATCTATATGTTGACCATCGTCCCTATCTTAAATTAAACGAGGGAATTAAGGACTAAGATAACTCCCTTTAGGTTTTTCAACTACCTAATTGATAAGGAAGGGTTTAATGAGGCCATCCTTCGGGGTCTTAGCTTCCAATTATAGGATTTAAATCCTTCCAACTTTATAAAAAGATGGTAGCCATTAAATAGAGCCTTTTAGTCCAATCATTTCAGAAGCAAAACAATCAAAATGTCAAAGAAATTTTAATTTGTAGATAAAAGGAGATCTATACTTATTTGGGGTATAAACCCAACAAACATTGAAGAAAGTTTCTTTATATACTTACCTGGACGTCCTACATATCCACAACTCGATTACAAGACGAAAGTCAAAGGTATTATAATTCAAAGAGGATGATTCAAATAATAGTTACTTCCATAGAATTTTGGCTTCCAGGAGGAATAGGAATAATATCAACTCCATCCAAGATGAATTGGGTAATATGATAAACAAACAGGATGTCAATGCTAGCCATGCTAGGAGCTATTTTGCAAGTATCATGGGAACAAGAGTAGAATCTATGCTACCCTTATCTGTTGGATCGCGTACGGTCCGAGTATTCACAATACACTGCGGAAAAAGACCATACGACAACATGAAGTATAATCGAAAATACAAAGATGTACGAAAATATCTTATTTTCAGAATAGGTCGCTTTTTTGGATTCCGAGACACCGCAAAACGCTAATGTCCTCTACCGTATCCACACTAGTAGGCACGATCCGGCTCCTACCGTGGTGTGCTATCACGCCCCGAAACTCTTCCAACGCCGCATGATTTTTCTCGATGGCGGCTGTGGTTTTAGACAATGGTGTCTTTCTTTTTTTCTTAACCTAATAAGACTTAAGTTTTCTATCTATAGAGAAAACCTAATCCCATTTAGGCCCCATTAAGTTTCGCCCATTATATCATATATAATAAAAGCCCGACAACTTAATTCAATCTAGCCCAATAAATATATCTAAATATATTTATTCAATACCTAATAAATTAGGCCCAAGAGAATAAGCCTGCATCACATTACTCTTTGTAAGCGATGATAGTAGGCTCATTTGATGTTGGCAATGGGCTCGATCACACTTCAAGGCCCATAAGTCATAAGCGCCTCTAGCAAGACATTATGACTACCCAAATCAAATGAGGATCGATAATCCGATTTAACTCAGTAATTATAGTTATAGGCTCATCCTTTTTGTAATATGATATCAAGATTAATCAAGGCATGGTACATATCAACCTTCGATTAATCATAGTTTGATCCCCAAGTTGACTGATTATAACAAATGACATTGATGACTCTTCATCAATTCATTTGAGCACCACCATGCATTTCTTCACCACACTTGTCAAGAGGCCCAAATGATATCTCTCTCATTTAAGAGAGGTACAAATTCCATCTACGCCATTCACATCCTCCGCATGATTCATTTAGTGTCCAACATAAGATTACTTGTTATTCGTTAAAATAACTTAGTCTAATATCAAAACACTAAATTCCTCATGTAGGGAACCATGATGACTTCAGTCAAAGGACTAAAGTCAAATCATATAAAGAATCACTAATGACATGAAACCATGTAGTATTCTTTACGCTGGGTCGGTCCAATATATGTTCTCTAACATATATCTATGTTTCGATTTGATATTCATATCCATGATCAAGAAAACGTGATCATCAATCGTAACACATACTAGTCTTAATTCATTATTGTTCCACCAATAATGATCGCACTGTGACGCCTAGAATAGTGTTATAACGCTTATGGTTTTACTATCAAGTCACATACTTGATGACATAAGTCTAATACTATTTATGGAATGTAAATCACATTACATAAACGAAATACATGCATATATAAAGGAATACCTTATAATATATTATTAACAAGTCATAATGTTAATACATGATTCGTGAATATCCATTGGCCTAGGCACACTACTAACAATCTCCCACTTGCACTAGGCCTAATCGTCGATATCTAATACCCATAGACCTCTGATGACTCTCATGTTTAGGCTGTGGAAGAGGCTTAGTAAGTGGATCGGCAATGTTGTCATCTGCACCCACTTTGCATAACTTCACATCTCCTCTCCCAATGATCTCTAATCGATGGAAACGTCTGAGTATGTGTTTCGATCTATGATGAGTTTGGTTCCTTAGCACGTGCTATAGCCCCATTATTATCACAATAAAGGTCTATAGGACTTGCAATGCTAGGAACAACCCAAGCTTAGTAATGAACTTCCCGATCCATACTTCCTTAATGCATCCGAGGCAAAGAATGTACTCACCTTCGGGGCCAGAATCAACAATGAGATTCTTGCTTTGAACTTTTCCAGCTCACTACACTCCATTCAAACAGTAACACAAAACCTCGATTGCAATCTAAAATCATCTATGTCGATCGAAACCAACATCGCAGTAACCATTTACAATGAGCCTCCTTCAAGTCCTCCATGACTAGAACATATCCTTAGTTCTTCTCAAGTACTTAAGGATATTCTTAACTACTATCTAGTGACTCTCACCATAATTAGATTGGTATCTACTTGTTATGCTTAAAGAATATGAGACATCCGTCGAGTACATAATATGGCATACATGATGGATCCAATTGCAGATGCATATGGAATCTTACCACGTGCTCAAGCTCTTTACCCAAGTAGGACAATCCTTCTTAGAAAGCTTGATTCCATGTGACATAGGCAAGAATCCTCTCGAATCTTGCATACCGAACCTTTTCAAGATCTTATCTATGTATGTACTCGACTTAGCCTATAAGCTTTCTTGATCTATCTCTATAGATCTTAATGCCTAAAACATAGGCAGCCTCACCTAATTCTTTCATTGAGAAACGCTTCTTAACCAAATCTTGACACTGTAAGGTTGGAATATCGCTTCCAATGTGTAGTAAGTCATCAACATATAAAGCTTAAAAGACAACAAGACTCCCACTAACCTTTTGTAAACACAAGGTTTATTTTCATTCTCGATGAATCCAAACTCTTTGACAACTTCATCAAAACGAAGATTCCATTTTCGATGCTTGCTTCAATCCAAAATGGATCTTTGAAGCTTGCACACCTTTCCCGAATTCTTAGGATGGACAAAACCTCACCTTAGGATGGATAAAACCTCAGTCTGTATCATATATACATCCTCAAGTAAGTTTCCATTAAGGAAAGTCGTTGACATCCATTTGCCATATCTCATAATCGTAGTATGCAACTATGGCAATAAGAATTTTAATAGATTTGATCATGACCACTGGAGAAAATGTCTCATCATAATCAATTCCATGAACTTGTCGATAACCTTTAGCAACAAGTATTGCTTTATAAGTGTGCACATTTCCATCAATGTCGAGTTTCTTTTTGAAAACCCATTTGCATCCAATGGTCTTCAAGCCATCGACGGATCAATCAAAGTCCAAACTTGATTGTCATACATGGATTGCATCTCCGCTTTCATGGCCTCTAACCATTTAGCGTATTCGACTTTCCATAGCTTCGATAGGTCGTGGGCTCATTATGATCGATGAGCATCACATTATCATCATCAATAACGAAATCCATATCTCTCGGGCTCATGATGAATCCTATCGATCTACGTAGGCCTTGTGTTGTTAAAGATTGCTCATCAACAGCCAGAGCTCGCTTCAATCTCCTTTTCAGCTCAATGTTATTTTGTGAAACTTGAATTTCTTCAAGTTGTACTTTACTCCCACCGCTTCCTTTGGAAACAAATTCTTCTAAGAAAAACCATTTCGAGCAACAAACACTTTGTTCTCTCGCTGGATGTAAAGTAATATCCTTTAGTTTCTTTAAGATATCCCACAAAATAACATTTTTCAGATTTGGGTGCCAATTTGTCGGCAATTGGACGCCTACATAAGCCTCACAACCCCAAATCTTTAGAAAAGATAAATTGGGACGCCTCAGTCCATATCTCATAAGGTGTCTTTTCACAAACTTTCAAGGAATATGGTTCAATATGAATGTCGTTGTTTCTAAAGCATAGCCCTAGAAATATTTTGAAGATCGCTTGACTCATCATTGATCGAACCATATCTAATAGAGTTCGATTTCTCCTTTCGTAAACACCATTTCATCGAGGAGTTTCGGAGGAGTCAATTGTGAAACAATTCCACAATCCTTAAGATAATCATCAAACTTGGCTTAAGTATTCACCTCCTCGATCGATCAAGGATTTTAATTGTCTTGCCAAGTTGATTTTGTACTTCATTCTTATACTATTTGAACTTTTCAAAGATTAAGATTTGTGCTTCATTAAATAGACATACCCATATCTATCAAGTCATCTCAAAAAGTAATGAAATACAAATAACCTCTCTTCACTCTTCCAAATAGAGTTTCATAGCCTTTTCTAATGATCGGGTTCATCATAGTGAAAACAAACTCCTCCTCGGGTGCCTTAGTCTTAGCTTGGGCTTGGGCTTGGGCTTGGGTACTTTACTTTTGTCCTTCAAGTGCCTCTTCTTCTTGAAAACTTTTCCTTTGAACCACAAGAACTTCGCTGGTGGTCTTAACCTTTCCCTTTAAGTTCTCATCGCTAGCTTTCAGATCCCATGCAATTCATCAACGGACTTCTCCATATTATGCATGTTGTAGTTAAGAATGAACTAATCATATTCATCACCAAAGATGCTAGAATAAGATTAGTTGTTAATTTCGACTCAACAGTATATTTAATTTCTCAAGATGATGAATGTAACTCTTCATCTTCGAGAACATGAGCACTCACGGGTGTGCAGAGTCATCATGCATGAATTCAATGCCTTAGTGGTTCTAAACCTCTCTCGGGGTGCATACTCTTGAAACATAGTTTTCAGTTGAGCAAGCATGTCATAGGCCTCCATTTCCTCTAAATCCTTCTCAAGGTTAAAGATCATGGCGCCTAACATAAGGCATGACACATCCAGAAGTCATTGATATGCTTCACGACGCATCCTTTCGAGCCTTAGTGAATTTGCTGGTGGTTCCTTAGGATTGGCTCTTCAAAGACATAAAGCTTTCTTTCTTGCTGAGAACAATTCTCAAGTTCCTATACCAATCTAGGAAATTTGTTCCATTGCTTTTCTTTCTAAGATAGATCGACAGAAAGGTTTCAGGATGGAGTAGCCATAATCTACAAGAATTATGCAATAAGTGGTCAACATTCATATATTATGAGGTATTAGCCCCACTCAAATAAATAACCTCAATTGAAAAATGGGAGAAACAAGATCCATATTTCACTAAGTCCTAAGAAAGCTTTGGCTTAACACTCAAAACTTAGTTATTTAGGTAGAAAACTCTTTCAATTACATCACATGTAATTCTTGATGGGCTTATGTTAAAATACATCTTATGTACTCGCATGTATGTAAAACCCAATCTTATGCCCTAAGCCCAAAACCGTTTTGATATCTTAGTCAAGTTTAACCATACTTACCTATTAATAAAGACCATTATTCAATGTCTTCCTGATGATCCCTAAATGCCTTGCTTTGGCAAAACCCACATAAGGATAATCTAGAGATAAACATTGGTAAAGATTTATGGAAGGCATATAAACTTGAAATTATGAAGAGGGTCGTTTTAGTACATTATGAAGGCTACTAATCCTATTAGTAAGTGGTGTTTGTCTTATGTTATTTCTAATCCTATACCACAACATACTTGATGTTGGACCCCAACCTCGAGTGACAATTTGACTATGATCAAGTGGATGAGTTGATTGAAATTAAGTCAAGATCATGAAATAAAGAGAAAGTATGAAAATATGAAAACTTGTGATATAGTTGACCTTTTGGCATTTGAAAGTTGACTTTTGTTTGAGGCAAAATTTGATAAAATGATCTTCTGGAAACTTGTAGGTTATGTTGAGAGATTTTGTGGACATAAAGTTTGTAATTTTTCGATATCGGGAGTGAAAGTTATGATCACCAAAGTTTATGTTTGATCAAGTTTGACTTTTATATTGGTTGAACTTTGACTGAGAAATTAACCGAGTTAGAGGTTAATTGCTTTGATGTTCTTCATGAAAATTGAAGGATTTGTTTTGATCTTTATTTTGATATAAAGTATGCAATTTTTCGATCTCGGAAAATTAAGTTATGATTTTGCAAGTTCAGATAGAGAATAGTATCTTTAACGAAAATGGACTCCGTAGAGTTGAATTGAGTTTTATGTTCTTCTTGGAAGATTTAGAGCTTCTTAAGCTTTCTATAGAGACTAAGTTTGTCAAAATCGGAGTTCGGATTAAAAGTTATGAATTTTGAAGTTTAGAGGAAAAAAAAAGTTTTAGCGCCCGCCAGGCGACGGCTCGGCTCTAATGAAGGGCGCCCAGACGTCCTCGCTAGAGGCGACGCCTTCCGCCTGGCGAGGCGAAGGGCTGCGCCCTCATGAGCTAAGGCCTCGCTAGGCGACGCCGCCTAGCGAAGCGGGCGTTCCTCGCCTGCGAAGCTCGCGCTCATGAAGTGGGCGTCCAGATTTATACGACGCCGTTTGTTTCTGAAATTTTTGATTTCTTTGTTTTAATCCGACCT
The DNA here is from genome assembly GCA_029891385.1 of Erythroxylum novogranatense. Classification (NCBI taxonomy): domain Eukaryota; kingdom Viridiplantae; phylum Streptophyta; class Magnoliopsida; order Malpighiales; family Erythroxylaceae; genus Erythroxylum; species Erythroxylum novogranatense. The sequence goes on from JAIWQS010000019.1 coordinate 49,898, forward strand.
TGCTCACTATTTTGCCTATATCTTTTCCGTCCGACATCCGATTGAGTTGATTCTTTTATGTTGATTCCTAAGACATTGAATTTCATTTATAAGAAATTTGTGAACTTTCGAGGTTAAATTAATGGTGATTAATTTAATCAAAGTGAGTCGGGAAATTTTCCGAGCATGATTCAGTGTTTCAGGAAATTCGGATCTGTAGAGATCCGATTGAAGCGATTCTTGAGGGGAAATAAAGATAAGACAAGGGCTACAAATCATATGAAGACATGAAATGTCAATTTTGCCCTTAGGACTTTTAATTTTGAATTTAAGTTCGATTAGGGTTTAATTTTGGATTGAAGATGATTTGATATGATTGAGTAACGAGAAAAGAAAGGAGATTAAGAAAAGAAAAAAATTCATAACGGATTTTGGAACGCCTTAGAATTCTAACGCGATTCTCGCTTCTGCTCTTTGCTTAGTCACTGATGTCTGAAAGTGTTTCAGCCATATTGATTTGTTTGCTTACTTTGTTTTCTATCCGAATTGATTTGCATTCGATTCGATTCCGCTTTCGCTTATTCGTTCCGCTTTGTGATTCGTATTCGATTATTTCGCTTCGCTATATTCGATTGAATCTGTTCGTTTGATTCGATTAGCATTTGCTTCCGCTAGCATTTGCTTCCGCTTCGCTACTTTCGGATTTGTTCGCTTCCGCATTTTGTTGTCGACGCGAAATTTCCGCTTCCTTCGCTTCCGCTTTGCTTCGTTTCGCTCGCTTAAGTAGTTGGGTTTGATAACGAGATCCAACACTGAGTATATATATATTGTAAGTATAGAATAGTAATTTACACATGAATATAAATATTCAAAAATATAAATAAACACATGTAACATCACCTAGAATGTATAACACATAACAAACAAACAAGCGCATAGGAAATCGCCTCATTGGGCTTGTCACCGATTCGAAGAGATGATAGAGATCGGTCGACTTGCGCCTACCGACCGAAGAGATGATAGTCGATCGTCGATTGTGCTACCGATCGAACTAATTTCAGTCGATCGAACAATCGTTTTGCTGAAACACTCATCGCTTCCGATCAATGACCGGAACACTTCTAGTCGATCGAAAGAGATGATAGTCGATCGTCGACCTGCATAATCGACCGAACAAACGCTTTTGCTGAAAAACTCATCTCCGCCTCCGCTCAATCGACTAACACTTCTAGTGGATCGAAGAGATGCTAGTCGATCGTCGACTCGCATAGTGATCGACCAATCTCACCGATCGAACAAACGCTTTTGCTGAAAACTCATCTCCGCCTCCGCTCAACATCGAACACTTCTAATGACCGAAGAGATGCTAATCGACCGGAGTATCCTTGTCCAACATGGATATCATGTTTCCTATTCCACATCCATGTCTTACATGGTGAAACCCTAGCACCACCACTTTTCACCAAACCCTTCATGCTTGTCATATATTCTCATCAGCATCAAGATAATCAACAGATCCGAAAAGAACATGCATGAAATAAAACACTTTCGTATCACGCAACCAAAAAACGTGAGCACATGTAATCCAAACATGCATATTTTGATTATACAGAAGCCAAAATCGCGGAACACATGTAATCAAAACACGATATTAACGATTATACGTAAGAACCGCCTCGATACCACCGTTGGATCGCAGACGGTCCGAGTATTCACAATACATCGCATGAAAAGACCATATGACAACATGAAGTATAATCGAAAATACAAAGATGTACGAAAATATCTTATTTTTCGTGAATAGGTTGCTTCTTTTCAGATTCCGAGACACTGCAAAACGCGAATGTCCTCTACCGGTATCCACACGAGTATGCACGATTCGGGCTCCGGCTGTGGTGTGCTAGCACGTCCTGAAACTCTTTCGAACGCCGCACGATAGAGAAAACCTAATCCCATTTAGGCCCCATTAAGTTTCGGCCCATTATATCATATATAATAAAAGCCCGACAACTTAATTCAATCTAGCCCAATAAATATATCTAAATATATTTATTCTGCTGGACCCCACCCCCACACTGGCTAATATTTCCACCCAAGCGTGTGTTCATGGGTTATACCACTACGGGTGTTTCGGGTTATACCATGCATCCAACTTAATCAAGATCGCCCTTCTTTGGTGGTGGCGAGGCCACGACTCGAACCTCGACCTCAAGGTTTTATAGCTTCCACATGCTCGCTTTCTTACCATTTGCAACTCATTCAAGAACTTAGTGAAATCAGGTTTTCTGGCATAAGAGCTACTCGGTGCCAGATACCAGGTGTGGGTCCAACAAAGGCGCTTTTAATGTTGGACCCCACCCCCACACTGGCTAATATTTCCCACCCAATGTGTTTCATGGGTTATACCACGGCTGGTGTTCAAGGGTTATACCGCTGCATCCAACTTAATCAAGATCGCCTCTTGGTCAAGGGTGAGGCCACGACTCAACCTCGACCTCAAGGTTTTATAGCTTCCACATGCTCGCCTCTTACCATTTGGCTAACTAGCTTATTTTCGATTTTTCTACTTGTTTCTTAGAGATTTTTGAGTAGATTCCAAGAAGGAAAAGAGTGGAGAATGATGAGAGCTTCCTAAGGAACCAAGAAAATTCAATTTGGATGAGAAAGAGGTAAGAGAAATTTTTCACTTTGAGATTTTGATTAATTTTGGTTTAGAATTATGACATATGAGATGGGTTTATGGATTGTGGAATTAATTTTGAAATATATGCTTTAATGAGTTTAATTTTGGATGGAAAATTGAGTAAAGTTTAGGCTAAATTTTATGATTGAGAATTTTGAGATATTTTGTGCGTAATTATAGGAAATATGATGAATTGATGATATATGAAATCAATTTTGAAGAATTGGTATTTTATGGTATTGAATTTGGATAAATTGGTTTAGCCAATTTTAAGATTCGGGGATTTTGAAATTGAGGATTTAAATAGTTTGGAATTAATGTGAATCGAGGAATCATGAGATTAATTTTGAAGAAATTATGTTTTATGAGATTGAATTGAGTGTCTCAGTTTAGGCCAATTTTGAAAATCGGGGATTTTCAAATTGAGATTGAAATAACTTGAATGTAAATGGAATTGGTGAATTCTAAGTTGATTGTGAAAATTAAGTATTTTTCGATGTAAAATTTGGATGATTATGGTTTAGGTTTTGGTACTTTGGAGAGAGAAAAGCAAGGATCAATTGAGCTTGAAATCAAGTTTCCGCAATAATTCGAGGTGGGTAGCATATTTATATTTTGATTTGTGAGCATTATGCAATTTTTGAAAATTAAAGAAAGCAATTTTCAAAATTGAAGAAAGCAAAATTTTGGATTTTGATACATTATTGTTTTAGTAAGTGTTTGAAAAGAAAGGTTGGTTAATGTTTGAAATTGTGATTTCAAAGGATTTCGAAAAATTATTATGTTTAATTATGTTTGAAAAGAAAATAGAAATTTCAAAGTTCATTTTGTTATGTATGCATTGCTAAATTATGTAAAGTGCTGAAGTTATTGATTGATTGATTGAGTGATTTAATAGTATGCATTATGTGAATGTGTGGAAAATCAAGAATTTGAAAAGTGCCTTGGGCATTTCAAATCTCGCTTCGATTATGTGTTATGTGGGTCTGTTAGGTCCTTTGGTGAGTCGGTATGCCTCTACTTGTTAAGCCTTCTCCTGCCTTTGCCTGCTAGGGCACGGAGTCTGATTCGGACTTCACTGGCATAATTGGACCGCTTACTGGAAAAGTGTAATACGTTTCGCTCACGATCGCACATGATCGCCACGCTGAATGTGCAAAGACGCTCGCTTGGACCGAACTGCACCATTCGATATGTTACGTGTTTTGTTTTGTTTTTGTGTTCGCATTCTTGTTTATAAAGTGAGAAATGAAAATTGAAATTATGTTGCATTCATATTTATGAAGAATTGAGAATTTTGAAAATGAAAAATGATATTTTTATGAGAAGTTTGGGAAAATTGGAAAGAGTTTGAGAGAAATATTTGAAAGTTGAAAAGTTTGAAAATATGAAAATGGGTTTGAGGAAATTGTTTGAAAAATTATAAAGTTTGAAAAAATTCACCTTTTGGCAAAAAGAGTATTAAAATGATTTCGCTTATTTATCGCTTTATAAATGTGTTATCCACTTAGCTTTCGAGTCACTCCCCTTTCATCCCCATCTCCGTGTTTCGAAAGGGAGATCGATGAAAGAATGTGAAGACGTATGTGAAGACGCCGCCGACTTTTGAACACGTTAGCTTTTGAGTAATGTGGATCTTGGGTATGAGTATGTTTATGACTTTAGAAAAGTTTGGAAAATGTATTTGTGTATAAAGTTGAGTTTTGTGAATGACCAGTAAAATCAGATATGAAATTATGGATAACTGGGATATATATGTATGATTGATTTGGGAATGCGATTGAACTATGAGAATAGTAGATTGAATGATAAGTATGAGAATGTTTTAGAAATAGGTTTGTGATTATTCACGATATCCCTGACGGAGGTCCAGTGGATTCGATATTGTGTGTGATTGTTTGGAAATTTTAGAAGTGTTGTTTTGAACACTTTGTGTTCGTTAGATAAAAAGGCAAAATTATCTTTGCCGAAATTCGATAAAATCTGGGATAAAAATGTAATTTGAGATTTGTATGGATGAATAAGAATTTGTATGATTGTTGAGTTTCGGATTTAAGAATGAATTTTCCTATGGGAAATTGTATGGATGTGATTGAGGTAAGAAATAAGAATAAGAAAAGAAAAAAAAAATTCATAACGGATTTTGGAACGTCTTAGGATCCCCAACGCGTTTCTGTTTCCTGTTCTTTGCTTATGCACGGATGTCGGAAAGTGTTTCAGTTTACATTGATTTGTTTGCTTACTTTGTTTTCTATCCGAATTCGATTTGCATTCGATTCGATCCCGCCGCTTATTCGTTCCGCTTTGTGATTCAGATATGCGATTATTTCGCTTCGCTATATTCGATTGAATCATTCGTTTGATTCGATTAGTATTTGCTTCGCTTCGCGACTTTCGGATTCAGGCGCTTCGCATTTTGTTTTCGATTCGACATTTCGTTTTCCGCTCCGCTTTGCTCCGTGTTTGATTCCGTCATTCGTTCTTTTTGTTAAGTTTATTCGGCATAGAGTGAAAGTGTTAAGTTTATTCGGTTGGGATCCGGTTCCCGGATCGGGTCCCAACATTTATGGTATCAGAGCCCAGTAATATGATCTTACTTGGGCGTATGAGTATGAATAAGGAATTGATACGAGTTTGTAAAGATAAGAGTGAATTTGTGAGAATGTGCTAAGTGATCATTTGATTTTGATGATGAAAGAAATATGATTGTCTTTAGGAATGTGAAATTGATGTGCATGACTATTTGATGAATTCAAGTGATTGGTTTGATTTGGGTGTTAAGAATATGACCGATTTTCGAAGTGTGTTGAGGAACTTAAGATTAGAACTTCTTGAGAAATTGTGATGAATTGATATAGATGAAAGAATGATGACATAATGATGATTGAACCATATTAGGGTTCTTTAAGAAATGGACCATTAATTTGTGCCCATATATGAAGAAATAATGAGTTATAGATATAGTGTTTTGATATGATATGAGTGGTATATGGTTTAAGGAAGTGAAAATTGTGAAGAGATTGAGAATATGTATGATGAGTAAATTTGATGAAAAAGACATTGATTATGAGTTGTGAAAAGAAATTAGTAAGAAAGTGCTTGATGATCATTGTTTAGAAAGAAATTTATGCAAGAATGAGTTACTTGGAGTTTATAAATATGAATTTCGAGGACTAAATTCTTTTAAGAGGGGAGAAATGTTGGACCCGAACCTTGAGTGACAATTTGACTATGATCAAGTGGATGAGTTGATTGAAATTAAGTTGAAGATCATGAAATAAAGAGAGAAAGTAAGAAAATATGAAAAAATTGTGTAATAGTTGACTTTCTGGCCTTTAAAGGTTGACTTTTGATTGAGGCAAAATTTGAGAAAATGATCTACATGAAACTTGTAGATTATGTTAAGAGATTTTTGTGGACATAAAGTTTGTAATTTTTCGATATCGGGAGTGAAAGTTATGATCAGTCAAAGTTTATGTTTGATCGGGTTTGACTTTTATATTGGTTGGAACTTTGACTGAGAAATTAACCTAGTTAGAGGTTAATTGAGTTGTGGTGTTCTTCATGAAAATTGAAGGATTTGTTTTGATCTTTATTTCGATATAAAGTATGCAATTTTTGATCTCGGAAAATTAAGTTATGATTTTTGCAAGCGTGTATAGAGAATAGTATCTTTGACTGAAAATGGACTCCGTGAGAGTCGAATTGAGTTTTATGTTCTTCTTGGAAGATTTAGAGCTTTCTTAAGCTTTCTATAGAGATTAAGTTTGTCAAAATCGAGTTCGGATTAAAAGTTATGAATTTTGGGAGTTTAGAGTGAAAAAAAAAAGGAAAGGTTTAGCGCCTCGCTGGGATGACGGCTCGCCCTAGCGAGGCGGGCATCTGACGCGCCTCGCTAGGGCGACGCCGCCTGGCGAGGCGGGCGCATCTGCGCGCCTCGCTAGGGCGACGCCTCGCGAGGCGGGCGGGCGTTGCTTCGCCTCATGAGGCAAGGCTCGCCCTCATGCATGCGCTCGCTAGGCGACGCCGCCTAGCGAGCGGCGGGCGCCTCGCGAGCGGGGCGCCTCGCCTCGCGAAGAAGGCGGCTCGCCTCATGAGCGGCGCCTCGCCTCATGAGTTGGGGCGTCCGTCGACGATACGACGCTGCTTTTGTTTCAAATTTTTGATTTCTTTGTTTTTAATCCGACCTTTGCTCACTATTTTGCTTATATCTTTTCCGTCCGACATCCGATTGAGTTGATTCTTTTGCGTTGGATTCCTAAGACATTGAATTTCATTTTATAAGAAATTTAGAACTTTTGAGATTAAATTAATGGTGATTAATTTAATCAAAGTGAGTCGGGAAATTTTCCGAGCATGATTCAGTGTTTTGTAAAATTCGGGATCTGTAGAGATCCGATTGAAGCGATTCTTGAGGCGAAATAAAGATAAGACAAGGGCTACAAATCATATGAAGACATGAAATGTCAATCTTGCCCTTAGGACTTTTAATTTTGAATTTAAGTTCGGATTAGGGTTTAATTTTGGATTGGGAACACCTGTGAGTAATTTGAGTATAACTTTTGATCTGGGAATCGAAATGAGGAGATTCTTGTTTTGAATTAAACTAGAGACATAAGGCTACAATTGTTATGGAGACATCGAGTTTCAATTCTGGGATTAAGAATGAAATTTTGGACGGAAATAATCGTACATAGGAAATGTGTTAGAATATGGATATTTCCGCATTTGTTCGCACATAACTTTTGATGTAGTGCTCGAATTGAGCGCGGTCAGTGGCGTTGGATTCATATGAGTGAGAGGAATATTTCTAGAAGGAAGTTTTGACAAATTCCTTCAAATCGATAGTCTTGAATCAAACCGCAAGTAAGTGTAACTTTAAGTTTTGAATGAAGGGCAAATTGGTCATTTGACCTTCAATTAATGAAACACAGATGGTGATTGTCGTTTTGAGCTATTAAAAGCCACGAAAGTGGCTGGAAATTTCCAGAGAAAAGAAGAAGAAATAAGAAGAAAGAAGAAGAATGGAGAAGAGTTCGGGTGATGGAGAAAAGAAGAGAGAGAAAGCTTATTTTCGATTTTTCTACTTGTTTCTTAGAGATTTTTGAGTAGATTCCAAGAAGGAAAAGAGTGGAGAATGATGAGAGCTTCCTAAGGAACCAAGAAAATTCGAATTTGGATGAGAAAGAGGTAAGAGAAATTTTTCTACTTTGAGATTTTGATTAATTTTCGGTTTAGAATTATGACATATGAGATGGGTTTATGGATCAGGAATTAATTTTGAAATATATGCTTTAGGCTGAGTTTAATTTTGGATGGAAAATTGAGTAAAGTTTAGGCTAAATTTTATGATTGAGAATTTTGAGATATTTTGGTGCGTAATTATAGAAATATGATGAATTGATGATATATGAAATCAATTTTGAAGAATTGGTATTTTATGGTATTGAATTTGGATAAATTGGTTTAGGCCAATTTTAAGATTTGGGGATTTTTGAAATTGAGGATTTAAATAGTTTGGAATTAATGTGAATTGAGGAATCATAGATTAATTTTGAAGAAATTATGTTTTATGAGATTGAATTCGAGTGTCTTGGTTTAGGCCAATTTTGAAAATTGGGGATTTTCAAAATTGGAGATTGAAATAGCTTGAATGTAAATGGAATTGGTGAATTCCTAAGTTGATTGTGAAAATTAAGTATTTTCTGATGTAAAATTTGGATGATTATGGTTTAGGTTTTGGTACTTTGGAAGAGAGAGAAAAGCAAGGATCAATTGGAGCTTGAAATCAAGTTTCCGGCAATAATTCGAGGTGGGTAGCATATTTATATTTTGATTTGTGAGCATTATGCAATTTTTGAAAAATTAAAGAAAGCAATTTTCAAAAATTGAAGAAAGCAAAATTTTGGATTTTTGATACATTATTGTTTTAGTAAGTGTTTGAAAAGAAAGGTTGGTTAATGTTTGAAATTGTGATTTCCAAAGGATTTCGGAAAAATTATTATGGTGAATTATGTTTGAAAAGAAAATAGAAATTTCGAAAGTTCATTTTGTTATGTATGCATTGCTAAATTATGTAAAGTCTTTGAAGTTATTGATTGATTGATTGAGTGATTTAATAGTATGCATTATGTGAATGTGTGGAAAATCAAGAATTTGAAAAGTGCCTTCGGGCATTCCAAATCTCGCTTCGATTATGTGTTATGTGGGTCGGTTAGGTCCTTTGGTGAGTCGTCATGTCTCTACTTGTTAAGCCTTCTCCCACTGCCCGCTAGGGCACGGAGTCTGATTCGGACTCCCTCACGGCTATAATTGGACCGCTTATGCGGAAAAGTGTAAGACGTTCATTCACGATCGCATATGATCGCTACGCGGAATGTGAAAGACGCTCTGCTTGGACCGAACTGCACCATTCGATATGTTATGTGTTTTGTTTTGTTTTGTGTTCGCATTCTTGTTTATAAAGTGAGAAATGAAAATTGAAATTATGTTGCATTCATATTTATGAAGAATTAGAGAATTTTGAAAATGAAAAAATGATATTTTATGAGAAGTTTGGGAAAATTGGAAGAGTTTGAGAGAAATATTTGAAAGTTGAAAAGTTTGAAAATATGAAAAAATGGGTTTGAGGAAATTGTTTGAAAAATTATAAAGTTTGAAAAAATTCGCCCTTTTGGCAAAAGAGTATTAAAATGATTTCGGCTTATTTATCGGTTTATAAATGTGTTATCCACGAGCTTTGAGCTCACTCCCCTTTCATCCCCATCTCCGTGTTTCGGCGAGAGATCGGATGAAAGAATGTGAAGACGTATGTGAAGGCGTCGGTTCGACTTTGAACACGTTAGCTTTTGAGTAATGTGGATCTTGGGTATGAGTATGTTTATGACTTTAGAAAAGTTTGGAAAATGTATTTGTGTATAAAGTTGAGTTTTGTGAATGATGTAAAATCAGTATATGAAATTATGGATAATCTGGGATATATATGTATGATTGATTTGGGAATGCGATTGAACTATGAGAATAGTAGATTGAATGACAAGTATGAGAATGTTTTAGAAATAGGTTTGTGATTATCTCACGATATCCGGACGGAGGGTCCGGTGGATTACGATAATGTGTGTGATTGTTTGGAAATTTTAGAAGTGTTGTTTTGAACACTTGCAGTTTCGTTAGGATAAAGGCAGTAGTTATCTTTTGAAATTTCGATAAAATCTGGGATAAAATGTAATTTGAGATTTGTATGGATGAATAAGAATTTGTATGATTGTTGAGTTTCGGATTTAAGAATGAATTTTCCTATGGGAAATTGTATGGATGTGATTGAGGTAAGAAATAAGAATAAGAAAAGAAAAAAAAAATTCATAACGGATTTTGGAACGCCTTAGGATCCCTAACGCGTTTCATTTTCTGTTCTTTTGCTTATGCGGATGTCGGAAAGTGTTTGATTTACATTGATTTGTTTGCTTACTTTGTTTTCTATCCGAATTCGATTTGCATTCGATTCGATCCCGCTTTCGCTTATTCGTTCCGCTTTGTGATTCGTATGCGATTATTTCGCTTCGCTATATTCGATTGAATCTGTTCGTTTGATTCGATTAGTATTTGCTTCCGCTTCGCGACTTTCGGATTTGTGCGCTTCCGCATTTTGTTTTCGATTCGACATTTCCGTTTTCCGTTCCGTTTTGCTCCGTGTTTGATTCCGTCATTCGTTCTTTTTGTTAAGTTTATTCGGCATAGAGTGAAAGTGTTAAGTTTATTCGGTTGGGATCCGGTTCCCGGATCGGGTCCCAACATATTCAATACCTAATAAATTAGGCCCAAGAGAATAAGCCCAGATCACATGACTCTTTGTGTGCAACCCTGTAGGCTCATTTGATGTTGGCAATGAGCTTGATCACACTTCAAGGCCTATAAGTCATAAGCGGCCTCTAGCAAGACATTATGACTACCCAAATCAAATGAGAATCGATAATCCGATTTAACCTGTAACTATAGTTATAGGCTCAGTCCTTTTGTAACACGATATCAAGATTAATCACAAGGCATGGTACATGTCAACCTTTGATTAATCATAGTTTCTTGATCCCCAAGTTGACTGATTATAACAAATGACATTGATGACTCTTCATCAATTCATTTGAGCACGGCCATGCATTTCTTCAGTCACACTTGTCAAGAGGCCCAAATGATATCTCTCTCATTTAAGAGAGGTACAAATCCCATCTACGTCATTCACATCCCTCCGCATGATTCATTTAGTGTCCAACATAAGACTATTTGTTATTCGGTTAAAATAACTTAGTCTAATATCAAAACACTAAATTCCTCATGTAGGGAACTATGATGACTTCAGGTCAAAGGACTAAAGTCAAACCATATAAAGAATCACTAATGACACGAAACCATGTAGTATTCTTTATGTGGGTCGGTCCAATATATGTTCTCTAACATATATCTATGTTTCGATTTGATATCTCATATCCATGTTCAAGAAAACGTGATCATCAATCGTAACACATACTAGTCTTAATTCATTATTGTTCCACCAATAATGATCGACCGTGACGATCTAGAATAGTGTTATAACGCTTATGGTTTTACTATCAAGTCACATACTTGATGACATAAGTCTAATACTATTCATGGAATGTAAATCACATTACATAAACGAAATACATGCATATATAAAGGAATACCTCATAATATATTATTAACAAGTCATAATGTTAATACATGATTCAGAAATATCCATTGGCCTAGGGCACACTACTAACATTATCTACATTAGATCACAACTTCTTTATGCTTCTCGTCCCCCAAAAATGAGCAACTTATTAAACTCACCTCTCTTAAAGAAATCCATAAAGACGTTTTCAGTATCAATCCAAACAAAGCTCCTAGAATTGATCGCTTCAATGGTATGTTCTTTCATAAAGCTTAGCCTTTGATAGTCTAGGAATTCTTTTCCAATGTTAAGATGCTAAAGGAATATAATATAACCCTCTTGCCCAGTCCCAAAAGTTCCCTACCCAATAACTATAAAGGATTATCGACCAATTTCATATTGTACCAATATTTATAAGATTACCTCAAAGATCCTAGTTGAGAGGCTCAAGTCCAATCTACCTAATATCATTAATGCTCCACAGTCTACTTTTATAGGTGGGAGATCTATAGGAGATAATATAATGATAACTCAAGATTGTTTTTAAGAAATATAATACTAAGGGGTCTAGAAAGAATGTTGCACTAACAGTTAATATCTATAAGGCATTTGATACGTTAGATTAAGAATTTTTGTACTTCAAGTCCTTCACAAAATAAGATTTCCGTAAATATTTGTCTCTTGTATTTATGCTTGCATCACCATTATTTTCTATTATGTGATGATAAATGGACAAACCATTGCTTCTTTTCAGGGGGATAGAGGATTAAGGCAAGCGAGACCCTTTATCCCCTTATCTTTTTACCATAGTTATAGAGGTCCTCACTATGATAATCCATAATAAGGCAATTAAGGAGAATGGATTTAAATTCTATAAGAAATGTATACAATATAAAATTACCCAATTTTCCTTTACAGATAATGTTCTACTTTTCTATCATGGAAGCAAGGCATTTATTCAATGCTTAATGGAGTCTTTGAATTAATTGAACAAAGTTTTGGCTTAGGTATTAATAAGGAAAAGAACTCACTCATCCTCTCTAAAGACTATGAATTTCTAATGAGTTAATTGATGGAGTTCCTTGGCATCCCTTATGCTTCACTTCTTATCATGTATCTTAGGGTACAAATTACCTCTAGGAAGCTTTCCTATAATGATTGCTAGGTGTATTTTAACAATGTTAAAGCTAAGATTAGAAGCTGTAAGTGCAAATTCCTTTCTTTCTCTAGCAGATTTCAACTAATTTCCTTAGTCTTATCTAACCCAGTTACCTACTAGACTACTCACTTTCAACTTCATAAAAAGCTTCTCAAGAACATTGAGAAAATGATGAGGAATTTCCTCTAAAGAGGGAACCTATCTTCCAAGCCATTCTATAAGGTGAGTTGGTCTAAAGTGAAACTACCCAAGGAGGAAGGGGGTCTAGGGTTGATTTCCCTACAGGAAATGAACGCAACTTTTCCAACAAGATACTTATGGAATATTGTCACCAAAAAATGCTCAGTTTGTGTCAAATGGATTAATGAGTTGTATTTAAGAGGCAGGAACATTTAAAGTGCTAAAATTAAATCTAATTCTTCTTATAATATGATGCAAATTCTAAAACTCCGGGCCTTTAGTCAACCATTCATCAGAATCAGGATTGGAAATGGCTTAAAATCTTCTTCTTCTTTTTTGTATGACAATTGGAGTCCTTTGGGTCCTTTATACAAACTTCTTAACTATAATGCACTGAGATTTTTTTTCCTAGAATAAGCTAAAGTCATGCCTTTAATCAACTTTGGTGAATGGATCAGAACAAGGAGGTTCTCAGACTCTATTCCTAACCGAGTGCATACCATCCTAACTCTAATATTTAGAACAAGGCTATTTGCACACTAAACTCCCTAGTTATTTACTCTACTAGGTCTTTTAAACATGTTATTAGGTCTAAGAGAACTAAAATTCCTTCGTGTAAATTGTTATTTCACAGACTATTTCTAACCAAATTATCATTTTTTATCATGGCTAGCTATATTATAAAATTTGTGCATATTAGATAGAAGTATCCCATTGATCATAACCCCTATAAATACTCTTATAAATTATGCAATATTGGTACAGAAATGGTCACCTATTCTTTAAATGCCCTTTCATTGGTTCAACTTGGAATGACTTCCTGACAATATGTGAATCCCTTGTTCCTCCTACAAAATGAAGATATATTGTTCAATGGATCATGAAACCCCATGGTATGAGGAAGGATAATAAACTACCTCTCCAGGTGGCTTGGTCCTGCCATATATATTGGATTCAACGTGAGATGAATTCTAGGATCTACAAGCAACTATTTGTTAATCAACAAGTCTTTCATATGGAAGTTATCCACTTTGTCATGGAAACTATTCTAATTAGAGGTGTAACATTAAAGTTCTCTATCATAGTTTTAACTAACTATCTTTTGTAAAATGAGTTATCAAGTTTTTAAAAGATCAACTCTTTTTTTGTTGTAGAATTTTCTTCGTGGTTCAAGTACTGTTTCATTAGGCTTATGCCTTGATTTAGACTATTATGTAATTTCTTAAAAAATATAATAATATATATAATATAAGGAAAAATGAAAACAATATAAAGTTACATATTTTCATAATTTTTCAATTGTAGAGATGCAAATAGTATTTATAGGCAGGGATGATAGTTAGGTTTGAACTTAACTTGAAATCAACGAGTTAGGCTCGAGTTGATCAAACTTTGAGTTGAACTAGAGTTTGGGTTTAGGACTTTGTTTGAAAGGTCAAAACAGTTTAGTTTTTTGCTCAAAACGATATTAGTTTGACAAAATTGCCCCAAACAATATTGTTTTGATTTTAAATTTGTGTAAAAATAAAATCAAAATGACAATATTTTGGGCAATTCAAGCGGACTCAAGTTGTGAGTTAATAGAGTCAGGTCAGATTAGGTCAGTAACAGATCTGAAGTAGTTCAACTTGATCCCATCCCTATTTGTAAATATAAGGAAGAAATAAACTTTATATGTATAATTGTTAATTACGAAGGTATAAGTTTGTCAAAAGTGTAAAATTTAAAAGTTTTGTATTATAAAATTAATGTTCTAATTACACTTTCTATAAAAGAGAATAACTGTGACATCTTTTAAAATACGTGAAGAAATTAAAACCAATCACACTTCTTATATAATATAAGTTTAATATTCTAGAACTTTAAAATTTAAATTCATTTTTCAAAATCATATATAAATAATAATTACAATAACCTTATCATAAGTATATATTTTCTAATAAATATAACAACTTTTCCCCATAAATACACATTACGCTTATTTTTACATTATACTTAGTATTAGAGATAAAGATATGAACATTTAGATTTTATGCGAAATACTAAGAGGTGAAATGCACCTTTGCTTTAAAAATAATAACAATCACTTCTTCATCTAGATGACTATAATTATACTCCCTCCTATCGAAAATAAAATTTTTTATAGGAATTTTAATTATTTAAAATAAGTGTCGTTCAGTGACTTTTCATGCATGTTTATAATTTTACTTCCAAAATTATCCTTTAATTTCTCTCACTTCCCGATTACCTGATTACATTTTCAAGCGATTCAACATACAATTTCTCTCACATGCTAATTATTGCAAATTACCTTTTCGATACACTTCATCATGTTTCTTTTATTTTGCTTCAAAACCTTTCATTCTCAACAACATTCATTTATTTATTTAAATATAAAAGCTGTACACATAATCTACATGCAATTATCTATAGACAATTTATAAGCAACTCTTCTTTAACACGAGAAAAAATTAGAATTGAAAATGGGTAGGAAAGAAGCTCTTCCTTCCAATATACAAAAATTGTCATAGATTGATGACGACAAATAGAGGAAGTACAAAAGTTATCACAAAGTTGATGAAGTAGGAGTAAAGGAAGCATGAAGCTATCATAGGTTGATGAAGTAGGAAAAAAGAAGTAAAGAAAGGAGGCAATGGAGTCGAGAAGAAGGTTTTGGATTTCGATCTCAATAATTTTTTTTTGTGAGGAAGAAGAACTTCATCCAAATAAGGAGATTCAACAAACAATAATGGAGATGTTGAGAATTTATCTCCAGATTTTTCTAAATAAATGTACGTGGTGGTTTTCATTTCAATGTTAGTATCTAGATTAATGGTTTTAGTTTTTTAATGATGTATTTTCTTTCCAGTAGTCTTTTAATTTGATTATGTCTTTATATGATTGGTCTTCCATCTTTATTTTTTTATCGTTATAGTAATTAAAATCAATTGTGCAACAACATAGATATAAGAAAGCAAAAGTTATCTTCCGATGTTGTAATATGTGATTGAAGAGAATAAAGTTTTGCATTATATTTTTAGAAATATGTAGTTTATTGCAGTGCTCTCTTAATCTTTTAAGAACATACCACCATCTTTAATTATTCTTTGAACACCATCTTCAATTAGATTTTAACTTAACTCATTAATTTTAATATAAAGAAATTTATTTATATATGTAAAATAGACTTAGCAAAATCTACTAGTTCTAAGATATTTATGGAATTTGATGGAATCGATTGAGAATGTGGTTGAGATTAATCGATTATGCTAGTACTCAATAAAATCAATAAACTTAGCCATTATTTAGTTTAATTTATGCTTATAATAAACTCAATAAAATCCATTACTTAGTTTAATTTCTAATTCTAATAAATAAAATAGAAATTATTGATATTAGGAGTATTTTAAGAACACAATTGATGAATTTATATATCAAAGTTTATTTTGTAGACAACTAGAAATTATACAGTTTAATCTATTAATTAATTTTATTTGTGTATTGTGGTGTAGTTTAATCATATTTTTATGTTTTTATTGCTTTAATTTTAGTATTTTATTTTCTTTGATGTTTCAATTTTATTTGTGTTTAATTTTTCTTTTTTAAAAAGTTAACATTAACAAAATATAAAAATAAAATAAAAACAAAATTAAAGCGAAATGAAATCTCTTAAGATTACTCATGTTAACAAATTCATTATATTTTGCACTATAGCAGAATCCAACTAATTTGTCTAGGAAGACGATCCTCCATTTCTCGTGCAGCTTTATTCATATGAGGGATTTTGTAATTGTTGGATCCTTCAACTTTCATAATTTCCTACATACACAATTATAAAGTCAAGAAAATATGGTTTATTATTTTTGTCGAAGATTCATCAAAGACTTTTTACTTGCATGGATAAGTTCTTCCACTAGCCTTGGACACTCTTTATATTGCAGTGCTTGAATGACGCTAAAAAACTGAGATCCAAACTATTTAAATCCGGTGAGTTTGGAGGTTGACACACTAATATAATATCAAAACCATGTTGTGAAGCAGCTTTTTGAAATTCCTTGTCACCTGGATCAACATGCTTCCTTGCGTTGTCTTGTTAAATAAATATGGTTTTTCTTAGATCCTCTTTGGGCCACTTAAGTGGAATTGCCGGTATAACTTGTTCAATCAAAAACATTTTTATTATTTCTCTCGTAACTAAGGTCATTGGTTTAATCTCTAATGTTCCAGCATCTCTGTTTCGAATTTTTCTTTGAAATGGTTGTAAGGTAACAAATGGAAACACTCCTATTTTTTCCGAGAATACTTCATTTCCTTCATTGTCAAATCTTAGACGAGCCATAGCAACTTACCTTTTCAATGTAATTCTTTCTTTGACATGTTTGCAAAGGTTCCCCTTTGGCGTGAAGTAGATAACATTTTTATGACTTCCTAGTCATATAGAACCATTTTTCCTCAATATGCAAAACATTAAACATATCAACGAATTTTGGCTCATAAGGCAAGCTATTTTAATCCAACATAAATAAGCAAAATTGCATATGCGTTTTTTATTTTATTCTCTTTAGTGCAGCTTAATGGCGTTTGAATGATGTCGAATAAGACCTTGCTTTATCCATCTATGTAATGACGTGTAGCTAACACTTGTACCCCTAGCCTTCAAAGATTCGGTAAGTGAAATTATAGTCTTTTGTCTATGTAAAGGAATTTAAAGAATATGATTGAAGTCTACTTGAACTCTCTTCCACCCACAATTTTTTGTTTTCTTAGACACATCAACCGCTTCACCATTTGTAATATCTTTTGCCCATTTCCAAATCCTTTGGACTGTTCTTATATGAATTAAAAACAACTCTGCAAGCTCTTTGATTGTAGTATCTCTTTTCAACTTCCATTAACACTTTTTTCTAATAAAGTGTTGTATATTGCCCATCACTACTCATTTGTTAAAATTTTCTTTATTTCCCTTACTATTCCCTCTTCCAACAATGTATCTGTTTTTAAGGAAAAAAATTACATTCAATTTCTAAAATAACCAATACTGAAATAAAAACACAACCAACACAAATTGCATAAAACTACCTAGTTCACTTCATAAACTATCCATCACCATAATGAAAAATAATGCCAATAAAACATAAAATCAAAATTTACATATGAAATGAAACATTAAAACAACTCTATAAAAATAAAATGACACAAACATGAAAACAAATAAAATTGAATATTTCATACTCCTAGTGTAGTGTTGTAAATAAATATTAAAAATATTGAAAAGAATTTGTAAAAGATTAAAAAATGTTCTTAAAATATAAAACTAACTACTAGCAAAGTGTTAAAAATTTAAAAGAAAGAACATTCAATACAAAAATACATTAAAATACAATAACTAATGCAATAAAACATGAATGAGAAGAAATATCCAAATAAATTCAGAATCTTTGGAGAGAACTATTTATTATAAAAAGAAAATAAAAATAAGACTGAAGATTTTTGTGTTTAAAATAGCCTGAATTGTGAGATAAGATTGATCTATCTTCCACACACACCATCGAAATCTACATCTATTAACGGTGGCTTGAACTCTTGATCGGGTTTCAAATTTAAATCGAACATCATAGTGGGTATGGTTAACAGATTTTTAGAACTTACCGGAGCAAAATTCAAATCAATTGAAACTTCTCTCTCGTTGCATGTTACTTCAACATTCAAATCAATATTTTGTTTTTCTAAATTGAAAGCCATGAAAACATATGCTATTGTTTTTAAAGTTCCTTATATATATATATAGCCACTGGAGTTTTTGGTTTTGGTTCTGACAAATTTTTAAACATTTTGTAAATTTTAGGCCCTAAAATTTTCACATGATACTATGCTTGGCTCCAAATTTGAATCAATCAATTTTAAAATTTTCAACAATGTTGAAATCAATATACAACGTTAAAATGAATAGACACGGATGAATGTCAAGAAATAATGATGGAGTTTTGAATTAAGTTTGTGTTTGGATAAAATTTTGAATAAATTAATTTAAATTTTTTTTCTTAACTTTAGATCAATATCCAAAGTAAGCAAAGAGAGACACAAGTATCGAAACCAATGATGATGGATTTTCTTATTTAAATTTATGTTTGGCTCCGATTTTGATTGAATTAATTTTGAAAAATTTTAGTAAAATCTTCCGACCATACATGATGGAAATGAAGAGACGATAGAAATGAAGAGATAATGGAAATGAAGAGACACTCATATACATTGTAGAAATGAAGATAATGCAAAATAAAATAAATTCTTTTTAATTAAAAGTTGAAAACATCCAAACTATGCATGCGATGTTTTAATGATTGCCTCGTTACTATTACTAATAATAAAAAGCATCATTGTTGAGTAGTACCATTAATAACGGTATCTCAAATATTTTATTAGCTTTCTTAATAAGTATATATCCTTCTAAAATGACTTTCGTTTTGAATAGGAGGGAGCATAATTTATATGTCACATGTCAAGAATTAATAGTGTGATGACTGAAATTTGACATAACTTATTGTTGAAGGTGCAAATTAATATTAGAGATTATAACTGTAACATCCCATCACCAATGGGAAGGGTAAAATAGTAATTGGAAACGGGTTAGGAGTGTTTAAACTTGTTTTGCTATGTTCATACATTCATATATACATATGAATAGTGAATTGTGCACATGTAATGATTGTACATGCATTCATGGCATTTCCCGGTATATGTGTCTCTAACGTGTTTATTGTGAAAAAGATGATTTTGTGCTTGAAAATTGACTTGGAGTGGGTTTTTGTGTGTTTTACATATTTGGAAAATTTTATAAATTTTTCTAAAATTTTTCAGGGTACTTTTCCGAACTAGGAAAAATGTCAAGTGGCAAACTTACTGGTTATCGGTAGTAAAAAAAATGACTGTCCAATGACACTGGAAATTTAGATACATGATTTTAGGAATTTTTTATATGAGCCATTGGAATTTCGAGTAAAAATTAAATTGTATTTGGAAAGAAACCTTAAGAGTGCTTAAACATAAGACATGTGGCAAGTGACACTTGTCACTTGCCTAACTATGTCTTAAACTTAGTGGTTTTATATTTAACCTAACCTATGTAAACCATTTTCGATGCTTTCATTAGAAAGAGTGAAAATCACCTTTAAATGAATGTTTTCCTCCTTCATCCGTAGCTCCTCCCCTCCTTTCTTTTTCGTTGGTTTTCCATCCACCATACAAGAAGCTTTTCTTTGTACTTGCTTGCTCTTCCTTTATTCATACCCACATCCAAACTTAAGCTTTGTGATGATGAAAATCGTGTATGTGAAGTGAAGTAGAAGATTTGGAGTATAGTTGAAAAATTGAAGAATTTAAAGCTTGTTAGGTAAGATTTATGTTTTATTTTCTTAAATTGGTAGTTGATGCATTAATTGTGATGCCTTGAGCATTGATTTCATGGAACTTGTGATTTGAATGTATGGGTATAAATGCATGTTTGTGTAAGGATGAATGATATAGCATGTGTAGTATTGATGAATTGTGTGTTTTGGATTGATTTTATGGATGTTAGATTAGTGATTAATAATGAAAGATGACTGAGTGTGTGTGCTGAAATTTTGTGGATTTATGTTGAAGAATAGGTTGTGAGTTGGTTATGATGGAAATATGGAGTGAAATGAGTGAGAATTGGTTGAGAAATTGTATGGAAGATGTAGAATGTGAGTTAGGTTGAGAATCTGGAAAATTGGATGTGTATATATTTCAAAGATTTGATCATAACTTTTTATATGGTTATGCTATTGAGATGAGGTTTAGCTTGAATTAAACTTGAGAAGTTTGGCTAAAATTTTTATGAAGGAAGTGCTGTTCAATTGTGTTGGGCCTCGTTTTCGAAACCCAACCCTCTTGCGAAAACATGAAACCTTGAGCGTGGATATGACCTCAAAAAGGTTCTTTCATTGAACCCTTAAAAGACATTATCAATTTAAACTCATCACTATTTTTTTTTCTTCATAACATCCCCAAAAATTGCTCACAATTTGCTCAAGGATGTTCGTACAAATCAGTCATTAAGCTTATACTCAATTTGCCTATTTGCAGACAGAATTTGAAAACCTTCAAATCGGGATTTCAATTTTAGTTCTTCATATAAATCATAGCTCTAAATTTCTTGTTTAATTCGAAGCAAGAATCACCTCAAACGGAGTTATACAACTCAAGATATCAACAAATTATCATAATGTGTTCATATTCGAAACAAGCCCTCCTATCCGACCTCTCACTAGCTTTTATTCAAACTTTCTCAAATAAACTCTAAATGATACAATTTTCCATGGAGAGGTACCTACATGTCTTAGGAATTCAATGCTTCAAGAATCGCCTCAATCCGAGGTCGGATGAGTGAGTTATGATCAAAACAATACAACATGTTCAAACCCTAAATCGATTTGAAACTCTTTTGGCGCAAACGCCATAACTTTCTCTACAAATATCCAAATGCCTTCTTTGTAGTTCCATTTTAAAGATAATATCATGATCTACAACTCGTATTAGAGGCCTCAAAACGAGATTCGGCCTCAAAACTGGTTAAAAATACGATTTTCATAAGTAAACCCGAGACTGTCCGTTAAACGGACATCGACACATACTGCCCTAACACTCCAAAACTCCTTCTAAAGCCTTTCCAAAGCTTCCAAACTCCATCCTAACCCCATATACATTCATAATCACCCCAAATTTATTCAACAACATCAAACAACATTGGAATTCAATTCCAATTCATTAAATCACATATATTCAACCCAATATCACCATGTTCTTCTAACATTAACAACCATTGGCAATCTCAACCAAAGATAACCACATACATCATATTCAAACTTTAAATAAACATAATCATACAACATAAACTTCTCAAGTCTTAACTCATCATATATACCTAATTCACATTCCAATTCTCTAACCATTCAAATACCAATCCACATACATCAACTCCCAAACTTCAATCAACTAACTCATAAAACACACAAATTCCTATCATTCATTATAGGCATCAAGTCCATACTTCTCATACAACATTATTTCTTCTAATGCTCATAACACACCTTTCAATATCCATCATGCTATTCTAGCACAAACAACAAATGGCACTCATACAAACAATTATACTATACACAATATCCATTTACAAAATCATATATTTCAGCCTTTAAAAGACATATTCAAATACATAGGGACATCCTCAATTTTGCACTCTCATAAATAAACAAAATAAACATTTGAACAACCTTCCTTACAAATTGAAGTACACATCACAACTTAAACCATTACAATGAATACTCAAAATTTATCATTCTTAAGAAGCTATACAAACGGGTTCATCTAGCTTAATACAAACTAACTATCTCGACGCGTCCAAATGTCTTGCAAGGATTACCGGCCTTTGTAGACTGCACCTGAGGGGGGGAAAAACATGGGTTGAGCTTGACAGCTCAGTGGCTAAACCATTTATAGCCATTGGCTTTTGAGCCACACAAACAACCAATACATATGCATACACGCATGTATATAAACATACATACATCAATAATAATTCATCCATTACAAAGAAAATGACATTTCATAATTCAAATTATCATTACTTATTAACCACAATTTAGGTCATTGTATCATTCAAGTGTAACACACAATTTATGAATGCAATGCACATCAAAGGCAAATGCACAATCAAATGGCTTGAGGGTTCCAGTGAACAAAATGAGCGAAACCGAAGTTTGCGTCATGAACTAAACGAGTCCATTTCAGATCTAAATGGGCCTGCGGGCAGCCGGAGAAGGCTTTGGTCGTCAGCGCACGTGACTCAAACGGTTCCACTCTCGCCCACACAAGGCACATAATTCAATTCAATGCTTAATTTAATCATTCATAGACAAAATGCCATGATTCACATGACATAGGCATAATTCAATTGTTCATACTCTCATTTCTTTCTTATACAAAATGCCATGATTTAGCTCAATGGCATAACAAACGTAGCGAAATGTCAAGCATTACACAGTGCATGGCATGACATAATCACAATTTCATGATTCAATCATCCACTCATATACAAAATGCCATAATTCAATTTAATGGCATGATAATCATATCCAAGGTCAAGCATTTGAAATTTCATAACATGGCATATTCACAATTTCATTTGTTTCATCAATTAGACAAACATCATATCAACATAGCAACCATTCTAAGTCAATCATTTAACACATAACACACATACACACATTTTTGCCCATTTGTACCAAAAATCATAAAGGGTTTACCCACCTTATAACCTTGAGAATTCCAAATCAATGGCTTCCTTCTCCTTGAATAGGCTCTTGATTCCTTAAAACACAACAATAACCTCATCATTCTTCATAAATTTCGAAATCCCTTTTTCTAAAAAACCCTAAATTGAATCAAGTTTCAATTTAACTCTATCTATAAATCAAATGGGCTAGAAACCCTAACCCTAACCTAAGAACTCAAAATCCCATGAGTTTCACTATTCATCATCTTCTTCCTACTACTTTCTCTCACTAGAGTTTTCTCCATCACAACCCTAACCCATTTCTTCAACAATCAAGAAGAAAAATGATGGAACTTACCTTAGAATCTTGATTTCTTCCTTGGACCCATGAAAATCTCCTCCTTTCCTTGGATTTTCTTATCTTCTTCTCCTTCCTCTTCTTCATTTTCGTTCTTCTCCTTCTCTTTTGGCAGCCACGACCTCCTCCCTCTTCTTCTTCTATTTTTCTTTTATTACTCTTGTTCTTCCAAAAATGCCCCTCATTAACCTTGTCTTGCCCATTTTGCCCTCCTTTGCTCTTTAACCTCACAACTTAAACTTCTAACTTCCTAATTAATTATCTTAGATCAATTGAAGGAATTTGCCAATACTTCCTTATAGAAAAATGTTCCTCAATGTCTTACGTTTCCAACGACACAAAAATCGTTCAAATCGAGTCAGAAACGAAAGAGTTATGGTCGAATTACTATCGGACTTGCACAAAATCCGAGACTGAACATTAACCCAACTTTGACTCAAAAATTTACAGCCTTAGGGACTAGATTAAAACTCAATCCCTTCATATGATTTGTAGCCCCATATCTTAAATTTATTTCACCTCAATCCTCGCTTCAATCGGATCTCTACAAATCCCGAAATTCACAAAGTACTGAACTATGTTCACAAACTTTCCTGTCTCACTTTGATTCAATTAATCTCTTTTCATTTCATTTCAATCTCATAATTTCCTCTCTTATTTACACATAACTACTTGCCAATAATTCCTCAGTTAAAAGTCCTTGCTCATAGAAAGGTTCGGGGTCCAACAATTCTCCCCCTCTTAAAAGAATTTCGGCCTCGAAATTCTTACCTGAGAAATCCAACAATTGGAGATAATGATATCATATTTTTTTTTCCTCATTCTCCCAAGTAACTTATTTACTTGAATAATTTCTTCCAAATGATCATAGTCAATTGATGTAACACCCCACACCCGCAGGATCGAACCCGACATCCACGGTGATATCGAGTCCGTGCCCTCGAGAATGGCGTGCTAACCACTCGATCGTAAATCGAGACATTACTTTTAAATAACAAATGCGGAAGTCTATCCAATTGGGTACAAACATTTTCAATAGCTCGAGATCAATCTTACGAATACAAATAACCATTTTAGTACAAAGTCAAGACATGCAATGCGGATACGAATCGATCCCGACTTCGACCTTCACTTGAATCTGTGAACATACTCCCATTTTGCTAACGGGTACTCTTGATTTCTGAAAAATAAGTTACAATGTTGGGTGAGTTTGCGAACTCGGTGAGAAACCATCATCGATGGTTCACTCAAATCATGCATTACGTAAATTGCGTATAGCGGCGCGATAATATTAATTAACGGTATTATATAACAGTTTACGATGATTACATAACGATTTCTGACGATATCTGATGTCGATAACAATAATACGATGGCGTAGAAGCGTTTACGTAACGATGTAGTCGATGATCATATCGATTATACTGATATCGGTAACAATATTACGATAGCATAATGCGTTCACGGTATCACATCACAATTTACAGTAAATCATGGCATCACTCGACCAAATAATCATCACACAATTTGGCGATTCAATCAATCATGTATATGATGCATATGAGACTCTTTCCGGTTATTGATGTTGTGCCTAAGTGTTGATCGAGAACGATGGATCATGCATTTACGCATATTGCATACAACATATCTCATTAATATACAGTCAACAGTATTATATACAATTCAGATTGTGATTCTGATCATTCACATGAGTCACATCTGATCATTTGGGCATTGACAAGTATGCAATACGCGTGCGACTCTTTTCGATTATTGATGTTGTGCCCAAGTGCTCAGTCAGTGATCAGTTGGACGCGTCAGGGATTTCTCCCTCGGGCTAGGCGGTCGAGATGATGCTTGGGATAAATCCCCTCGGGCTCGAGGCGGTCATTAATGCTGATGATCGATGGACGCGTCGAGATTTCTCCCCTCAGCTAAGCCAGACGATGCAGTGTTCGAGCTCTAGGCTCTTTTCAGTGAGATTAGCAACTTGGGTCACAGTCCTTTATCTGATCATGCATTTATGCATGCAATGCAGTGTTCAATAAATTCATGATTGATAGCAGATTTGAGAGCTTCGGTATATGGCTATAAAGCACGGTAGTGTATTTCAAGAATATCTGTAAATTTAGTATTCAATGATTCAGTAATTTACAGTGTATAGCTATAAAGCCCAGTGTAACGAAACTTTCGGTGATTGATAACTTCGATCCAATCTGATAAACACATACTGATGAGATCGTACTCCTTTCCAAAGAGTCATGCGGTCATACAAAGGCAATTCACATTGTTGATTCTATACAAGAAGAGCATACAACTCGATCATATACATTTCAAGAATAATACAAGGCAATCCAATCACATATAATTCAGTAATCATGTACTTCACGTTATCAAGTAATTTCGTGAACATTTAGACACTCGAGAATTTGAGAAACCAACTAGGTTACTCACCGTAACTTCGAGCTCATTTTGGAAGTCCCAGCAATGCCCGTGGAGCGACGATCTACGGTGCCTTTATATGAAGACAATGCAGTCCATTACAAAATCGCTCAATTAAGCGATGCAAGAATGCATATGTCTCTATGAAATTATATCCAATGCATGATCACGATTTAGATGCTAAAATCCCATTTCGATATCCTATGATCGATCTCAACTCTTCACTCAATTGGATCAATCTGATTTAGTTCAATCCTCGATTCAGTTCAATTTTTCAATTCATACTTCCTATTACTATTTCCTATCCATTGGTCAAATTATATGATGAAAAACTCAATTAGAACTCCAATTGTCTCAATTCAATATTTTGGTCACACTATTAACCATAATTGACCTTAATCTCTACGAATCAGTACCATCATAATTAAATTCTAATTCTCATAATTATTCTCAATCGTAGACCTCTTTCCCTAGTTCGCAGCGAATCTGGAATCACTTCAATTGGAGGTTTATACCAAAAGTTATGCCCAATAAACAATAATTAAACCAATAAAACAGGTTCCGTCGTCGCGACCTTGCGGCCCATGGCATACAAACAACGCTCGTCAGTGGCGTGTAACACGTTCATGCCAATGACGCCTCACGCCACTCACCATGGTAAGCGGGCTCGTCATGGCGTAAACCAAATGACGCTTCGCCATGACGTCCCTTCTCCTCGCCATGGCGTGAAACCCTTTTGCCCGCGCTGAAATAATAATCCTTTCGCCGCGACGTGCGAGTCGCAGGTCGTCTTCTCCGATCGGTTTTCGTCTAGTTTTCTCTCTAAAAACTCCCACTAACTCTCCCAACTACTCAATCAACCATAATAAATGCTATAAATGCCATAAAAACCATCGATAACAACATTAAAACCTTTAAAACTTACCAATCAAGCTCCAAATTCACGGATCTCACAAAAACGCCGTAAACCCTAAAATGTTTCAAACCCAACGATGATCCACTCTAAACTCCTCAGTCCTTTATCAATCACAATAGACTTGTTAGCCTTACA
The DNA here is from genome assembly GCA_029891385.1 of Erythroxylum novogranatense. Classification (NCBI taxonomy): domain Eukaryota; kingdom Viridiplantae; phylum Streptophyta; class Magnoliopsida; order Malpighiales; family Erythroxylaceae; genus Erythroxylum; species Erythroxylum novogranatense. The sequence continues at coordinate 76,709 of JAIWQS010000019.1, forward strand.
CAATAAGAGGAAAATCACAAGAAATAATCAAAGAATCCTCACCCATGAGAGGAAACGAAGAACGCCATGGGAGGAGGAGAAGGAGCTCGCGATTGCCTTAGGAAAATAATCCCAACTTTCCAAACCTAGCTATTTATAGGCATAGGTCTCCAAATCGGTCCAAATTTTAGTCTCTAAATTTCATTAGCTCCACATATTTATTTCCTAACAGCCCCACTCTAACTTTTCCATTTCCATTGGACAATTCTTTCGGTACCGTACAGTCAATCGGTCAATCTCTTAAATATTTTCGATCCGGGCATTTCCTCCCGAATTTCTCAAAAATTTCCTACAAGTCACTATCAGATGCCAATCACTCTTGGACTAATCTAAATCAGTCATTCGACTCACTTACTCTTAATTTCTCAATCAGTCATAATCCAATCAGTCCAGTCAGTTCACAATTACAATTAAAATGCCGCTAAATCATGACTGCATGTACCCATAATAAATGCATATGCAAGAAACCAGTTCCTCTATAATTAGAGGCCAGTAACAAAATCAATCAGTAAATGCAATGAAACCTTTCGGTCCGTCCCAATTTACCAGAATACCCTTGCTCGCAGTAACGGGATGTTACAATTGATTCACTCGATTTTCCAATCATTCATTTAATCCTCCACTTTCTTACTATTTCCTCAATATGTTTCAAATTATTCGTTAATACTTCCCATATCGCATCGTATCGATATTTCTTAGCATATTCATATATATCATATTATTTGACTCGCAATCCATATCTCTATAATGTCCGTACACTTAGCTCTTACGTCTATCTCTCTGTATTCCATACCTTTGATTTGAGTCATGCAATTCTCATATAGATCAATCTCCCTTATCAATAACATCTCCAATCGATTTTGGCCTTCGACCCTCTTTGGTCTTATTCTTCCAACTAAAGATTTAATTTTTTATATAATGCTCCATACAATATTCTATTAACATTAACGCGGTAATGTTTGTTATGCTTAAAGTCAATCAAACTGTACATTGATCCTATTTGTTATAAACCCCAAAACTATAGGCTTTAAGCATCTCCACAACAGTCAAGACTGTTAACAACTCACAATCGCAATCATTTGTGTTTTCTCTAAAGATTTCCTTGCTTAATCATTTCTATCAAGTATACTTACTTCTCGTTTCGATCACAAAACATCACTTTCCAATTCGAACTCCGGAATTCAAATCCATTTCCAATTACTTAGTAAGATTCTTAATTCAGAATCCTTAATTTGGGATTTCTAAATTATTTCATATGAGACCGATCCTCAATTCCATAGCAGTTAACACTTTGATTTGCCTCGAAATTTACTCCATGTTCTATGCTCTTTATTTTACTAAATTTAGTATCCTCAATACCAAAATTCATGTTTCACTGCTATCGGGATTTCTACTTAATGCATCAAATATAACACTAACGTTACTGGGAAACTCAGTTGTATCATCAAAATCTTTTAGTACTTCCATCTATTGTCTTAGTCAAATATTCAATTCTCTCAACTCAATAATTACTCAAACTTTAATGATCTGTATAATTATATACATCCCATATGTGTTCGTACAAATAATGTCTCCACTTTCAAAATGATCACTATCGTAGCGGTTTCCAATTCATACATCAATTGATCATCTCGAGAGTTTAAGTGTCTCCATATACTGAAATCACTTTATCATGTGGTATTAGATTTCATCCTAATCTCTTATATTGCATCATTGTGTATGATAAGGTCTCCCAATCTAGTTCATAAAATCAATATCGGTGTTATAATTCCTCAAATTTCTCTTTACTTTCATTACTCAAATGCGATTTACACATTTTCCTCAAGTATTTCAAACTACTCTTCTCGACTTTTCAAATACATTTTATAGACCATCAAATTTTGCTTGGTCACTCTAATCTCCAATACCATAGTATTGTCAAAGCGTTTGATAACTCGAATAAATATTTCTAAAACTCCATAGGCCCATAATTAGTCCTCTAAATTCCTCAAATAACAATTCCTCAATAAGGCTACATTATCTCACGTCATTTTCAATTTCCAACTGACTTACCTTTCTCTAATAATTTTTCCCCAATTCATTCAATTTCCTTTGATTTCGCATTGACTTATTCTACTATCTGCTTAATCATACCGATTTCTTTGCGTATTTCCACTCATTTGCAAAATTATCTTTCCGCGTTGGTACTAATACTCTCATCAAAGTCTAATTCGTATTTCATGCGCTTACTCTATCTCTTATGCTTGAGTCTTCACTAAGGATATGACTCCAATATTCGCTTTTGACTCATTTCATATTCATTTATGGTCTCCTTTTTCATTGATCATTCTTAATATAGCTATCAAATCCAATCAACTTAATTCAATGAAATTCTTCCTCATCAGAAGAAGATTTCTTGCCACTATCATCCTATTCGTGCAATCTTTATCAATCAACTACTATCATCAATACTATTTTGATTATTCTTAACACTTCAATACGATCGATTTCAACTACTCGCGATATTTCAATAATTCCAATCCCTGTCACACTTTACATGATCAAAATATCCTTTCTAATAGAATTTCCATGAATTATAAGACATATTCATTTACTCGTATACTTGCGGGTCACCAATTTAGATCTTACGCTACTAATACATCATTCATAACTTATTCCCAACAATCTCTAAATATTTTACTACTATTCAAAAGGTTCAGCTCCATCATAGTTACCTTTTCAAACATAGTTACCTATTCCATATTTCCATCACGGTACTCTGTTTCATCTCATCATTTTAACTGTAGGGATCATAGCTTATCTCATATGCCATACCCAACCATAAATCTCATATGTACTTAATCACATTATTCACTAATGTATCCACAATATCGAATGAGTATTCATTAGAATGAATTCACGTAGCCTCAAAGACTTCTATTTATCACTATCATTTGCTTCATTCATTTTCCCTTTACACACCTACATTCATAAAAAGAATAACCACATAGCCCTCTTTACTTTCCAATCTCAAGTTCGAGCACCATTCCATTTCAATCATGAATTTCGAGTTAAACTTGTCAAATTTACTTTGTTTGTATACCATAAATCTTGTCATTTCTACCCTTGTCTCTATTTCTAATTCAATCTTTCACAAATTTATAGTTTCATGCTTTCCTTCTTTCCATTTAATCAAATCCCATGACTTGACTTCAATGGCATAACCATCATTCTCACACTTCAATCATTCTTTCCATTTTATCAAAATGCCAATGCAAGGCATATCACAATCATGCTCAAATTCAATTTAAAATGTCATAACCTTTTCAAGGTTTGATATGGTTATGGTCCATCATATCAAAATGCCAATGCGTAACATGACATGAACGCAACATAAAACAATTCCCACATCATAGAAAGTCAAACAATTCATAAAAATAATTTCATATCCATATCAATTCAAGCACATATACATCAATAACAAAATTCAAAATTCACTAACATGGCCACAACGATCCTTATATTACTTTCTGACAAAACTACACACTTAGCAAATGTTCATACATATAAATCATGCGATTTCAATTTATGGGACTCTATACTCATTCGTATCCTTTTCTAAAGGTACGGAATCAGTGCTGTAGATCCTTGCAAAACTCCTCGTATTCCTTGGCGAGGTGACATCTTACTCTTTTAATGCAATTTCTAACATCTAACTTCGTCTCATTCTAATCTGATTTCCTACATGGATGCATGACAGGCATGTCAATTAATGAAATCAATTAACTCACAATGCAAACAAAGAGTCACCTAACTTAACAATTCATACCACAAACATTCTAAGCCTAGGAAGCCAAAGTCGAGCTCACCCTATAAGGTCACTTCAATTGACCTTCATTGTCATCATCAATTCAAGTACATATCAACAAGTTCTTATTTTCTCACAAATCATTCTTCTTCCAACAACTTCTAACAGCTAAATCTCTTAACAATCTCTTTTGCATGTAACTTATACATATGTGCCCATATAAGATCTCAATTCCGGCGCTCTGATACCACAAATGTTGGGCCTCGTTTTTGAAACCCAACCCTCTTGCGAAAACATGAAACCTTGAGCGTGGATATGACCTCGAAAAGGTTCTTTCATTGAACCCTTAAAAGACATTATCAATTTAAACTCATTACTATTTTTTTTCTTCATAACATCCCCAAAAATTGCTCACAATTTGCTCAAGGATGTTCGTACAAATCAGTCATTAAGCTTATACTCAATTCGCCTATTTGCAGACAGAATTTGAAAACCTTCAAATCAGGATTTCAATTTTACTTCTTCATATAAATCATAGCTCTAAATCTCTTGTTTAAGTCGAAGCAAGAATCACCTCAAACGGAGTTATACAACTCAAGATATCAACAAATTATCATAATGTGTTCATATTCGAAACAAGCCCTCCTATCCGACCTCTCACTAGCTTTTATTCAAACTTTCTCAAATAAACTCTAAATGATACAATTTTCCATGGAGAAGTACCTACATGTCTTAGGAATTCAATGCTTCAAGAATCGCCTCAATCCGAGGTCGGATGAGTGAGTTATGATCAAAACAATACAACATGTTCAAACCCTAAATCGATTTGAAACTCTTTTGGCGCAAACTCCATAACTTTCTCTACAAATATCCAAATTCCTTCGTTCTAGTTTCATTTAAAAGATAACATCATGATCCACAACTTGTATTAGAGGCCTCAAAACGAGATTCAGCCTAAAAACTGGTTAAAAACACGATTTTTATAAGTGAACCCGAGGCTGTCCGTTAAACGGACATGCATATCCGTTTAACGGACACAGACTGGCAAAACACTCCAATTTCACCCGAGACTGTCCGTTAAACGGACACATACTGCCCTAACACTCCAAAACTCCTTCTAAAGCCTTTCCAAAGCTTCCAAACTCCATCCTAACCCCATATACATTCATAATCACCCCAAATTTATTCAACAACATCAAACAACATTGGAATTCAATTCCAATTCATTAAATCATATATTCAACCCAATATCACCATGTTCTTCTAACATTAACAACCATTGGCAATCTCAACCAAAGATAACCACATACATCATATTCAAACTTTAAATAAACATAATCATACAACATAAACTTCTCAAGTCTTAACTCATCATCCATACCTAATTCACATTCCAATTCTCTAACCATTCAAATACCAATCCACATACATCAACTCCCAAACTTCAATAAACTAACTCATAAAACACACAAATTCCTATCATTCATTATAGGCATCAAGTCCATACTTCTCATACAACATTATTTTTTCTAATGCTCATAACACACCTTTCAATATCCATCATGCTATTCTAGCACAAACAACAAATGGCACTCATACAAACAATTATACTATTCACAATATCCATTTACAAAATCATATATTTTAGCCTTTAAAAGACATATTCAAATTGTAACACCCCACTCCCGCTGAGACCGAACCCGACATCTACGGTGATATCCGAGCGTGACCATGAGGGTGGTATGCTAAAGCGATCAAATACCGGTAAAACATTTTCTTTTGAAAACATTGAGTGCGAGAAAATAATAAACCATTTGGGCCCGTGATGTGGAAACATTTTCAATCAAAACACTATTTCAATAATCAATTCATGATACTCTATTAGTCGATTGGGGCCTCTATAATAATAATAATAATATCCTGCGGAAACACAAATTTACACGTCAATCGAAAGACTCATTTACACACAACTCGAGAAAGACACTAATGCGCATTTAAAACCGATCCCGACCCTAGCCTCCGACTCCAAAGTCAGAGAGCATACTCCGCTCGTCTAACGGGTACTCTTCAATCACGAAAAATAGTTGCAATGTTGGGTGAGTTTGCGAACTTCGGTGAAACCATCATCGATGGTTCACTCAAATTATGCATTACGCAAATTACGTGCAAAGACGACACAAGAATATCAATTAACGATATTATATCGGTATGCAGATATTATAATAACGATTTACAAAGAGAGCGATGATCGATGGCAATAATACAAGATGGCGTGAAACGATTTACAGATGTCGCATCACAATATCTGATAAATCATGGCATCACACAGGTTTAGTAATCATCACACAATTTAGCGATTCAATCAGTCATGTATATAATGCATATGAGACTCTTTCCGATTATTCAAAGATTGTGCCCAAGTGCTCGATCGATGTTGATGGGGACGGCGTCTGAGATTTCTCCCCGGGCTAAGCCCGGTCAAGATGCGATGTTCGAGCTCGAGGCTCTTTTCAAATGATAATAGCAACTTGGGACACGTCCATTATCGATCATGCATTTATGCATGCAATGCGATGTTCGATAATTCAAAGATTCAAAGATGATTTAGTAATTTGATGTATGGCTACAAAGCCCAAGATATCGGTTCGGTAAGATCATACAATAATTCAGTCGATCTGGTAGAAACATGTAGTTTAATCATGTAAATTTTCACGGTCCAATACTGAGAGGCATACCATCCGATCATGTATATTTCGGTAATCATCAGATTTCAAATTTGGCAAGTAATTCACGTAGAGCATTTAAGCGATCGAGAATTTGAGAAACCAACTAGTTACTCACCAGTAACTTCCGAAAGCTACTGCACGAAGTCGGTAATATCCGTGGAACGACGGTCCAACGGTGCCTCTATAAAGAAATATAAACCATTACTAATTGCCCAATTAAGCAGTTCAAGAATGCATATGTCTCAATGAAATGATGTACGATGCATGTTCATGATTTTCCTGCTAAATCCCAATTTCGTACTTTAAGCTCAATCCTATCTCTTTGTTCAATGGGTCGACAATTATTTGATCCATTCATAAAATCCAGTCAATTTTTCCTCAATTCAATCCCCTATAGCCATTTCCTATATATCGGTCAAAACCTCAATTACAAATCCCAATCAAACTCCAATAGTCTCAATTTGACATTTAGGTCACACTACGCACCATAATCGACCCAATTCCTTATAATTCAATTTCATTTAGATCAATTCAAATTCCTACACTTATCCTCAATTGTAGACCTCTTTCCCTAGTTCATAACAAATCTGGAATCGCCTCAATCGGAGGTCTACACCAAAAGTTAGGCCCGATAAACCAATTTAAATCAATCGAAATGTCCTTCGCTTGCCAAGAGGCTTTCGCCATGGCGTGAAATGGCTGCTTTCGCGTGGCGTGAGGTCTGCTTGTCGTCAAGTGAACAATCAAATTCAGCAGCCAGCGAGGCGAAGAGGCTTCAGCATGGCGTCAACAATTGACGGCGCTAAGCGACGTCCCTTCTCGCTTCATGGCAAGCGAGACTCGTCTTGGTCGCGCGTGCGACGAATCCTTCGTCTTCTCCGATCGTTTTCCGTCTAGTCTCTCTAAAACTCCCATTAACACTCTCAACTACCATAATAAATGCCAAAATGCAGAAACCATCAATAACTATATAAATGACATCAAAACTTACCAATCAAGCCTCAAATCCACCGATCGCTCAAAACGCCACAAACCCTAAAATGTTTCAAATCCAACGATGACCCACTCTAAGCTCCTCAATCCTTTATCAATCACAATAAACTTGTTAGCCTTACACAATAAGAGGAAAACCACAAGAAAGAATCAAAGAATCCTCACCCATGAGAGGAAACGAAGAACGCCGTGGGAGGAGGAGAAGAAGCTCGCGATAGCCTTAGGAAAAATTTCCCCAATTTCCTTCAAACCTAGCTATTTATAGGCATAGGTCTCCAAATCAGTCCAAATTTCAATCTCTAAATTTCAGTAGCTCAACATATTTATTTCCTAACAGTCCCACTCTAACTTTTCCATTTCCATTGGACAATTCTTTCAGTACTATACAGTCAATCGGTCAGTCTCTCAAATATTTCGGTCTGGGCATTTCCTCCCGAATTTCCCGAAAATTTCCTATAAGCCACCATCAATTACCAATCACTCTTAAATTATTCTAAATCAGTCATTTGAACCCAGTAACTCCTAATTTCTCAATCAGTCACGATCCAGTCAATTCAGTCAGTTCAGTAAATTCTAATTCACAATTCGCTACCGGAAAACCATGAATGCATGTACCTATGAATAAATGCATATGCAATAAATCTGTTCCTCTATAATTAGAGGCCGAACATGTTCAACAATGAATGCAATGAAACTTATCGATCGTCCCAATTTACTGAATGCCTTGCTAACGATGGCGGGATGTTACAATTCTCCCCTCCTAATAAAAATTTCGTCCTCGAAATTTCATATACAATTGGTCAGGAAGATAGGGGAATTGATCCGCTCCATTCTATTCTGATTCACACTCATTTCCTTATATGACGTGTTCTATCAATTTACGGAAATCAATACAATCAATTGCTCTTTTTCCTTTCTCAGTTTCTATACCGCCTTAACAGTTTCCTCACAATAACTCTTAATTCTTCACATTCGGTACCGTTAACACATTCATCAGGTCTTAACAATGTTTCATAATCCAGTCCATAAAACACTTTGAAATTCAGAATCATCTCTTAGGTTTTTAAACCACCTTATCAATCTATTTACACTATGGTCACATAGAGGCCATGTAAACGAATCTAGTTTCCCCATTAACCTTTATCTTTATTTATGCGGTTTGGAGGCGATACACTTTGAAATATTTCATTTATTGCTTATCAATTACATCTCTTTAGTGTTAAAACACTAATCTCATAAGATTCTCATTACCTCAGTAATAATCAATTTGACTCATTATCATTAACTTGGATCACTCAACCCCTATTACAGATTCATTTCATTTATCGTTATAACTCAAATCAATCATGGCCTTGATATGCTCAGCCCTATTCACTCTAATGTAGGGTTAATGACTTCTTTTGCTATCGACTCCTTAAGCACTATTCGAATGGTAACACCAAATAACGATCATTAATCCCACAATCTATCTTAACTGTACCTCAATCTCATAACTCAACGGACTCTAAGGATATCAGTTTCACATTTGACTCAGTAGTCACGTCTGTTAGTTATCCACACGAATAACTATTCGATTTTACACTCTATACCTTCTATTACTCTTCCCGTGCACTCTTGCTGAAACACAACATTTCAATGATTCCTATAGATTTCTCTAACAGTTTCTTTGGCGGGCAAAACACATATTTCATAATACAGTCATAAATATCATTTTCTCAAAAGTTGGATCCCATTTTAATTTCCTAATTCGGTCTTGCCAGTCCTTTTTATACACACCTGATCTAGAATTCCAATAACTAATAATGATACGTTCCTTTTTACCTCTTCTGCCATTACACTTTATATCCAATACATTATATTGCTCACTAGCTCAATTTTGAAATCCTCAAACACATAATCCTTTTCAATTCTTTCAAATTCACCAATATTTCAATCGCTATCAATTCGCATATTCATCGCTATATCTGAAATATTTCTGTCGAATAATATCTCCAAGTTTTCAAAACAATATCCGACACGATAAATTCCAGTCATCAATCATAATATAGTCCATGAGATTATACTTGTCCCTATGAACATAAAATTACTTTACACTATTTCAACAGATTGCATTATAACCTTTATTGGGACACTTGATGAAGTATTGCAAAGTCTCCAGTTTAAAGCGATATAATCAATACTCGAATTTGAAAATTTCTCTTCTAACTCAGATTCGATGAAGTAAATACCATCAAAATCGTTACATCCTATTGAGAGACAATTGTAGGTCAACTCACCAATAAATCACTTATACTAAGGATACCTCGATCTCATTTGATCTTTGAAATCACTTTCCTTTTTGCACTTACCCTTGATCGTGAGAACCTTTCCATAATCGTATCCTATTTACAATCTCAATTCATTCCCAATTAATCACCATAAGCACTTTCACTTCTTATTTTAACTCATAAAGAACTTTCAATTATCTAGACTATGATTAACAATCATCCATTGACTCACCGATTGTTGTCAATATCATTTCTACACATGTGATACATATAAACCTAGGAATTTCACTGGCCTTCGTGTTCCGATTATCAGGTGTGCGTTCACGTAAGTGAATTAGTTGAACCTTAACAACTTTTTCCCGTCTACCATTACCATTGCCTTACATTTCAATCTTTTCATTATTGCATCATACCCATGTATTTCCATTCTCAATTTACTATTATAGATGTACAATCATTCTGGATTCCTCATTAACACAATCTGACTCAAGTCATAAACCTTTATTTACTACCTTTCCTTTCAGTAATCAAATCCAATTGTAACTTTTCTAGATCACAGATCATTTTATTATATCCGCTCCATTTATACATTTTCAGTCTTACCATTCCTATCAATCCATAACTATGACTTCATATCCTACATTCAAGGATATGCCCCGATATCACACGGGTGTCGCAGTCCGTAATATATCCACCAATACCGATACACTTAATCTTCTTTTATCAGATCAAAATATACACTTTCTGTTATTCCATACTGTCCACAGTTCCATCTATTACGTTCTAACATATCATTCTTTCCTTGTCATTTCTAACCACTTAACCAATTGGGACATACTCATGTGACTCAACTAGGGATCGATTACTAAATGCCTTTCTGACGACTTTGATGCATGTGACTCAGTACAAATTTCAGAACGCCTATGTACAATCGTACTTCTGGACTCTGATACCACAAATGTAACACCCCACTCCCGCCAGACCCAAACCCGACATCTACAGTGACATCCGAGCCCGTGACCCGCGAGGGTGGTATGCTAGAGCAGTCAAATACTCGGTAAAACATTTTTCTTTTGAAAACATTGGAGTGCGCAGAAAATAATAAACCATTTGGGCCTGCGACGCGGAAACATTTTCAATCAAAACACTATTTCAATAATCAATTCATGATACTCTATTAGTCAGTTGGGGCCCTCTATAATAATAATAATAATATCCTGCGGAAACATAAATTTACGTCAATCGAAAGACTCATTTACACTGACTCGAGAAAGACACTAATGCGACGTTAAACCGATCCCGACCCTAGCCTCCGACTCGGTCAGATAGACATACTCCCGTTCATCTAACGGGGTACTCTTTAATCCCTGAAAAATAGTTGCAATGTTGGGTGAGTTTGCGAACTCAGTGAGAAACCATCATCGATGGTTCACTCAAATCATGCATTACGCAAATTACGTGACAAGACACGACACAATAATATCAATTAACGATATTATATACGATTATACGATATTCTATAACGATTTACAACGATGAAGCGATATCGATGGCAATAATACGATGGCGTAGAAACGATTTCTGATATCGCATCACAATATCTGATAAATCATGGCATCACGATTCAATAATCATCGCACAATTTAGCGATTCAATCGGTCATGTATATAATGCATATGAGACTCTTTCCGATTATTCGATATTGTGCCCAAGTGCTCGATCGATTGTTCGATGGGGGCGCGTCGTGATTTCTCCCATCGGGCTAAGCCCGGTCAGTACAGTATTCGAGCTCGAGGCTCTTTTCAGTGATAATAGCAACTTGGGACACGTCCATTATTTAAATCATGCATTTATGCATGCGATGCGATGTTCAAGATAATTGATTGATGATTCGATAATTTACTGATGTATGGCTACAAAGCCCGATATATCGATTCGATATCATCTGATAATTCAGTCCGATGCGGTAGAAACATATAATTTAATCATGTACATTTTCACAGTCCAATACAGTAGAGGCATACCATCCGATCATGTATATTTCAGTAATCATACAGTTTCACATTTGGCAAGTAATTCACGTAGAGCATTTAAACAGTTAGAATTTGAGAAACCAACTAGGCTACTTCACCAGTAACTCCGAGAGCTCTGCACGAAGTCCCAAGAATATCCGTGGAACGACGATCCAGCGGTGCCTCTATAATGATAAAATATAAACCATTACTAATTGCCCAATTAAACAGTTCAGTAATGCATATGTCTCAATGAAATGATGTACGATGCATGTTCACGATTTTCCGGTGCTAAATCCCAATTTCGGTACTTTAAGCTCAATCCTATCTCTTTGTTCAATGGGTCGACAATTATTTGATCCATTCATAAAATCCAGTCAATTTTTCCTCAATTCGAATCCCCTATAGCCATTTCCTATATATCGGGTCAAAACCTCAATTACAAATCCCAATCAAAACTCCAATAGTCTCAATTTGACATTTAGGTCACACTATGCACCATAATCGACCCAATTCCTTATAATTCAATTTCATTTAGGTCAATTCAAATTCCTACACTTATCCTCAATTGTAGACCTCTTTCCCTAGTTCATAACAAATATGGAATCGCCTCAATCGGAGGTCTACACCAAAAGTTAGGCCCAATAAACCAATTTAAATCCAATCAGAAATGTCCCTTCGCCGCGGCCAAGAGGCTTTCGCCGCGGCGTGAAATGGCTGCTCGCCGCGGCGTGAGGTCTGCTCGCCGCGGCGAACAATCAAATTCGCGCGCGCGCCGCGAGGCGAAGAGGCTCGCCGCGGCGTCAACAATTTGACGCTCGCCGCGATGTCCCCTTCTCGCTTCATGGCAGACTTCTCTTGCAGTCGCGGCGTGCGACGAATCCTTAAATCTTCTCCGATCGTTTTCCGTCTAGTCTCTCTAAAACTCCCATTAACACTCTCAACTACCATAATAAATGCCAAAATGCAGTAGAAACCATCAATAACTATATAAATGACATCAAAACTTACCAATCAAGCCTCAAATCCACCGATCGCTCAAAAACGCCACAAACCCTAAAATGTTTCAAATCCAACGATGACCCACTCTAAGCTCCTCAATCCTTTATCAATCACAATAAACTTGTTAGCCTTACAATAAGAGGAAAACCACAAGAAAGAATCAAAGAATCCTCACCCATGAGAGGAAGCGAAGAACGCAGTGGGAGGAGGAGAAGAAGCTCATGATAGCCTTAGGAAAAATTTCCCCAATTTCCTTCAAACCTAGCTATTTATAGGCATAGGTCTCCAAATCAGTCAAATTTCAATCTCTAAATTTCAGTAGCTCAACATATTTATTTCCTAACAGTCCCACTCTAACTTTTCCATTTCCATTGGACAATTCTTTCGAGATTATCTGATCAATCGATTGATCTCTCAAATATTTCCGGTCAGGGCATTTCCTCCGAATTTCCGAAAATTTCCTATAAGCCACCATCAATTACCAATCACTCTTAAATTATTCTAAATCAATCATTTGAACCCAGTAACTCCTAATTTCTCAATCAGTCACGATCCAGTCAATTCAGTCAGTTCAGTAAATTCTAATTCACAATTCGCTACCGGAAAACCATGAATGCATGTACCTATGAATAAATGCATATGCAATAAATCTATTCCTCTATAATTAGAGGCCAGTAACATATTCAGTCAGTGAATGCAATGAAACCTATCAGTCTGTCCCAATTTACCAGAATGCCCTTGCTAACAGTAGCGGGATGTTACACAAATACATAGGGACATCCCCAATTTTGCACTCTCATAAATAAACAAAATAAACATTTGAACAACTTTCCTTACAAATTGAAGTACACATCACAACTTAAACCATTACAATGAATACTCAAAATTTATCATTCTTAAGAAGCTATACAAAGGGGTTCATCTAGCTTAATACAAACTAACTATCTCGACGCGTCCAAATGTCTTGCAAGGATTACCGGCCTTTGTAGACTGCACCTGAGGGGGGGAAAAACATGGGTTGAGCTTGACATTTCGATGGCTAAACCATTTATAGCCATTGGCTTTTGAGCCACACAAACAACCAATACATATGCATACACGCATGTATATAAACATACATACATCAATAATAATTCATCCATTACAAAGCAAATGACATTTCATAATTCAAATTATCATCACTTATTAACCACAATTTAGGTCATTGTATCATTCAAGTGTAACACACAATTCATGAATGCAATGCACATCAAAGGCAAATGCTGCAATCAAATGGCTTGAGGGTTTCGTGAACAAAATGGCGAAACCGAAGTTTGCGTCATGAACTAAAGCAGGTCCATTTGGATCTAAATGGGCCCAAGCGGGCAGCCGGGAGAAGGCTTTGGTCGTCAGCGTGCACGTGACTCGAGGCGGTTCCACTCTCGCCACACAAGGCACATAATTCAATTCAATGCTTAATTTAATCATTCATAGACAAAATGCCATGATTCACATGACATAGGCATAATTCAATTGTTCATACTCTCATTTCTTTCTTATACAAAATGCCATGATTTAGCCCAATGGCATAACAAACGTAGCGAAATGTCAAGCATTACACAGTGCATGGCATGACATAATCACAATTTCATGATTCAATCATCCATTCATATACAAAATGCCATAATTCAATTTAATGGCATGATTATCATATCCAAGGTTAAGCATTTGAAATTTCATAACATGGCATATTCACAATTTCATTTGTTTCATCAATTAGACAAACATCATATCAACATAGCAACCATTCTAAGTCAATCATTTAACACATAACACACATACACACATTTTGCCCATTTGCACAAAAACCATAAAGGGTTTACCCACCTTATAACCTTGAGAATTCCAAATCAATGGCTTCCTTCTCCTTGAATAGGCTCTTGATTCCTTAAAACACAATAATAACCTCATCATTCTTCATAAATTTCGAAATCCCCTTTTCCAAAAAACCTAAATTGAATCAAGTTTCAATTTAACTCTATCTATAAATCAAATGGGCTAGAAACCCAACCCTAACCTAAGAACTCAAAAATCCCATGAGTTTCACTATTCATCATCTTCTTCCTACTACTTTCTCTCACTAGAGTTTTCTCCATCACAACCCTAACCCATTTCTTCAACAATCAAGAAGAAAATGATGGAACTTACCTTAGAATCTTGACTTCTTCCTTGGATCCACGAAAATCTCCTCCTTTTCCTTGGATTTTCTTATCTTCTTCTCTCCTTCCTCTTCTTCATTTTCGTTCTTCTCCTTCTCTTTTGGCAGCCACGACCTCCTCCTCTTCTTCTTCTATTTTGTCTTTTATTACTCTTGTTCTTCCAAAATGCCCTCATTAACCTTGTCTTGCCCATTTGCCCTCCTTTGCTCTTTAACCTCACAACAAACTTCTAACTTCCTAATTAATTATCTTAGATCAATTGAAGGAATTTACCAATACTTCCTTCTAGAAAATGTTCCTCAATGTCTTACGTTTCCAACGACACCAAAATGCTCAAATCGAGTCAGAAACGAAAGAGTTATGGTCGAATTACTA
The DNA here is from genome assembly GCA_029891385.1 of Erythroxylum novogranatense. Lineage (NCBI taxonomy): Eukaryota > Viridiplantae > Streptophyta > Magnoliopsida > Malpighiales > Erythroxylaceae > Erythroxylum > Erythroxylum novogranatense. The sequence continues at coordinate 92,108 of JAIWQS010000019.1, forward strand.
TCGGACTTGCACAAAATCCGAGACTGAACATTAACCCAACTTTGACTCAAAAATTTACAACCTTAGGGACTAAATTAAAACTCAATCCCTTCATATGATTTGTAGCCCCATATCTTAACTTTATTTCACCTCAAACCTCGCTTCAATCGGATCTCTACAAATCCTGAAATTAGCAGAAATCTTGAACTATGTTCACAAACTTTCCTGTCTCACTTTGATTCAATTAATCTCTTTTCATTTCATTTCAATCTCATAATTTCCTCTCTTATTTACACATAACTACTTGCCAATAATTCCTCGGTTAAAAGTCCTTGCTCATAGAAAGGTTCGGGGTCCAACAATTCTCCCCCTCTTAAAAGAATTTCGGCCTCGAAATTCTTACCTGAGAAATCCAACAATTGGAGATAATGCTATCATATTTTTTTTCCTCATTCTCCCAAGTAACTTATTTACTTGAATAATTTCTTCCAAATGATCATAGTCAATTGATTCACTCGATTTTCCAATCATTCATTTAATCCTCCACTTTTCTTACTATTTCCTCAATATGTTTCAAATTATTCGTTAATACTTCCCATATCGCATCGTATCGATATTTCTTAGCATATTCATATATATCATATTATTTGACTCGCAATCCATATCTCTATAATGTTCGTACACTTAGCTCTTACGTCTATCTCTCTGTATTCCATACCTTTGATTTGAGTCATGCAATTCTCATATAGATCAATCTCCTTATCAATAACATCTCCAATCGATTTTGGCCTTGACCTCTTTGGTCTTATTCTTCCAACTAAAGATTTAATTTTTATATAATGCTCCATACAATATTCTATTAACATTAGCAGTAATGTTTGTTATGCTTAAAGTCAATCAAACTGTACATTGATCCTATATGTTATAAACCCCAAAACTATAGGCTTTAAGCATCTCCACAACGATCAAGGCATTAACAACTCACAATCGCAATCATTTGTGTTTTCTAAAGATTTCCTTGCTTAATCATTTCTATCAAGTATACTTACTTCTCGTTTCGATCACAAAGCATCACTTTCCAATTCGAACTCCGGAATTCAAATCCATTTCCAATTACTTAGTAAGATTCTTAATTCAGAATCCTTAATTTGGGCTTTCTAAATTATTTCATATGAGACCGATCCTCAATTCCATAGCAGTTAACACTTTGATTTGCCTCGAAATTTACTCCATGTTCTATGCTCTTTATTTTACTAAATTTAGTATCCTCAATACCAAAATTCATGTTTCACTGCTATCGGGATTTCTACTTAATGCATCAAATATAACACTAACGTTACTGGGAAACTCAGTTGTATCATCAAAATCTTTTAGTACTTCCATCTATTGTCTTAGTCAAATATTCAATTCTCTCAACTCAATAATTACTCAAACTTTAATGATCTGTATAATTATATACATCCCATATGTGTTCTGTACAAATAATGTCTCCACTTTCAAAATGATCACTATCGTAGCAGTTTCCAATTCATACATCAATTGATCATCTCAGAGAGTTTAAGTGTCTCCATATATACGAAATCACTTTATCATGTGGTATTAGATTTCATCCTAATCTCTTATATTGCATCATTGTGTATGATAAGGTCTCCCAATCTAGTTCATAAAATCAATATCAGTGTTATAATTCCTCAAATTTCTCTTTACTTTCATTACTAAATACGATTTACACATTTTCCTCAAGTATTTCAAACTACTCTTCTCAACTTTTCAAATACATTTTATAGACCATCAAATTTTGCTTGGGTCACTCTAATCTCCAATACCATAGTATTGTCAAAGCATTTGATAACTCGAATAAATATTTCTAAAACTCCATAGGCCCATAATTAGTCCTCTAAATTCCTCAAATAACAATTCCTCAATAAGGCTACATTATCTCACGTCATTTTCAATTTCCAACTGACTTACCTTTCTCTAATAATTTTTCCCCAATTCATTCAATTTCCTTTGATTTCGCATTGACTTATTCTACTATCTGCTTAATCATACCGATTTCTTTGCGTATTTCCACTCATTTGCAAAATTATCTTTCCGCGTTGGTACTAATACTCTCATCAAAGTCTAATTAAGTATTTCATAAACTACTCTATCTCTTATGCTTGAGTCTTCACTAAGGATATGACTCCAATATTCGCTTTTGACTCATTTCATATTCATTTATGGTCTCCTTTTTCATTGATCATTCTTAATATAGCTATCAAATCCAATCAACTTAATTCAATGAAATTCTTCCTCATCAGAAGAAGATTTCTTGCCACTATCATCCTATTCGTGCAATCTTTATCAATCAACTACTATCATCAATACTATTTTGATTATTCTTAACACTTCAATACGATCGATTTCAACTACTCGCGATATTTCAATAATTCCAATCCCTGTCACACTTTACATGATCAAAATATCCTTTCTAATAGAATTTCCATGAATTATAAGACATATTCATTTACTCGTATACTTGGCAGGTCACCAATTTAGATCTTACGCTACTAATACATCATTCATAACTTATTCCCAACAATCTCTAAATATTTTACTACTATTCAAAAGGTTCAGCTCCATCATAGTTACCTTTTCAACATAGTTACCTATTCCATATTTCCATCACGGTACTCTGTTTCATCTCATCATTTTAACTGTAGGGATCATAGCTTATCTCATATGCCATACCCAACCATAAATCTCATATGTACTTAATCACATTATTCACTAATGTATCCACAATATCAAATGAGTATTCATTAGAATGAATTCACGTAGCCTCAAAGACTTCTATTTATCACTATCATTTGCTTCATTCATTTTCCCTTTACACACCTACATTCATAAAAAGAATAACCACATAGCCCTCTTTACTTTCCAATCTCAAGTTACGAGCACCATTCCATTTCGAATCATGAATTCGAGTTAAACTTGTCAAATTTACTTTGTTTGTATACCATAAATCTTGTCATTTCTACCCTTGTCTCTATTTCCAATTCAATCATTCACAAATTTATAGTTTCATGCTTTCCTTCTTTCCATTTAATCAAATCCCATGACTTGACTTCAATGGCATAACCATCATTCTCACACTTCAATCATTCTTTCCATTTTATCAAAATGCCAATGCAAGGCATATCACAATCATGCTCAAATTCAATTCAAAATGTCATAACCTTTTCAAGGTTTGATATGGTTATAGTCCATCATATCAAAATGCCAATGCGTAACATGACATGAGCATGACATAAAACAATTCCCACATCATAGAAAGTCAAACAATTCATAAAAATAATTTCATATCCATATCAATTCAAGCACATATACATCAATAACAAAATTCAAAATTCACTAACATGGCCACAACGATCCTTATCTTACTTTCTGACAAAACTACACACTTAGCAAATGTTCATACATATAAATCATGCGATTTCAATTTATGGGACTCTATACTCATTCGTATCCTTTCTAAAGGTACGGAATCAGGTGCTGTAGATCCTTGCAAAATTCCTCGTATTCCTTCGCGAGGTGACATCTTACTCTTTTAATGCAATTTCTAACATCTAACTTACGTCTCATTCTAACACCGTAATAAATTGGAAAAATGTCATATACGCATTTCATATGCATTTGATTTAATCTCTTTGGTTGAGTGAAAGCCAAAATGCCTTAGACCTATGTGCTAACAATCATTTGGTACTTCTGAATGTGAGTTTATTTAATAACTGTGTTATGCTTGAGTGTTGTATGAATTGAGTGAACCATCAATGATAGTTATCTCACTGAGTTCGCAAACTCACCCAAAATTGCAACCTATTTTTCAGGACCGAGAGTAGATTCCTAGCTCCATAGGGACTTTTTTCTGCCGTGTAGATCGTGTTGGCAAGAGAAGTCATGGCACATAGGTCGGTCAACTGGGACTTTTGGGATGACCTAGATAGAGCTGATGTATTTTCCCTGTTTATGTAGCATGTTGTATTAGGTTTTTGGAGTGATGTACATACAGTAATCGTTGACAGATGTATAAACCTCTGATTTTGATGAAATGAAATGAGGAACAATTTGGTTCAAAAAGTTTGTGATTTTATACTGATGTTTTATTATTATGATGTCATGTGATGTACAGTAGTGATTGTTCGTAGCTCACCCTTATCATAAGATATGTATCGAAATGACCTACGGGCGTCTCGGTGTGTACCTTGCGATAAGGGGGCGCTACAATGACAAAGTTCATCTCAAACATTTTGGAAAAGCTTAAGAGATGAATAAGACTTTTTTACTTGTATTGTAGTTTGTAAGGGTGCTTTGATATAAATTAGGGAAGCTTACGTTATCAAGAAATTTGATCAATGTGCTAGGATTTTTGGATAGTCAAGGGATGATTTTGTCATTTAAATCAATTCAATTTTAAGCGCTCTAAAGTATGATGATTCATGGATAATATAACTTATATAAATAATTTGCATTTTTGTTTAATTTATTTTTAAAATATAATTTTATATTATAGAATAAAATTGTCAAATTATAATTTTTTCAAAAGAGCCTGAATTTGTTTTAATAAATATTATTATGTGATTAACATAAACCGTGTTCTGTTGGGAAGCTGGGTTGGAGTAAAATTTTGAGCAAAAGTTTTATGAAGAATCCTTAGTTGTGACGGACTTGGAGCTTTGACAACACGGAAGTCAAGCTAAGATGCCCACTTTTCTAAAACATATGATGTTATATGTCTCCTTTTCTTTCTGAAACTTGAATGAATGAATGAATGAATATTGCGTTGTTTGATTTTAACCTAACCGCAAAACATGACCAAAATGAACCAACCAATCATATGCTTTTGTCTATCAAATATTTAATATCAAATATTAATATAACTATTACTTTTGTCTAACACTATACCAAATCTGAATAATCAATAATTTTATTCTGTTCCATTTCTTATTTTATATTTTAATCTTATTTTTATTATGATTTCTTCGTCATTGACAAACTAGACCTTAGGCTAAAACTTTTGGATGACTTAGCCTACTAATTAGTTATGTAAGCTTATTGTAACTTATGATAAGTGTTTTAATTGCTTAATCAAATTTAATATAGATAAGTTGGCGACTCATGACTTCTATATATTAATTTACTATCATATTAGATACATAAGTCAAAGCGAAAAACTTAGACTTCAAAATGAATATATAGTACATGAAAAGAAACCATAAATTTTGATTTGTGATAGACAAAAATATGCATTTTCACTAAGTTTTATATTTTAATATTAAGAAATTCATATTTAATTTAATAATTTTCATACATTTTAATTAATAATAATATGTTAGAATACGTTACATTTATCTAGTAAAGAAGCATGACGTGGCATCTAGAATTCTTAACCTTTTCAAGACAAAGTATAAACAACATTCACAGAAAGTTTATGTCAATTCTACCGAATCTTCAAGAAAATCCCAGAAATTTATTATGCGCTAATCATATTAACAGATTTGGTCTCAACCGTTAATGTCAATTCCACGAATCTTCAAGGAAATCTCGGCACCTATTATCTCGCTAATCATATTAACAGTTTGGTCTCAACTGTTATAATAAAATCATCCAATCCCTCCCCTATACATACAACAACCAAGAGATGAATTCTCTAAGTTCTCCACTTGCTCTCATTTCTTCTTCTTCTTTTCCTCCTCCCATTCCCTCGATAACTTCGGTTCCCCTCATTATCGGTTTATTCAATGCCTTCTCCAACGTTCGGAGATCCCACTACCATTTCCAAGCATATTTACACCCCAACAATGCCTCTTATTCGGGTCTTGGGTACACTCTGCAAGACTTGAGGTTTAATACAACTTCTACTCCTAAACCTCTCGTTATAGTCACCCCAACAAATGTTTCCCACATTCAGGTCGTTGTTCTTTCTTGTGAAAATGGGTTGCACCTTAGAATTGAAGTGGTGGCCATGACTATGAAGGTCTTTCTTCGTTTACGCCTCCCATTCATCATCCTCGACATGATTAATATGATCGCAATTAACATCGATGTAGCAAGTAAGTCTACATGGGTGCAAGTGGTGCAACAATCGCGAGCTCTATTATCAAGCTGGTCACCACAGACGAACTCTTGCTTTCCCGGCGGGAGTTTGCGGAAGTGTTGGAATCGGTGGCCACCTTAGCGGTGGAGGTACGGCACGTTGGTTGAAAAGTACGTGTTAGTCTGATCATATAATCGAAGCACACATAGTTGATGTCAATGGAAGGCTCTGACAGAGCTTCAATGGAAGAAGATGTGTTCGGGCTATCGAGGTGGTGGAGGGAACACTTATGGCGTGGTTGTCGCATGGAAGGTGAATCTGGTTTGATTCCTTCTAATGTGGCGGTGTTCTTGGTCCAAAGATCCTTGGAGCAGAATGCAACCAAACTTTTCTACATTGGCGAGACGGTGGCAAATCAGTCTTGAAGATCTGCATACATATTGGGTGAGATGGGCAAAACTAATTCTAGTCAAACGGAAACACATCATAAACATAAGATTCTATGGAAACTATCGGGGTGGTGTGGACGATCTTCTCCGGTGATGGAGGAGAGGTTTCCCAAGCTTGGCTTGGTTAGAAGATTGCCTTTGAAATGAGTTGGCAAGAATCTAACCTCTTCTTCACTAGCTTTCCAGCCAATTCATCATCGCGACTTTTGCGTAGTCATACCATTTTGAAGAAGATCAAAGTCAAATCGACCACGTTAAGGAACCAATCCACGAGGTTGCTTCGAGAAGTCATGGAACATGTTCTACCGGTGGAGGTAGGATTTCTTTATCGGCACCCTATGGAGGAGTAATGAATCGGATCACGAGTCCGGCATTCCATATTCACACGGAGTGGGATTTTGTACCGGATCGGCTACTTCACGTCTTGGGATGAAGATAGCTCCATTGTAGCTAACAAACATATAAACTAGATGAGAAAGGTTTACGGATACATGGGTCCATATGTTTCCAAGAATCCTCGCTCGGCATACATAAACTATCGTGATCTTGACATTGGAGTTAACAACTTTATCGGTATCGGTCAATACCAGATACCATTTCGAGTAGTTTTTTAAATTTATGAAATAATCCTTAAAATTTTTAAAATTTGTAAAATGGTCCATTGGTATATTATCTGATTGTATTGTCCACCGTATATTTTAGTAGTTTTATTTACATTAACCTTATATTCAAAAATCAAAATAATAAATAATAATGACAATTAATATGAAATAACAATAATTTTAAATAGTTCACATATAAATAATAACCACAATTAATATAAAAAGACAATCATCATCATACAAATATAAAATTAAGAATAATACAAAGTATTTAAAATATTACAATAATACAATTTCATTATTTTAATAAATAATATTATATCAAAAGATTCAAAACATCTAATAAAAAGAACAATAAATATCCTTAAATAATTCACAAAAATAGTTGATAACGAAGAAACAATCAAGTAGAAGTTAAACACGAAACAAAAATATTGCAGTTATATTATATATATAGAATTTAACATAAACATCAAATATAAGTAAAATTAAAAGCAGAGGAAAAATAAAAACCTGGAATGAAATTCAATTGTTAATAGGAGGATACTCGCTATAACTGCACTGACCCCAGTGATCATTTGGTACAAAATCCTCATCATTGAAAGGAGCTTCATCATCATTATCATTCAAATTTAATGCACCAAATGACATGTCAATGTTTTCCCATCCAAGATTATCTTCCAAATTCAAATCATTCATATCAACCAAATTTGATTCTTCAGAAACCCAATCCGACAAAAGATCAATATTATCAATGGAAATTAGATCAGTTGAACTACTTGTGCTATTAAAACTCCTAGTAAACAATTAAATTTAATTATTAGAAAATTATAAGAAATTATATAGAAATTAATAATGATAATAACATAACTTTTCGAAGCTTTAAATTGAAACGAACAAAAACCAAGTCATTCAACCTCTTATGCTCCAATCTATTCATTTTCTTTGAGTGGATAAATTAAAATGTGCTTCAGTTTCGTTCACAGCCTGTTGAACTCACACATTAACTTAAAATCTGAATTGCAAACATTTTCAATTCTGGAACACCATTTCTGAATTGATCCCACCAAGAAACTATAAGTTATAAGATAACAAAAGTAGTGTTTATGTGATAATTAATTTTCAACAAATAAGAAAAAGGAAATAACTAATACCTGGAGAAAGTTTTCCTCTTTGTTGAATAGCAATCGACATTCTAAAATCTCTATAAGACAACTTGTAAAGCTCCATTTGTGAGCTTAAAAGATCTTGCATCGCGTCAATGCTAACAATTGTTGTAATTGTTAAAAGCATTTCTTTGTTAACTTCAGCTTGCTTTGTAAGATCCACTCTAAAATATACATTAGGATTTAAAAATACCCCAGGTGCAAATAATGGAGAAGAAAGTTGTTTTTCTCTTCTCTCATTAATGATTGAAAGATATGGTGTGTGTATAAAGAAGGTCTATTTTTCAGGTTGGCCTTGATTGCTTCCGTCACTCTCTCCATGGAATAAAAAATATAACTCGTTGTTGGCCTTTCTTTACTATCAGTCAAGCGAAGCACACTCACCAAAAACTCACAGACTCGGCTAACAAAGTGACATTGAGACCAAAATTCTTTATCTTCCAGTATAATATTACAAACCTCCACTCCAGCATTAGACGTAACATGCTGAGATACAATACACTTATCACTTGTAAACATTTGTCTTAACTCCTTCTTCATCGAAACAAAAGACTGAAGGGATAAGAAATTTGTGACAAATCTTGTCACAGCAGGACGACACAGATTCATATCACTAGTAAATTCCTTTCTCATCAAATTCAATACCAATGCACAATTATAAATAAACTTTATCACTTGTTTAGATTTTTGCATAGTCTCATTAATAATAGGAAAATACCTAGGATCTCCTATATTCTCCAGCATTAGGTCAATGCAATGTGAAACACAAAGAGTCAAAAAAATGAATTATACATATTCTGCAACCTTTTCTGACCACTTTATAAACAGAATCATTGTCAGTAATAAACTAAACAATTTTTTTCAACCCTACTTCATTCACAACTTCATCAAATATCCTAAAAAAAGTCTCAATATTTCTAATAAGGTCAAATACATCAATAGATTTCAAAAACATTGAGCCATTTGAAGAATAAACCAAAAAAATTATAATAGACTCTTGTCTCCTATTTGTCCAACCATCATACATAATTGAACATCCATAAATACCCCAATTCACTCTTCTTTCAGCCGAACTCAAAAGTTTATCTTTTAAGTCATCAATAGAAGGACCTTTGTATCCTAGACCATAAGAGGCTATTGCATCCATCATAGGTTGATAATAACAAGACTGAGAAGTATTGAATGACGAACCTGTATCATACCACCATCTAGCTACTGCCATATCGACATTGTGTGTAACATCCTATCACCGATGGGAAGGGTAAAGCAGTAATTTGGAATAGTTTATGAGTGTTTAGAATTGTCTTAATATGTTCATGCATACACATATAAGTGAATAGTAAATGTTGTACATGTAAATGACTGTACATGCATTCATGACTTTTCCAGGTATATTTAGTCATAAATGTGATTGGTATGAAAAATATGATTTGTGTGTATGAAAAAAAATTAATTAATTGGAGAGGGTTATTGAGTTCTGAGAATTTTTAGTGAATTTTAGAAAATTTTCTCCGAAATTTTCCGAACGAAGAAAAATGCCAAGGGGCAGAATGATGGTTTACCGGTAGTAGAAACTATTGCCCAATGGCATTGAAAATTTTGATAAATGACCTTCAGATTTATTGACAAGTGGTATTAAAAATTAAGAGACTATTGGCTTAGAAATTTGAGATAAAATAGACTAGTTATTTTAGAGACCAAATGGAGCCTTGGGAGAGTGACATATGTCACTTGCCACACCACTTATATGTCATGAAATTCATTAAGTGAAAGACCATCTTTTGGGTCTTTCACTTGCTAAACACGATTCAAGCTTCCTTCATCTCCTTTTTCTTCATTTCTTCGTTCATTCTCTCCTTCTCACGACACTTTCTTCTTCAAAGCTTCAAAGTTGAACCTTGCCTTCTTCTATCACTACCCACTTAAATACCTTGCTACTTTCTTCTTGATGCTAATGGAATCCAACCTATTCCACCTTACCAAGGTGAAGATAGTTTTGTGGAGGAGTTAGAGTTTTTTGGTGTTTTGAAGGAGCTTGGAAGCTAAATCAAGTAAGTATCTTGTTAATATCATGGGTTTTGGTTAAATGAAACAATTGTGATGATAGTTTATAGGCAAATTGCATGAGATGGGATTTTGGGGTATATGGGTGTCGTGTATAGTGATGGGTGTGTAAATTTGATTTATAGATGAGTGATGTTTTATAGAAATATTATAGAGGTTGAATGACCTTGATAAGGAGTTTGTATATGCTAGAATGAAGGGTAAGTTGAGTTTAGATGACTTAATTATGTGAATTGTATGTGTGGGTCATGATTGATGGAAAACCTAGGTAAAGTTCTTTCTTTTGTTTATGTATGATGATTAATGATATATATATAATGTGTTATAGAGAGATTTTGGAAGTTCGACTTTGTCTATAATGAGGTATAGGATGAGTAGTGGTTAATTGTTAGAAGCTGGAAAAATTTGGGTTTGTACATGTTTCAATATATTTGCCATAACTTTTTATCTGGTTGAGCAATTGAGATGAGATTTAGCTTGAATTAAACTTGAGGAGTTTGGATACATTTCTTGTGAAGGAGGTGCTATCCAATTTTGGCTTTAAGAGTTCCAAATTTTGAATTGAATGTGGCATTTTGTGTAGGGATGAACAGTAATTTGAGAATGGCATATTTGTGATCTGAAACTTTGGAAATTTTTCTAGGTTGATTTAGGCATATTTTGCTAGATTGGTCTTCATGAAAGTTGTAGCGTTTCTTGTTAGTTTTCTATCTCCACTAAGTATGACATTTTGTGATTTTGAGATTGAAAGTTATGACTTGTTAATTTTCAGATGGTATTTCAAAGTATTAATGTGCTTTGTGTGTGATATGTCTCTAAGTATGGGTTTTGTGGTTACTGTACTTTGAAGCCAATTCTGGACTGTTATAGTTTAAATTAGCTCAAGTGGTCTTATGGAATGTTGTAGAGGAATGTCTTAGCTTTGTAATGATGTATAATATGCTATTTTTGGATGTAAGAATTGTAAGTTATTGATTTTTAAAGTATGGATATGGTTTAAGTGATATCTTTATTTAACAATCTTTAACAGGGCAGCCACAATCATGTGAGAAATTGACCTAGTTAAAAGTAGAATTTGCTTCTAAGTCTCCATGAAAATTGTAGCATGTTTTCTAATCCTTTCATTGATAGAAAGCATGGAAATTTTGGACAATGGGATAGGAAGTTACGAGTTTGAGAAGATTGTGGTACTGTTAGGATGACATGTGTAGGGCAGAAACTTTGATTGAGATTTTGACCCATTTAGAGGTTGAATTTGCTTTCAAGTTGTTCATGAAAGTTGTATAATATGTTCGGATATTTCTTTTGATATAAAACTTGGAATTTTTGGCAAAGGGAATGGGAAGATATGATTTTTGGTAGAATGTTGTACTGCTTTGGTCTTCATGAAAGTTGTAGAGTTTCTTTTTAGCTTTCTATCTGCACTAAGTATGACATTTTTTGATTTTGAGGTTGAAAGTTATGACTTGTTAATTTTCAGATGATATTTCAAAGTATTAATGTGCTTTGTGTGATATGTCTCTAAGTATGGGTTTTGTGGTTCTGTACTTTGAAGCCAATTCGACTGTTATAGTTTAAATTAGCTCAAGTGGTCTTATGGAAAGTTGTAGAGGAATGTCTTAGCTTTGTAATGATGTATAATATGCTATTTTTGGATGTAAGAATTGTAAGTTATGGATTTTTAAAGTATGGATATGGTTTAGGTGATATCTTTATTTAACAATCTTTAACAAGGCAGCCACAATCATGTGAGAAATTGACCTAGTTAGAAGTAGAATTTGCTTCTAAGTCCTGCATGAAAATTGTAGCAAGTTTTTTGATCTTTTCTTTGATAGAAAGCATGGAATTTTTGGACAGTGGGATAGGAAGTTATGAGTTTGAAAAGATTGTGGTACCGTTAGGGTGACATGTGTAGGGCAGAAACTTTGATTGAGATTTTAACCCATTTAGAGGTTGAATTTGCTTTCAAGTTGTTCATTAAAGTTGTATAATATGTGAAGTCAATGGACTAAATTAATTTGTACAAATGATTAGGTCAATTTGTGAAGTCAACGGACTAAATTAATTTGTATTTATAAAAAGGGCCCATGTGGTCATTGTACTTACTGGTGATTGTGTATGCTAATTAATTTCCTCATAGTGTATGCTTGTGTTTTAAAAAAAATTATACTGAGTTTGGACTGAGTGATGTAGCACGTCACCCTCACAAGGCACGGACTCGGATATCACCATTGATGCCGGGTTTGGGTCATGCGGGAGTAGGGTGTTACGTTTAGGTGGTATCAGAGCCCAGAAGTACGAGGTTATATGGGCATTTTCTGAAACATGGATCAAGTTACATGCATTTAAGTCATGTTATAGCAGACAGTGGTAACTGATCCCTAGTCTGAGTCGTATCAGTTTGAGTCATATGCATGAGCATGTGTTAAGTGTTTAAGTGTGAGAAACATGATGAGAATGTGAGCAAATGAAGGTTTATGGGCAATTTAATAAATCCTCGAATGTGAGATGAATGCGAATGTATTGGCATGGATTGATTAAGGAAAAAGTGATATCACAGTGACTAATGAGACCTAACGTGTATAAATCAAGTAAACGAAATTTGCTATAGCTTGGAGAGGTCATATTTGGACATGAGAAGAATATCGGTTAAAAGTGATAAGAGTATGATTTAGCATAAGAATATGTCTATGTGAGATCAAAAGTTCAGGATGACTAGGTATTTATGATTCTAACTTGTATGCCCGATAAAATGGGGATAATTGGAAATGAGAAAAAGTACATGGTTCAATAAGGTAGATATAGATTCACTACATTTGTGTTGGTGTGTATTATGGAATATGATATCGATATTGTACCGTAATGTTCTACCTTCAAATGAGATAGAGAAGTGAAGATATTGTCAGGAAGAAGCAGAAATGATGAGATTAAAGTGTACAAGCCCGGTTAAAAGAAATAATTTTTCTCTGACTGTGAAAGGATAGACTTGGAATTGAAATGTGATAAAAGTTATGATTTAGTGTAATAATATGTCTATGATAATGAGATTACATTTCTTGATGATTCTGCATCTATAATTTTAAATGGATTGAGAATATACATATGGACGATGAAATAATAGGAACATGACTTTACAAGTGATGATACGTGATACATGATGTGTAGTATGGAGAAAGTTAGAAATGCGCCTAGGTTTGGATTGTATGTATGCATACGATTATGGAAAAGATGATAAATCAAAGGAGAAGAGTGAAAGCACTCAAAATGCTAATTCAATGATTATGATAGGATGTTGCATTAGAAGAAGAGGTAAATAATGGAAAACTGGAGTAGAATCGCTGTCAATATGTGTGTTAATGTGAGGGAAAAGTGCAGGGCAAGATATGGGCCTACAAAAATCGATTTCTGTTATGATCATATGGTGAACCCCAATCATGAGCAGGAACAAGGATAGAAATGTTATCTAGAGTCAATTGGAATGTAAGTAGCATTAGCGAATGTGAGTAAGTGAACACTTGACATAAATATATCTCTAGTTAAGATGTAAGGATTCTGGATGGTATCTACCAGGGTGTTAGAGTAAACGAAGTTGCTTAATGCCTCATTGAGCCTTATTATCAAGGATGTATTGACTATAACAATCATGATATTGATCTTATTACGATAATATGAAATGTTGAAATTGATTTTCTTGAGGTATTAAGAATGACTAATAAGTACTCATGGGAAATAGTTGATTGATTAGGATTTATAAACAATATCGAGGTTAGTACCAAGAAATCACTAAGATAGGGTCAGTAAGCCGATTAATTCAATTTTTGATCAATGAAGGAACAAATCTGAACTGAATAAATTGTGAATCAAAAGTGAACATTGGAGTTACATCCATAGCGAAGAATAAAGCATAAGTGCTAGGGCGAATACATTTTGTTGATGTAAAGTATCCAACTATATAAGTGGATTTTAAAGCTCGAGGTGACTTTCTTGCTAATGTGAGGTGAACTTAGGTCCATATTCTAATTTGTGTAAATATGTTTGGGAACCACAAATTATATCTGATGAAGGGGTTACCAACACAGGAAGTTATGTTTGAAGATAAATTGAAATGTGTGGATTAACAGGTATGAATGAACAGACATTAGAATAAGTCAACGAGGAATCATCGGGAAATCGAATGAATTGCTGAAATCAGTCGAGAAAAGGAAGCTCATTGAAAAAAAAACATTGAGGATAACATGTGATAATACTACTGCACTGAGGAATTAGTTACTCAAGGAATTACAAGAACTAAATATAAGCACAATGAGTTTGAGGTTATATCTATTGGAGTTAACAATACCCCGATAGTATTATGATACTAACAGTTAAAAATGATTCAAGCAACATGATATCAATGAGTGACTATGATCATATTGAAAAATTAAGATGAAATTTTGAATATTTGCGGAATATATGTAAGTTGCATTAATGATGAAGGTAAAAAGAATTTTTGAGGAATTCATAACCCCAGTGTTAATTATACCGCTTCGATTTGGCGATTTTGTTGTATCTGACAAAGTTTCCCATGAGAGAGATTAACATACAATCTATTACAATAGTAAAGTAATGTTGTGTACCTAAGGAAAATTGTAGTCTAATGAGCTGAGTTTTGATACATGACTTGAAAATTGTGTGCAATAGTAATTGGTTTGAGAGCTTAGAAACATGATGTGGTAAGAAACATTTTGGATATACATATGAATAGACAGATTAGTAGAGATGGAGGTAAGAATTGAATTGGAAAAGATTGAAAGGATTGTGCAGATGAACATGTCCTAATAAAGCTAGTGTTACAATCAACTACGTCGAATAGAACATTCAATAGCAGAGTACCACATATGTGGAGTGTCTAATGTCTAGTTAAAAAGGGGCAAAAAGAAAGTATGATTAGTTATCGAATTAAAATAAGTTGTGTATAAAAAAGGACTGACAAAGCCCAAATCGAGGATTGAACACTTGTGAATCTTATCGAGGAATTGAAAACAGATCCAACTTTCAAGTAAATGATAATTATGATTGGATTAAACACTCTTAGAGAAAAATTACACAATATATGTCCTAGTAAGAGTACATCGAAAGAGCAATTGATGGCGAAGAATGTAGAACCAAGTGATTATATGTTTGGATTGCTTACAGTCTTGACTATCGAAGACAGGTATAAAGCGTATATTTCTGGAGTTCATTAGAATATGAGATTATTTCATAGTTCAAATTGACAGTAATGGAGAGGGCCTAAAAGAATGATTAAAAAGTCAGAACAAATTTAGGATACCGTTAGTGAGTGAATTAAATCTGGAATCAGAATAAAGTGGCTTTTGAAAGACGAATGAATTTTGGTAGATCATGTTGCAGTTATGGAATATATTGAGAAAGATTTGAAAGATAAATGTACTAACACCGATGAGAAGTGAAAAAGATGACTTGTTTTTTAGAATATCACCTTGGCCAAGGTGTGCTTGAATGGAGATAAGGGTGCACTTAAATGGAGATAAAAGTGTAAATAGGGGAAACTAAGTTTGACATAAAGTGGTCCATAGAAAACTATGACGATAATATAAATAATTGAGAGAGTGTGATAATTAAACAAGGGATTGAGAGGCCTATTGAAATTATCAAATGTGGCCTTATGAAAGAAAGCATTGAGTGGTAAAGTGATATAGGAAACAGAGAAGTATATGAGACAATAACTGTTAGTAGTGTACCCTAGGCCAATGAACATTTGTGATTCATGTATTAACATTATGATTTGTTAATAATATATTATGAGGTATTCATTTTATATATGCATGTATTTCATTTATGTAATGTGATTTACATTCCATGAATAGTATTAGACTTATGTCATCAGTATGTGACTTGATAGTAAAACCATAAAGCGTTATAACACTATTCTAGATCGTCTCACAGTCGATCATTATTGGTGGAACAATAATGAATTAAGACTAGTATGTGTTCGATTGATGATCACGTTTCTTGATCATGGATATGAGATATCAAATCGAAACATAGATATATGTTAGAGAACATATATTGGATGACCCACATAAAGAATACTACATGGTTTCATGTCATTAGTGATTCTTAATATGGTTTGACTATAGTCCTTTGACCTGAAGTCATCATGGTTCCCTACATGAGGAATTGATGTTTTGATATTAGACTAAGTTATTTTAACCGAATAACAAATAGTCTTATGTTGGAAATCAAATGAATCATGCGGAGGGATGTGAATGGCGTAAATGGGATTTGTACCTCTCTTAAATGAGAGAGATATCATTTGGGCCTCTTGACAAGTGTGATGAAGAAATGCATGGCGTGCTCAAATGAATTGATGAAGAGTCATCAATGTCATTTGTTATAATCGATCAACTTGGGGATCAAGAAACTATGATTAATCAAAGGTTGACATGTACCATGCCTTGTGATTAATCTTGATATCGTGTTACAAAAGGATGAGCCTATAATCATAATTCTGAGTTAAATCGGATTATTGATCCTCATTTGATTTGGATAGTCATAATGTCTTGCTAGAGGCCACTTATGACTTATGGGCCTTGAAGTGTGATCGCCCATTGCCAACATCAAATGAGCCTCTGTGGTCGCACACAAAGAGTGATGTGATCTGGGCTTATTCTCTTGGACCTAATTTATTAGGTGTTGAATAAATATATTTAGATATATTTATTGGGCTAGATTTAATTAAGTTGTCGGGCTTTTATTATATATGATATAATGGGCCGAAACTTAATAGGGCCTGAATGAGATTAGGGTTTCTATAAATAGAAGCTTAGGTCTCATTAGGTTAACGACATAATTGTCAGGAAACCCTAGCCGCCATCCAAGAGAAAGATCGTGCGGCGTTCA
The DNA here is from genome assembly GCA_029891385.1 of Erythroxylum novogranatense. Classification (NCBI taxonomy): domain Eukaryota; kingdom Viridiplantae; phylum Streptophyta; class Magnoliopsida; order Malpighiales; family Erythroxylaceae; genus Erythroxylum; species Erythroxylum novogranatense. The sequence continues at coordinate 109,350 of JAIWQS010000019.1, forward strand.
GAAAGGTTTTCAGGACGTGCTAGCACACTACAGCTGCAGCCCGGATCGTGCATGCTCGTGTGGATACCGGTAGAGGGCATTAGCGATTTGCAGTATCTTGAAATCCGAAAAGAAGCAATCCACCCACGAAAATAAGGTATTTTCGTTAATCCTTCGTGTTTTCGAAATTAATTTCGAGGACAAATTTCTTTAAGGAGGGGAGAGTTGTAACATCCTATCACCGATGAAAAGGGTAAAATAGTAATTTGGAATAGTTTATGAGTGCTTAGAATTGTCTTAATATGTTCATGCATACACATACAAGTGAATAGTAAATGTTGCACATGTAAATGACTGTACATGCATTCATGACTTTTCTTGGTATATTTAGTCATAAATCGATTGGTATGAAAAATATGATTGTGTGTATGAAAAAAATTAATTAATTGGAGAGGGTTATTGAGGTTTGAGAATTTTAGTAAAATTTAAAATTTCTGAAAATTTGGAGAAATTTTCGAGACTAGGAAAATGCCAAAGGCGAATGATGGTTTACTGGTAGTAGAAACTATTGCCCAATGGCATTGGAAATTTTGATAAATGACCTTGGTTTATTGACAAGTGGTATTAAAAATTAAGAGACTATTGGCTTAGAAATTTGAGATAAAATAGACTAGTTATTTTAGAGACCAAATGGAGCCTTGGGAGAGTAACATGTGTCACTTGCCACACCACTTATATGTCACGAAATTCATTAAGTGAAAGACCATCTTTTGGGTCTTTCACTTGCTAAACACGATTCAAGCTTCCTTCATCTCCTTTTTCTTCATTTCTTCGTTCATTCTCTCCTTCTCACGACACTTTCTTCTTCAAAGCTTCAAAGTTGAACCTTGCCTTCTTCCATCACTACCCACTTAAATACCTGGCTACTTTCTTCTTGATGCTAATGGAATCCAACCTATTCCACCTTACCAAGGTGAAGATATTTTTTGTGGAGGAGCTAGAGTTTCTTGGTGTTTTGAAGGAGCTTGGAAGCTAAATCAAGTAAGTATTTTGTTAATATCATGGGTTTTGGTTAAATGAAACAATTGTGATGAAAGTTTAGAGGCTAATTGCATGAGATGGGATTTTGGGGTATATGGGTGTCATGTATAGTGATGGGTGTAAATTTGAGTTATTGATGAGTGATGTTTTATAGAAATATTATAGAGGTTGAATGACCTTGATAAAGAGTTTGTATATGCTAGAATGAACGGTAAATTGAGTTTAGATGACTTAATTATGTGAATTGTATGTGTGGGTCATGATTGATGGAAAACCTAGGTAAAGTTCTTTCTTTTGTTTATGTATGATGATTAATGATATATATATAATGTGTTGTAGAGAGATTTTGGAAGTTAGACTTTGTCTATAATGAGGTATAGGATGAGAGGTGGTTAATTGCTAGAAGCTGGAAAATTTTGGATTTGTACATGTTTCAATATATTTGCCATAACTTTTTATCTGGTTGAGCAATTGAGATGAGATTTAGCTTGAATTAAACTTGAGGAGTTTGGCTACATTTCTTGTGAAGGAGGTGCTGTCCAATTTTGGCTTGAAGAGTTCCAAATTTTGAATTGAATGTGGCATTGTGTGTAGGGATGAACAATAATTCGAGAATGGCATATTTGTTATCTGAAACTTTAGAAATTTTTCTGGGTTGATTTAGGCATATTTTGCTAGATTGGTCTTCATGAAAGTTGTAGAGTTTCTTTTTAGCTTTCTATCTCCACTAAGTATGACATTTTTTGATTTTGAGGTTGAAAGTTATGACTTGTTAATTTTCAGATGATATTTCAAAGTATTAATGTGCTTTGTGTGTGATATGTCTCTAAGTATGGGTTTTGTGGTTACTGTACTTTGAAGCCAATTCTGGACTGTTATAGTTTAAATTAGCTTAAGTGGTCTTATGGAATGTTGTAGAGGAATGTCTTAGCTTTGTAATGATGTATAATATGCTATTTTTGGATGTAAGAATTGTAAGTTATTGATTTTTAAAGTATGGATATGGTTTAAGTGATATCTTTATTTAACAATCTTTACAGGCAGACCACAATCATGTGAGAAATTGACCTAGTTAAAAGTAGAATTTGCTTCTAAGTCCTCCATGAAAATTGTAGCATGTTTTCTAATCCTTTCATTGATAGAAAGCATGGAAATTTTGGACAATGGGATAGGAAGTTACGAGTTTGAGAAGATTGTGGTACTATTAGGATGACATGTGTAGGGCAGAAACTTTGATTGAGATTTTGACCCATTTAGAGGTTGAATTTGCTTTCAAGTTGTTCATGAAAGTTGTATAATATGTTCGGATATTTCTTTTGATATAAAACTTGGAATTTTTGGCAAAGGGAATGGGAAGATATGATTTTTGGTAGAATGTTGTACTGCTTTGGAAAATTGTGATTAGGCAGAAACTTTGATTGAATTTTTGACACCCTTTAGGATGAAATTGGTTTGTGAGTCCTTGAAGGAACTTATAGGGTTTTCTGTGATCTTTCTAATGATACCAAATTTGTCACATTTGGACACTTGTGTGAAAAGTTAGGTTTTGTGAAAGAAGAGAGGGAAATAGATACAAATGTGATTTTCTTAGAATTGTATTTTTTGTTCTAATTTGACCCTTTTGCCATTCTTTTGTGTATAATTTTGTCATCCGACCTCCGATTGACCTGATTCTTGAGGCATTGGATTCGTGAGATATTTGATTTCATTTCTTTGTAAAATTGTGAATTTTTGGAGATGAATTTGACATTAATTGATTAAGTCAAAGTGAGAGGACCGAGCGATTATTTTTTTGGTTCGTGTTTTAGCAATAATTGGACCTATAGAGATCCGAATTGAGTGATTTTAGTGTCTATGGATTCCTAATGCATAGAGGAATTTTTTTATTAAGGAGAGGTTGCCTAGGTTTCCCTATGTGGACTGGTTTATTGATCGGGAGTAGTAGACTCGAAAGTATGGTTTTAGAAAAATTACACTAAACATAAATTGCGACTTTAAGGATTTTATTGCGGCTAAACCCCAGGCATACCTGAGTTGTGATAACGAAATAGTTTTTGAGATAAAATTTATAGATTGATACCGGGATAGTCATGAACATGCATCGTACATATATGTGCATCAATGAGTATAATTGTGCAAAATTATTAATGTGTATGCAATGTATTGAATAAATGGGTTGTGCAGGCTAAGAGTTAGCAGTCAGGCGTTTCTAGAATTTGGAAGCAATTGCTAATCTGGAGCGTACTATGAGTAGACAGCCTTTTGTTCTATTTTGTTTCATTTTGTCTAAATTGATTGCTGAATGCGGTGAATAATGGTGAGTTTGAGGTTTTTTGTGATTGTGAATTACGGGCGGAAGGTCCGATGATTGTGTCTTGGAGAGTTGGTTATAGAGTACTACTTGTATGTGAATTTGCGACCTTTGTGCCTATGATGTGACTAATTGGGATACATGTGATTAATTGTGATACATAAATGTTGATTGTGTCATTCATAGGCTGATTGATTGTGACATATTCATACGTGCATAATAATGTGATTAATTGTGGCATATGCATTTCATTCATGAATGCTTAACGAGATAATGATTATGACGGTATGACCACCGAGAACTAAAAGCTCAACGATTGTATTCGGGCCTCGAGCCCCACAGTGATTTAGAACCTCAAGCTCAACGATTAATATGCCCATATTAGGACAGTTCAGGCGCTCGGTCACAACACCGAAATAAATTGAAAAGTGTCACATGGGCATTTCATATTCATTTGCTTACATATATTTGATTGAGTGAAGGCAACATGCCTTATGCTTATGTGAAATAAATGTGTTACGATGCGGACTACGATGCGATGACATGTGAAAGTGAGTAGATGTGGTGATGCATTACATATGCATAATAGAAATAAGTAAGTTTATTGAATATGAATATTGTGAATGTGCCTTTGTGTTGTGGATTTGGGAGAACCATCGATGATGGTCACTCACTGAGTTATAAAACTCACCCAAAATTTGCAATTATTTTTCAGGACCTGGAAGAATACCCCGTTAGGCAGCAGACGATATAGCAACCACACAGTGAGTGAGAGGCGAGTTGAGGATCGATTCGCATCTACATTAGTGTCGATAAATTCAGATAAATTTGTATTTTCTGAATTTTGTACAAATGATTAGGTCAATTTGTGAAGTCAACGGACTAAATTAATTTGTATTTATGAAAAGGGCTCACGTGGTCATTGTACTTCATTGGTGATTGTGTATGCTAATTGATTTCTGCATAGTGTATGTTTGTGTTTTCAAAAAAATGTATACTGAGTTTGGACTAAGTGATGTAACACGCCACCCTCGCAGGGCACAGACTCGGATATCACCATCGATGTCGGGTTCGGGTCGTGCAGGAGTGCGGTGTTACATTGTTAGCCGCATCTCTTAATTGCATTGCACTACGAATTGAAGATTGGGCTTCAGGAGTTATTCATGGTGCAAAGAAACTAGTCACCTGTCTTCTTCTCTTCCTCATATTAGTTTCTTCTTGAGCCTGAGATGGAAAATTACTAATACCATTACCACCATTACCACTACCACTTCCATTTTCAACATTTCCAAAATCACCACGGAAACTATAAAATGAACTTCCACTGCCAATTTCAAAATTTAATCTTTCACTCATATCTCTCTCATATTGATATTCATCAAGCAATGTTTTCATCTGTTATTTCACATCATGAATTAGTATTTTACAGGGTTCCACATCTCCTTTAACCCCAGCTAAATGTTTTTTTTAATTGGATGATTTCTTCATCTTTCAAATGCTTGTTACAAAAAAAGCAAATGGTATGGTTCCTTATACCGGGACCAATGCAGCATGAGCTCAAGCTGGATCATTGAATCTTCCTGAAATTGGTTGATCAGTAGTACTTGAACTTTCTTCTATTTATCTGTACACATAAAATAAATAATACATAATTTTAGTACACAATATGCATATCCATCTTATATAATATAACTCATTTTCAATTTCAACAATTTCCAATTCCAACAATCACAAAACATTCATAATTCTATTTTCAACAATTTCCAATTCCAATTACAGCAATCACAAAACATACATCAACAATTTCCATTTTTAGTAATTTCTAACAATTTCTATTTCCAACAATTACAAAACATTCATAATTCAATTTCCATTTTCAACAATTTTAAACAATTTCCATATCCAACAATCACAAAACATTCATAATTCCATTTCCATTTCTAACAATTTCTAACCCAATTCCAACAATCACAAAAATACATCAACAATTTTCATTTCCAACAATTTTCATTTCCAACAATTACAAAACATTCATAATTTTATTTCTATTTCCAACAATTTCAAACAATTTCCATTTTCAACAATCACAAAACATTCATAATTTCATTTCCATTTCTAACAATTTCCAACAATCACAAAACATACATCAACAATTTCTAACAATTTCTATTTCAAACAATTGCAGAACATTCATAATTTCATTTCCATTTCTAACAATTTCCAATAATTTTCAATTCCAATAATCACAAAAAATTCATATTTCCATTTCCATTTCCAACAATAACTAACAATTTTCAATTTCAACGATCACAAAATATTCATAATTCTATTTCCATTTCCAATTATTTCCAACAATTTTCATTTCCAACAATCACAAAACATTCTTAATTTTATTTCAATTCCAACAATCACAAAACATACATCAACAATTTCCATTTTAACAATTTTCAACAATTTCTATTTCTAACAATTAGAAAACATTCATAATTCCATTTCCATATCCAATAATTTCAAATAATTTCTATTTTCAACAATCACAAAACATTCATATTTTCATTTTCATTTCTAATAATTTACAACAATTTTCATTTCCAACAATCACAAACATACATCAACAATTTCTATTTTCAACAATTTTCAACAATTTCTATTTAGAACAATTACAAAACATTCATTATTCTATTTCTATTTCTAACAATTTCCAATTCTAACAATCATAAAACATTCATAATTTCATTTCCATTTTCAACAATAACCAACCATTTCCAATTCTAACAATCACAAAACATTCATAATTTTATTTCCATTTCTAACAATTTCCATTTTCAATAATTATAAAACATTCATAATTCTATTTCCATTTCTAACAATTTCAAGCAATTTCTAATTCCATTTTCAACAATTATCAACAATTTCCTATTCCATTTCCAAGTTCCAACACAATATTTGGGCGTGTATAATTTTCTTTTACAATATATCAAATATGAAAACACAATATTTGGACGTGATTTATCATTATAACTAATGATTGAAAAGGAAAAAAGTGTTTAAATAGTTTCCTTAAGTATGTAAATGGAATTGGATGTAAATGATTATTTTAATAAAATAAAAATAAACAAAAAATTAATATTTCATTTATGTGATTTGATTTTATATATTTTATATAATAAAAAGTTTGAACTTATATTTCTAAACTTTTATTAAAATTGTGAATTTTAGTTTTTAAAATTTATTATTATCACGTAATCTAATTGAGGATAAACAAGAGCATTCATAAATTAGTCTTACGTTACATCAATTTTCATTGACTTAGTTTAATGTTGAATGCTTAATAATTAATAACTTAATATGCATTAGATTTTATTAATTTTAGAACCTAAAAGTGCACTCAACATAATTAGAACGAATAAACATATCTATTAAAGTGCAAGGTTATATTACAACATTTCAATGGTGAGATAGGACAACCAATTAACTTTTCTAAATACACACTCATTTAAATTTACAACCAAACAGAACAATAGTTGATATAATTCCATTTCCAATTTTCAAATCACAAACAGTCTACTGTATAATTCCACTTCCAATGCCATTTCCAATCTTCAGATCACAAATGACAAAACCCAAAACAATACCGTGAGCATTCAACTTCAACAATTCAATTCCAGAATCCAAAATCCAATGCAACCTATTCATATGCACGCAACTCCAATACCGTGAGCATTCAACAATTCTATTGTACAATTTCATATCCATTTTTCAGATGACAAATGACAAAACCCAAAGAACATCGTGAGCATTCAACTTCAACAATTCAATATTAGAATCCAAAATCCAAACAATTCAAAAACACGCAACTCCAATACCGTGAACATTCAATAGTTCAATTCCCAAATCCATCATCCAACATTCAAAAATCCATCTTCTAACACAATAAAAATGCAATTAAGCAGGAAAATTTTGAAAATAGAAAACAATACACCCAAAAACAAATCACAAGGATCAGGTCTTCGGGTTGTTGGTTTGGGCTGGTGACGGATGGTACGGTGGTGTGGTGTGCCTGAGCTGCGACGATGACAACGTGGGGCAATGTAGCGGGCGATGGCATCTTCGAGTGTGGAGGAAGATTGAAGACGAAGAAAGTGGCATCTTCAACTAACGCCAAGGGAGGAGCTGAGATCCGAGGAGGAAGAGGGAAGGAGGAGAGTGTGAGACAGAGACCAAGGATGGGAAGAGTGCGAGATGGCGAGACGGCGACGGCGAGAGTGAGAGGCTAAGAGGGCGAGACGATGAGAGTAAGTAAGAGGCAAGAGTCGAGAGAGATAGGCAGAGTTGGGGGGTTAGTTTTTAGGGTTTAATTTTTCAAATTTGTAATTTAGTCCTCCATATTTTCGAAAGTTACGGTACCGATCGGTATGTCTTGGTATTTTGGGTAACTATCGATACCGAACAAAACACACCAATACCAACTGGTATTTACAGCTGATATCAATGTCAAGAGTACCGTGCCGACCGTACCGGCCGGTACCGATCTCTACGGAACGGTACTCATAAGTTTGCTAAGGATACTCCAACGACACACATCTTCAGTGTTCTTTTCTTTTTTTCCTTCCTTACACCCTTTATACTCCTTTAATTATTAATGTCAATTTATCTTTGAAAATTTTGTCAAAATGTATTTTTTATAGCAATAAAGGAAAAGACAAATATTGTTGGTTTGCTTATGCTTATGCTTATGCTTGGAACAATATGACTTTCATGAATTTCTTTTCGCATATCACATTTATCTTTAAATTCTTTTAAGAATACCAAGAAAAGAATAAGAAATTAGTATTTGTTCGTAATCACAATCATATTAATAAAAATTTCTTTGTACTTGAGATTTGTTGATAAAAATAATATAAAATAATAAATGTTCATATTTAATAAAATCTAATATCATAAATATATCTACAATTTCATATATTATATAAGAAAAAGTATTTTTATTATTTTTATTAATATTGTATTGATTACTATAAGATATATTGGTATGAGAATGTTATCTTTTAAAATTTTAAATTGTAAATAATATGTTTAGAGGATGGACTAGTGTATCCTTATTTTGTATCAAAATATTTGCATCCATTTATTACAAAATAAAAATCTATTTCTTTAATTTATTTCAAACTTGAACATAGCAAACATTTAAATATAGTTATGTAATGAAATTTTAGAAAATATTAATCATAATAATGTAAATTCCTATGTTAGTGATATATTAATTACCTATAATTTGCAAGAGCTTTAAAATTGTAATTGTTAGTTCTATAAAATTAATGAAATTTTGATAATAGAATAATATTCTCTTTTGAATTATAATGAAGTTCAATATTTTCATTTCTCTTCTTCTTTTAATTTCACTTATATTTGATGTATATGTTAAATTCTATATATACAATATAATAATATTTTTGTTTTTGTTTCAAGTTTTGAGGTTTGTGTTTGGGTTTCACTTAATGATTGTTTGCTTGGTACGAACTCTTATTGTAAATTGTAGTACTTAGAGAGCTATGAAGATTTATTATTCTTTTTATTTTATGTAATATTATTTAAGTTTAATTACCAACAAAGCCTCAACTTTCGTTAATTTTTCAATTATAGCTCAAACTTTAAAAAGTAGCAATAAAATGCTCAAAATTTTAATGTTTTTAAATTCTAGTGCGACGTTAGTCTTACCGTTATCTTTACTGACGTGGTACTGCCATGTGTCAAGGGACTCTCATTAAAGTCTGATTATTAAATTAGCGTCGTTTCATTATAAAACTGAAACAATGTTCCTCTCAATTTGTAACCTAAATCCATCATTCTCATTCATCCATTCATTTATAGATCTTCTATATTTAAAAAACAACCAAGAATGTCAAGAGCTAATGGAAGACCGTTGGCATATTTCACGAAATCTTGGCATAACTCAAAATGCTCTTCTATGGGGCAATAGTTCTTAAAAGCTTTTAAGCGCAGAAGTTGGATTGCTTCTTCATTATCCAACATCTCAACCCTATATATTTCTTCAACTTTATGGCATATCAGTAAGTGCTCATCTCTAGTTGTTATGATTATCTTGCTTCTATTGTCAAACCATTCATTTGTTCCTATAGGAGTGCGTATGGTCCGAGTATTCACTACACTGCAGAAAAGACCATACAAAAATATCAAGTATAATCGAAAACACGAGGATTAAGGAAAATACCTTATTTTCGTGGGTGGATTGCTTCTTTTTCTTTTTCAGATTCCAAGACACTGCAAATCGCTAATGCCCTCTACCGGTATCCACACGAGTATGCACGATCCGGGCTGCGGCTGTAGTGTGCTAACACGTCCTGAAAACCTTTCTGAACGCCGCACGATCTTTCTCTTGGATGGCGACTAGGGTTTCACGACAATTGTAATGTTAACCTAATGAGATCTAAGCTTCTATTTATAGAAAACCTAATCTCATTCAGCCCTATTAAGTTTCGCCCATTATATCATATATAATAAAAGCCCAACAACTTAATTAAATCTAGCCCAATAAATATATCTAAATATATTTATTCAACACCTAATAAATTAGGTCCAAGAGAATAAGCCCAAATCACATCACTCTTTGTGTGCGACCAGAGGCTCATTTGATGTTGGCAATGGGCTTGATTACACTTCAAGGCCCATAAGTCATAAGCGGCCTCTAGCAAGACATTATGACTACCCAAATCAAATGAGGATCGATAATCCGATTTAACTTCGTAATCATGGTTATAAGCTCGGTCCTTTTGTAACACGATATCAAGATTAATCACAAGGCATGGTACATGTCAACCTTTGATTAATCATAGTTTCTTGATCCCCAAGTTGGTGATTATAACAAATAGCAGTGATGATTCTTCATCAATTCATTTGAGCACGGCCATGCATTTCTTGATCACACTTGTCAAGAGGCCCAATGATATCTCTCTCATTTAAAAGAGGTACAAATCTCATCTACGTCATTCACATCCTCCATGATTCATTTAGTATCCAACATAAGACTATATGTTATTCGGTTAAAATAACTTAGTCTAATATCAAAACACTAAATTCCTCATGAGGGAACCATGATGACTTCAGTCAAAGGACTAAAGTCAAACCATATAAAGAATCACTAATGACATGAAACCATGTAGTATTCTTTATGTGGGTCGGTCCAATATATGTTCTCTAACATATATCTATGTTTCGATTTGATATCTCATATCCATGATCAAGAAGCGTGATCATCAATCGAACACACACTAGTCTTAATTCATTATTGTTCCACCAATAATGATCGACCGAGACGATCTAGAATAGTGTTATAACGCTTATGGTTTTACTATCAAGTCACATACTTGATGACATAAGTCTAATACTATTCATGGAATGTAAATCACATTACATGAAATACATGCATATATGAAGGAATACCTCATAATATATTATTAACAAGTCATAATGTTAATACATAAATCACAAATATCCATTAGCCTAGGTCACACTACTAACAGTTCCTACTGATGATTTTAATTCTTTCAGTTAATCTATATCATCAAGAACAACTAAGAGCCCTCTTTAATATAGTTTGTGCCTAATCTCATCCATTCCTTCATAGATATCCCATATTCTCAAGTACCTGTCTCACAAGGTTTGATGAAGAAGCATTTTCTATAAATGAGCAAGTCCATGTTTTTCATTAGTTTCCCTTATATTTGGAAGAAAGCAGCCACATTCGAATTGGCAAGATAGTTTCTTGAAGGCAATTCTAACAATAGTTGTCTTCCCAATTCCTCCTATTCCTCAAATCCCAACAATGCGAACATCGTCCTTCTTCCCAACATCTAAGAATGAAGTTACTTTCTCTATACGTGAATCCATTCTAACAAAATCCTTGGCCAAGCTAGAGAATCTATTACTTGGTTTTCTCAATTTCCTTAATATCTCTTCAAAAACTTAGGGATTTAGGTTACAAATTGAGGGGTGTGATTTTCTCCTATTGAAATGATGTCATTTCAATAATCAAAGACACTTCTGCAATTACACTGACGTGTTTGACTAATGAAGATCCCTTGGCATGTGGTAGTGCCACGTTAGCAAAGATAATGGTGAGACTAAATTCGAGCTAGAATTGGAAAAAAAATTAAAAGTTTGAGCATTTTAGTGCTACTTTTGAAAGTTCAGGTTATAATGAAAAATTTACAAAATTTTAGGTTTTTTATAATTAACCATATTATTTATTATAATGATGAAATTATAATATTTTAAGTACTTTATATTGTCTTTTATTTTATACTTGTATAACCTTTTACGTATTAATTGCGGTTATCATTTATATGTCAAATATGATAATGTTAATATAAATCAATATATTGCTATTATTTTAATTTATATCATTATGTTTTTAGTCAAAGGGAAGCACATCATAAATATAACATTCTATGGTAACTATCAGGCTGGTGTGGACGATCTTCTCCAACTGATGATAGAGAGGTTTCCCGAGCTTAGCTTGGTTAGAGAAGACTGCACTGAAATGAGTTGGCAAGAATCTAGTCTCTGTTAGACATGATAATAATCTATATAGATGTCTATTATAGAAAAATGAAAATGCGGAATATTATTACATACCTCCTGTCATTGACATTGAGAGATTTTGGACAAATATGAGAAGGTTTTTTAAGCTTTTAGTAAATGCAAGAGATGGTGTATGCATAATATTAATTAGCATAGGGACCCAATCTCCTTATATTCCTTTTTGTCTTCTATCAAAACAACGAAAGGACATGACGGTTCGCAGTGGAAGGAGATGAGGTTTCAAAATGAATAGACACGACCCATCTTAGAGGAAACCAATGAATAACAGTCTCCTACTTGAGTCGTAGATGTAATCTAAAAGTCATAAAACCTATACTTAATTAAAGAAATCAAATGCATGAATCATGACGATAAGTTGTCTAAATGTGAGTATTATCTTCCATGTATCACGATGCATTTTTATTTCTTTTGCAACTTTAACTAAATGAATAAACCTTTATGTTTATTCTAGGTACATAATAGTTGTAATTCTCAAAATAAAAATATGTACACCAGAATGAGAAACAACTAATTAATAAGAGTTTTGTGAAAGTATATAAATAAATCACATAATGGAACCAAGTCTTATTCTAGCAACATGATCCTTAAAACTCTTTGGTGGCATGCCTTTTGTTAAAGGATCGGTAATCATTAATTTAGTGCGAATGTGTTGAATGATCACTTTATTCTCGTTGACACATTCCCTCATGGCCAAATACTTGAAGTCGATGTGTTTACTTCGACTACCACTCTTGTTATTTTTGGCCAAGAAAATTGCAGCTGAATTATCACAGTACATTCTCAATGACTTATAAATAAAATCCATAATTCTAAGCCTAGATATAAAACTCTTCAACCATACACCATGTGATGTAGCCTCAAAATAAGAAACGAACTCATCCTCTATAGTAGAAGTAGCAGTCAAAGTCTGCTTTGAACTCCTCCATGATATGGCTCCACTGGCAAACATAAATACATATCCAGATGTTGACTTTCGTGAATCAACACAACCAGCAAAGTTCGAATCCGAATAGCCAACTACTTCGAGATTATTAGTTCATCTATACATAAGCATGTAATGTTTTGTCCCTTAAAGGTACCTCATCACCTTTTTGGCAGCTCTCTAATGATGTATACCTGGGTTACTCTAATATCTTCCTAATATTTTAACAACAAATGTAATGTCAGGTCTTATACAAACCTGAGCATACAGTAGGCTCCATACTGCAGAAGTTTATGAAATATTTTGCATTCGTTCCCTTTCAAACTCATTTTTCGGGCACTGGTTCAAATTGAACCTATCATCCTTCACAACAGGTGCTATACTCAGTGAACAATCTTTCATCCGAAATCTTTCTAAGACCTTACTGATATAGGTTTCTTGGGATAGACCTAAAATGTATTGAGATCATCCTATGGATCTTAATGTTAATGACATAAGATGCCTCACCTATATCCTTCATATCAAAATTCTTAGAAGGAACTGTTTCACCTCATATAACAAACCTTTGTCATTTGTGGAGAATAAAATATCATCCACATATAAAACAAGGAAACAAATTTTACTCCCACTAAGCATTGATCCATGATATTTTCTACAAAATCATATGAAGAGATGATATCATGGAATTTCAAATACCATTGATGGGAGGCTTGTTTCAATCCATATATAGATTTCTTAAGCTTACACATCAAATGCTCACCATCACTAGAGGAGAATCCTTCCAGTTGTTTCATATAAACTTCTTCCTCTAGGTCTCCATTTAGGAATCATGTTTTCACATCCATTTGATGTAGTTCTAGATCAAAACAGCAACCAATTCCATAATCACTCGTAAGGAATCCTTTTTGAATCTTTGGAGAAAAGGTCTATGTGTAATTGATTCCTTCTTGTTGAGTAAATCCTTTGGTAACAAGTCTAGTTTTATATCTTTCAACGTTGCCTAATGAGTCTTTTTTTGTCTTAAAAACCCATTTACATCCAATGACCTTTGCACCATTAAGCAAATTGACAAGATCCCAGACTTTGTTAAATGCCATAGAATTCATCTCATCTACCATAACATTGTACTACAATTGAGATTCATTGCAACTTATGGCCTGCGAAAACATTTCAGGGTCATTTCGGCTCCAATGTTATAGTGAGCTTCTTGTAAATACACAATGTAATCGTTAAATATTGCTGATTTCCTATCTCCAGTTGATTTTCTTAATATTGTATTAACACCCTCCTGAGGAGGAGCTTGTACAACTTGTTGCTCAACAACCTGTGGTGATTGCTGAACAATCAGATCTACTAGATTGTCATCAGCAGCTTAAGGAACTTCAATGATTGGTTGTTCACCTCCCATTTGACTTTGAGGGAAGTTATGAATGACAATCAATCTATTACTTGAAGTAGGAGTTTGTATTTCACAATTATCCTTCTCAAGAACTAAGTCTCGAGATTGATCACTCTCACTAATCAAGTCATTTTCAAGAAACTTTGCATTTCTTGATTCCACCAACCTAGTGCTATGAGATGGACAATAAAATATGTACCCTTTAAACCTTTTAGCATATCTAATGAAATACCCAAGGATTCTTGTGGATTATAAACTCTTACTTCCGAAAGGCATCCCTAAATACGTATAAGTCGCAAACTCAATTTCCAACCTTTCCATAACTCAAATGGTGTTTTAGAAACAGCCTTGGTTGGAATTCGATTTAATATATACACTGTCGTTTTAAGAGTTTCAATCCATAAGAATTTAGGAAGTTTAAAGATGCAAAGCATACTCCACACCATGTCTAATACTGTTCGATTTTTTCTTTCTGTTACACCATTTTGGTCTAGAGACCAAGGCATGGTGTATTAAACTATTATCCCATGCTCTTGAAGAAACTTTGCAAATGGACTAGGTGCTTGTCCACCCTCAGTGCATCTACCATAAAATTCTCCATCTCTATTTGATCTCATAATCTTTATTTGCTTACCATCTCTATTTGATCTCACGATCTTTATTTGCTTACCACATTATTTCTCTACTTCTGTTTTAAATACCTTAAAGGCATCTAATGCTTCGTTATTATTATGAAGCAAATAGAGATGCATATATCACGAGTAATAATCTATAAATGAGATGAAGTATTTCTGACCATACAAGTCTATTTTTGGACTACAAATATCTGTATGTGTGATCTTTAATATGTTTGAACTCATCTTAGCACCTTTCTTTTTCATGTTGGCCTGTTTTCCCTTTATGCAGTCCACACAAACATCAAAATCAGTAAAATTTAAAGTATTAAGTACTCCATCATTCACTAGTTTTTTTATTCTTTCAAGGAAAATATATCTCAATCTTCGGTGCCACAACATAGAGGATTGCTCATTCATAACACATCTTTTAATACCAACATTACTGTGGACACATGTTATGTTGTGAAAAACATTCTCTTACAAATTAATTCAGAAAAGAACATCAATTATTGTATCGTCCCAACAAGATTAGATTCATAATACAAATTAAATGATGTATTTGAAAAGTTAAAGGAATATCCCATAGGTACAAGTCTTGAAACTGAAATCAATTTTTTTGAGAAACTTGGAATATAAAATGTTCTTTCCAAATTCAAAACAAAACCAAAATTTAAAACTAATTTGCATGTCCCAACAGCCTTCACATGTGAATGCATCTTGTTGCCTGAATAAATGCATTGTTCACTGCCCACTATCTTCTTGTGGTTTAGAAAAACCTGTAAGGTATTGAAAATATGGATTGGAGAACCAGAATCAATCCACCAAGTGTTATGACAAACATCAACCATATTAGATTCATAATAAACAAGTAAGATTGAAATACCTTTCTTTATAAGCCAAGCATTAAATTTGACACAATCCTTCTTTATGTGTCCTTTCTTTTTACAGAAGCGGCACTTTAGGATTGAAATCCTTTTTGATCTCAATACGGACCGATATTTTACCCTTTTTTTTTGTTTGGCTCGCCCTCTATTCCTTCCTTCTATTGCCATATGTGCATTTTCGCTCAATTCCATTACTAACCTCCCTTCCTCTTGAACACATATGGTCAAAAGTTCATTGATAGACCGTTTATCCTTATGTGTGTTGTAAGAGATTTTAAAGGGTCCATATTGTGGTGGAAGAGAAGTAAGTATGTAATGTATAAGGAAAGACTCGGACATTTCAACCTTAAGAGATTTCAGTTGAGCCGCAATGTCCCTCATTCGCATGATGTGCTCACGCACACCTCTAACACTTGTGAGCTTCATTGATGATAACTTAGTCATTAAGGTGCTAGCTAGGGCCTTATTTGAAGATTCAAATTGTTCATCAATAGCCTTCAATAGATCCCTAATATAATCACACTCTCCAATAGAACCACGAATACTTAGGTGAATTTTGGTCTGTATGTACATCATGCTGAGACGATTAGATCGCTCCCAACGTTCATAAAGAGTAATTTCAACCTGAGTGCTAGATTCAGTAGGTACAGGTGGTTCATATTTTCGGATAGCATAATCAATGTACATACATCCTAATTAGAGGATTCTCCTCCCTTTCCATATTTTATAGTTATCACCATTCAATTCAAGAATATCACATTGAATATTAAAAATTCACGTGTTGAATAAGCGCACAAAATTTAAAATACATGCTTATGTCATTAAATTTGTTGAAGCAAAGAAATATGTATCATGTTTTACCAATGTTAAAATGTTAAAACATGCAATCATATTTCATATATGAATCATATAATAATTAAATCGCTTTATGGGCTAAGCTTTAATTAAAAGATTTATACATACTCCTTATGATGAAATTATCAAATTATATTCTTTTTTAATACTTGTGGGTAAATTAAGAAAAAAACAATTTGTTATTCCATCTTAATTAATCATGCAAATATAATAAATCTTCCTGTGGGATAAAATTTGTTATATTTAAATATAATTAATTACAATTTGTGTCATTTTACTAGATGTGATCCATAACACATAATATATATTTTAATTAATCAAAGATGCTATGGCTAATCTTCAACTAATTAAAATTATATTGATCACATGACACCTTATTTTATGCAAAACTATGAGACTGATCGAGAAGTCATGGAAAATGTTCTACCGGTGGAGGTAGGATTGCTTTATCTGGAACCCTATGGAGGAGTATGAGTGGATTCCAGAGTCCAGATTCCATATTCATACAGAGCTGGGATTTTGTACCAGATCAGCTACTTCACGAACTGGGATGAAGATAACTCCATTGTAGCTAACAAACATATAAATTGGATGAGAAAGGTTTACAGATACATGGGTTCGTATGTTTCCAAGAATCCTCACTCGGCATACATAAACTATCGTGATCTTGACATTGGAGTCGACAACTTATATTACACCAGTTACGAGAAAGCATGCCTCTGGGGCAGGAAATATTTCAGCGATAATTTCGACAAATTGGTGAGGGTGAAAACTAAAGTTGATCCTTCTAATTTCTTCAGGAAAGAGCAAAGTGTACCCCCTGCTCTCTCCTAATTTGGTGAAGAAATAATAGGGTTTACTTATTATGTAATGCAGTGATGATTCTACTGCTTTGTTTCTGTTTATGAAATTTGGGTCTAATAATGTGTATATAAATAATAACATGGAAGTGAAGTCGCTATAAAATATACACTAAATTAAAATTTTAAATAATAATAATTAATTAATGATTAATTAAGATTTTTATTAAATTTTAGTAAAAGTATAGCTATTTAATTGTTAAAATCTTTTATTTGATGTAAATAAATTAGATTTATATGGGAATTATATAACTCTTACTAATAATTGAAACCAATGAAATTGATCTTTTATATTTTTGATCCTTATGACTATATTTAAATTTTCTCAAAAATCTTATATAGTTCTAGGGTTTTCGTTTTAAATTAACTTTTAATTATTACTACAAAATTAAATATAGTTTTAAATAAAGGTCAATTTGTTCAAATTTGAAACAATCAAAATCTATGAATCTCAAATTAACTTATTCAATTAAGATTAAAAATTTATTCTAAATTAAAATAAATTTTGATTGAGTTAAAATTTTAAATCAAAATTTAACCGATTTATCATATTAAAATTTTATATTAATAATTTAAATTAAGATTATTAAACCTAATATTTCTTGCAAAATAATGCCAATTGACAAGAGAAATAAATTATATTTAATAAAATATAAATAATATCAATTAAATTTAAAATTTTAGTTTATATGAATGTAATTTATTACTAATTGACATAAATTTCAACTTGAAGTAGATTTATGTCAAATAATATGTAAATAAATAAATAACTATTATTATAAAAAACATAATAATATAATTTATTTAAAAACTTTTCATTTGACATAAATGAATATTGAAATGCAAATGGTTTGAGCTTTCTTGCCAACTTCATTGGCAAGTCAATCATATAGATGAGGTTACTTCACTAAAGAAAAGAGTCGGGTATGCAAGGATATGCAAAATGTGGATGTTACTAAGGACCTTTAAAAGAAATTCCTTAACTAAGATTTGGGGAGGGGACCAATTAATGCATGATTGTATTACAAACTCCTATAATGGGGAAGTAGTGATGCCTAACTAGAAGAACATACGTTAAGGGATACTATTAGGAGCTAATAACTATCCCTAGAGCTAAAAAGAACACAGAGGTTATAGAAAACAATGAATCTGTCTCTTCCACCTTTTCCTTCTTTATCAGTAGAGGCCTATGGAAATATTGAGGTAGTTAGTCTAAATCAGAATTACCAAACTAGCAAAGCAGATACTTAGCAACCTTCAAAGCCCCCCACAGATAATAATGTTGTTCCAAAAGTTGCTATAAAATTAAAGAAACTATCTGAAGGTTTTAAAATATTAGAAAGAAGAAGATCAGGGAGTAAGGCCAAAAAGAAATCTTCAACCTCCTGTTAATATATCTATCCTAGCTTGGAATACTAGAGGAATGAATAATCCTAATAAGCAACTTCTTATAGTTAATTTTGTTAATTATATCAATCCTATGATTTTTGGTTTGCTTACGAACAAACTTGAGTTGGAGCTTGTTCTAAATTAAGCTTTCTCAGTAAATGGAAGTTTGTTACAAACCATTCTCATCACCACCTTGGAAGGATTGTGGTAGCCTACTTTCCTAACCAAGTTAAGATCATTAGTATGCATAGCTCAATGCAAAGTATACACTTAAAAATAGTCATTGAGGGAATTGGGGTCATATGACTCAACTTCATCTATGCATCAAATCATTCATTTCAGAGAGAGGCGTTGTGGAAAGATTTAAGGGATCTAAGAAGCTTGGTAACTGGTCCTTGGTTTATTCTTAGGGAGTTCAATTTTACTACTTTTGTAGTTGAATCAGAAGGCATAAGGTGTTGCCTAAATCCAGGTTAATATCTTATTTATCTTCCATAGAGTTAATTAATATAAACCTAGTGGTTCCCACTTCATTTAGTGTAATATGTAGGAAGAGGATTGACACATTAGAAGGAAAATTGACAAAACACTTGTTAATCAGAACTAGCTTCTTAAGGCTCACTTTCATAAGAATCTCTACACGACCAACGCCCTATCTTAGTAAATGAGGGAATCAATGTAACACCTCACTATGTAGATTACATATCGGAATACCCTGAGGACATTCCAAAACATAACCTATAATAATGGCATGTTAGAGCAAACACGTATCTAACTTAATCATGGCATCATCTATTATACATAAAAGTCACCAAATTTTAAAATCAAACTGCATTCCGCATTTCATTTCATAAAAATCAAGCTTACGTTGTAGCTTTACAAACCATCCGAATATATACAGTATTGAGACTAAGAACATTACATGAGGAATTTTACAAAACACTTCTATCTAATCCTTCAATCTCAGCTGACCGACCTTTGAGTCATTTCCTCACAAAAGTACAAGAAGTAATCTTCTTGTAGCATCTCCCTTTCACTAGTGTCTTCTCTCAGACCTGAAAAATCAACGTTACAATTTTGATGAGTTTTACAAACTCAATGATGTAACCATCCTCGATGGTTCACCCAATTTATACCATATAACAAATCATATAAGCAGTTAATTTCATATCTTTTAATTTAGCAAATTGCACCACATATCATTCATTTCACTTACCCATTTTCATACAAATACATGTCCATATTAAAATTCAATCAGTCAAACACACTCAACCAATGTGTATGCAATGTTCGTTTGACTCACTTTCAATTATTACATTGTTGTGACTGAGTGCCTAAACTATTCCGTATCTAATGTGGATACCAGGCTCATTGATACTGTCCCTTACCCGTTGTGGATACAGGGCTCATTGTACATATCGAGCCTTTGGCTCTATACCACATTCCGGAGCTTTAAGCTCATATTCAATGGCTACTCATGCCACAACTATCATTATCTGATCATGCATTCATGTATGAAATGCATCACATTCATATTCAATCATTCATTATTTCAAACATCCCCATTCTCAATCCCATTCAAACACATTTATAATCTCATTTCTATTTATCATCGGACCGTAGTTCGACATTCATCAAACATGTTGAGAAACATTTATTTTCTCACTTTCACATACAAGTAGTACTTTCAATATTGTCTGCAAGTATCAAACACCTCGGACAACTATTGTCCGAAATTCAGAATACAATCAGTACATATCAAATACAATTCAGTAATAACAGAACAAATTAAAGTGAGATCATCTTAAGTTACTCACGAATCAATCCAAAAAGCTATTGCCTTGAAATCCCGGTAATGTTTAGATGATGGTGCTCTAAATGCTCCTCTATATCATGCAAAACACATTTACATAGATCACAGTTTTGCACAATATTGTATAAGTAGTCATTTATGCACATCTATGTATATGAAATATGTACAATACATGTTCAATGACAATCTCAAGTATCTTACCAGTATTTTTGTCACAAAATCATTCATATATCAAAACTCTCTTAAGTTAATTTATACTAAGGGTTTGGACTATAATAAAAAAAATTTGAAACCAATTTTATAACCCAATTGACCATTTCAGATTTCTCAAAACCCACTTTCGGGTCAATTTTGAATGATCATTATGACAAGGAATATGGAGTTTTTAGATCACATAATTTGGTTCATTATTTTATGAGTTATGCTCAAAATACTATAGAGTGAGTACAATGGAAATTTTGGCTAGTGCATGATCATGCACTCTAAGTTGTATAACTCATATCTCTCAATTCCAATATCCAAAAATTACAAACTTTATACCAATTGAAAGCTAAGAGAATAAGATACAACTTTTGTGAAGACAACTTTATCTGATTCAGCCTACATCAATACAGTTACAGGATACAATTTTTGTCACGAGTATAGAATTAAAATTTTACTTCTTCAAAAAAGTTGTAGCCATATGTCTCTAATTTAAATTGAATTAAGAATTAACTCATTTGGAAAAATACAAATCAAGCTATAATCAAAATACCGAAACATGTTCAATAAAATATTCCAATTATCAGATTCCAGCACACTTCATCTTCAACATCTCAAACATTTCATTCCAATTCAAGCATCATTATTATATCATTTGACATGACACAAAACTCAGATTGTCACGTACTTATTAGGCTTTCAATTCATCTCAAACGTTAGATTAAATCAAATCTCTATGCAACCAAATTCATCACAAACTTCAGATGAAAACATGTTGATTTTGGACAGCAAGATGAAGGTAACTTTCAGCTAGTTTTCTTAGCTATTTTGCGCTAAGTAAAAAACTGGTTTTGGTACAGTGATTTCGCTAGGATTCAGGGAAAATACAGAGGGGAAAGTTGGAGCAATTTTAATGAAAGAAACAAGAAAGGAAGCAGAAACTTGGGTGCTGGAATTTGCCACATCTACATGCTAGGTGTCAATAACTTACAAAGACATATGTCTTAAAGCATGCTAGCCATTTGTTTAACAATTATGCTGCCATTAATCCACTCATTATGCTGCCATTTGTCACCCTTTAATCAGTCCACATGGCACTCCAAGATTGGTCCAATTTTCATTTAATTACTAGTCCATTTGTCACCAATTTAACTATGCCAAATGTCACTCAATTATAGGCTAAATCCTCTAAAATTTTCATATATCAATTTATTCACCCACTTAGCATTTGCCCTAGTCCAAATATACATTTTAATCTATCAATTTTCCAATCCATAACATTTAATTCCAAATTTTCTAATTGAAATCCAATCATACCAAAATTCAAGACATATCAAAACACAATTCACTTCATGATCACTTAACATTTTTCATACCCCGGAATAAGTCAATGAATGCATGTACAATTATTTTAATGAAATATTCATGTGTATGTGTATGTCATATTTGCATAACATGAAATGCAGTTTCTAACTTCTCAGTAATTTCTCATATACACTATTCTAGCCTTAACATGGATAATGAGATGTTACAATTAAAGACTATGATAACTCACTTTAGGTTTTTCAACTACCTAACTAACAAGGAAGGGTTTAATAAGGCCATACTTTGGGGTCTTAGCTTCTAATTACAAGGATTTAAATCCTTCCGACTTTATAAAAAGATGGTAGCCATTAAATAGAACCTTTTTATTCCAATCAATTTTGTAAGCAAAACAGTCAAATGCCAAAGAAATTTTAATTTGTAGATAAAAGGAGATCTATACTCATCTGGGTTATAAACCAACAAACATTGGAGAAAGTTGCTTTATATACCTACCTGGACGTCCTACATATCCACAACTCTAATATAAGACAAAAGTTAAAGGTATTATAATTCAAAGAGGGTGATTCAAATACTAGTTACTTCCATAGAAGCTTACTTTCCAGGAGGAATAGGAATAATATCAACTCCATCTAAGATGAATTGGGTAATACGATAAACAATCAGGATGTCATTGTCAACCATGTTAGGAGCTATTTTGCAAGTATCATAGGAATAAAAGTAGATTTTGTGCTACCCTTATCTATATTAGATCACAACTTTTTTATGCTTCTCTCCCCCCAACAATATGAGCAACTTATTAAACTCACCTCTCCTAAAGAAATCCATAATGTGGTTTAGAGTATCAATCCAAACAAAGCGCCTAGAATTGATGGCTTCAATGGTATGTTCTTTCATAAAGCTCAGCCTTTGACAGTCTAGGAATTCTTTTCCAATGTTAAGATGCTAAAGGAATATAATATAACCCTTTTATGCTTAGTCCCAAAAGTTTCCAGCCTAATAAATATAAAGGATTATTGACCAATTTCATGTTGTACCAATATTTATAAGAATATCTTAAAGATCCTAGCTAAGATATTCAAGTTCGTTCTACGATATCATTATTGCTCCTCAAGCTACTTTTATAGATGGGAGATCTATAGAGATAATATAATGATAACTCAAGATTTTTTAAGAAATATAATGCTAAGGGTCTAGAAAGAATGTTGCACTACAATTTGATATCTATAAGGCATTTGATATGTTAGATTGAGAATTTTTAAATTCAAGCCCTTACTGAATAAGATTTCCATAAATGTTTATCTCTTGGATTTATGTCTTACACCACTATTTTCTATTATGTGATGATAAATCGAGAAACCATTGCTACTTTTTAGCAGGATAGAGAATTGAGGAAAGCAAGACCCTTTATCCCTTATCCCTTTACTATAGTTATAGAGGTCCTCACTATGATAATCCAAGATAAGGCAATTAAAGAGAATGGATTTAGACTATATAAGAAATGTATATAGTATAAAATTACTAAACTTTCCTTTACAAATAATATTCTCCTTTTCTATCACGAAAACAAGGCATTTATTCAATGCTTAATGGAGTCTTTGAATCAATTCAACAAAGCTTTTGGCTTAGGTATTAATAAGGAAAAGAACTCACTCATCCTCTCCAAGGACTATGAATTTCTAACGAGATAATTGATGGAGTTCACTGGCATCCATTGTGCTTCACTACTTATCATGTATCTTAGGGGTACAAATTACCTCTAGGAAGCTTTCCTATAATGATTGCCAGGTGTTGTTTAACAATGTTAGAGCTAAGATTAGAAGCTATAAATGCAAATTCCTTTCTTTCTCTAGCAGATTTCAACTAATTTCCTCAATCTTATCTAACCAAGTTACCTACTAGACTGCTCAGTTTCAACTTCAT
Source organism: Erythroxylum novogranatense (assembly GCA_029891385.1). NCBI lineage: Eukaryota > Viridiplantae > Streptophyta > Magnoliopsida > Malpighiales > Erythroxylaceae > Erythroxylum > Erythroxylum novogranatense. The sequence goes on from JAIWQS010000019.1 coordinate 133,489, forward strand.
GAAAAGTTTCTCAAGAACATTGAGAAAATGATGAGGAATTTAATCTAGATAGGGAACCTATCTTCCAAGTCATTCTATAAGATGAGTTAGACCAAAGTGAAACTACCCAAGGAGGAAGGAGGTCTAGGGTTGATTTCCCTACAGGAAATGAACACAACTTTCCAACAAGGTATTTATGGAATATTGTCACCAAAAAAATGCTCAGTTTTTGTCAAATGAATTAATGAGTTCTGTTTAAGAGGCAGGAACATTTAAAGTGCTAAAATTAAATCTAAGTCTTCTTATAATATGATGCAAATTCTAATACTCTGGTCTTTTAGTCAACCATTCACTAGAATCAAGATTGGAAATGGCTTAACTTCTTCTTCTTCTTTTTGTATGACATCCTTTATACAAACTTCCTAACTATAATGCACTGAGATTATTTTTCCTAGAATAAGCTAAAGTCATGTCTTTAATCAACTCTGGTGAATGGATCAGAATAAGGTGGTTCTCAGACTCTATTCCTAACTAGGGGCATACCATCCTGACTCTAATATTTAGGACAAGGCTATTTGCATACTAAACTCTCCAAGTATTTACTCTACTTGGTCTTTTAAACATGTTATTAGGTCTAAGAGAACTAAAATTCCTTGGTGTAAATTGGTATTTCAAAGACTATTTCTCCCCAAATTATCATTTGTATTATGGCTAGCTATATTACAAAATTTGTCCATCTTAGATAGAATTATCCCATTGATATCGACCCCTATAAATCCTCTTACAAATTCTACAATATTGGTATAGAATCCATAAGTCACCCATTCTTTAAATGCCCTTTAATTAGTTCAACTTTATGTGAAGCCACTGTCCCTTATACAAAATGGAGATATATTGTTTAATGGATCATAAAACCCCGTGGTATGAGGAAGGATAAGAAACTACTTCTCTAGGTGGCTTGGTCCTACCTTATATATTGGATTCGGCGTGAGAGGAACTCTAGGATCTACAAGCAACTATTTATTAATCAACAAGTCTTTCAGATGGAAGTTATCCACTTTGTCATGAAAGCTATTCTAATTAGAGGTGCAGCATTAAAGTCCTCTATCATAGTTTTAACTAACTAGCTTTTGTAAAATGAGTTACCAAGTCTTTGAAAGATCAACTCTTTTTTTGTTATAGAATTTTCTTCTTGGTTTGAGCATTGTTTCATTAGGCTTATGCCTTGATTTAGACTATTATGTAATTTCTTAACAAATCTAATAATATATATAATATAAGGAAAAATGAAAATATATATATATATATATTTACGTATTTTTCATAATTTTTCAATTGTAGAGATGCAAATAGTATTTATAGATAGGGATGATAGTTAGGTTTAAACTTAACTTGAAATCAACGAGTTAGGCTCGAGTTAATCAAACTTCGAGTCAAACTCGAGTTTGGGTTTAGGACTTTGTTTGAAAAGTTAGAACAGTTTAGTTTTTCGCTCAAAAAGATATTATGTTGACAAAATTGCCCCTGACAATATTGTTTTGATTTTAAATTTGTGTAAAATTAAAATCAAAATGACAATATTTTGGGCAATTCAAGCGGACTCAAGTTGTGAGTTAATGGAGTTAGGTCAGATTAGGTCGGTAACAGATCTGACCTAGTTCAACTTGATCCCATCCCTATTTGTAAATATAAGAAGAAATAAACTTTATATGTATAATTGTTAATTACAGTGTATAAGTTTGTCAAACATGTAAAATTTAAAAGTTTTGTATTATAAACTTAATGCTCTAATTACACTTTTTATAAAAGAGAATAATTTTGACATCTTTTAAAATACGTGAAGAAATTAAAACCAATCACACTTTTATATAATAAAAGTTTAATATTTTAGAATTTTAAAATTTAAATTCATTTTTTCAAAATCATATATAGATAATAATTATAATAACCTTATCATAAGTATATATTTTTAATAAATATAACAACTTTTCTCATAAATACACATTACAATTATTTTTACATTATACTTAGTATTAGAGATAAAGATATGAACTATTTAGATTTTATGTGAAATACTAAGAGGTGAATTGCACCTTTTGCTTTAAAATTTCATAACAATCACTTCTTCATCTACATGGCTAGAATTATATAATTTACATGTCACATGTCAAGAATTAATAATGTGATGACTGAAATTTGACATAACTTCTTGTTGAAGGTGTAAAGTAATATTAGCGATTATGACAAAGTTCATCTCGAACATTTTGGGAAAGCTTAAGAGATGAATAAGACATTTTTTCTTTTTTCTATTTATTGTAGTTTCTAAGGGTGCTTCTATATAAATTAGGGGAAGCTTACATTATCAAGAAATTTGATCAATGTGCTAGGACTTTTTGGATAGTCAAAGGATCGATTTTGTCATTTCATCAATTCAATTTTAACTGGTCTAAAGTAGGATGATTCATGGATAATATAACTTATATAAATAATTTGCATTTTTGGTTTAATTTATTTTAAAATATAATTATAAATTATAGAATAAAATTGTCAAATTATAAATTTTTCAAAAGAGTCTAAATTTGTTTTAATAAATATTATTATGTGATTATAGTTTTAATGTTAAAATTATTTAATAATATAAAATAATATAACATAAGAAAGTCATTGTCGATAAGCATTTTAATATAATACTATGTGTTGCTCAAGTGTATATTAATTTATTTGACTTGGGTATAACCAAAACTATCGCGTGAAATTTATTGAGACATTTACATTTTCCAACCTAACATAACTTCGTGTTCTGTTGGCAAGACTAATGACAATAATATGGCATGCATCTCATGCAAATTTACATAAGATACATGCATTATATAGCAGAAAAATTTAACCGAAAACACAAAATACCTCCACCATTACCCAATCGAAGTCCTAATGTCTCTAAGTTTCTTAGAAGTTTTGGATCTTCTATCCTTAATCTATTCACGAATCGATGGTATAAACAACCTAAATAAAGGATAGGGGCCTAAACAACATTTTAAAACACTTTCATACCTACTACCCATCACAGAGAAGGAAGGTCAAGAATGTGGGCGATAAGAAGTGCGTGTGTTAAGGGTTAAATCATTAAATAGACCATAAAATCATACGTGAACAGTAGGAAGGTTAGGTAAAAATCTTACATTCTCCCACTTGGTCCATTTAACCCAATACCACATAACAAGAAAGCAAGTATATGAATCATGGCGATAGGTCCTTTTATAGTGAGTATTATCTTCCATGTATTACATATACAAAATTTCTCATTACTAGCCCTTAAACTTAATGAATAAACCATATGTTTATTCTAGGTCCAAATTAAATGACAATTCTCAAAACCAATCAAAATATGTGTACACAAAATTTATGAGAAAATATCACACTGAATAAGAGTTCATTGAATCAACAAATTTACAACAAAATCACATTACAGAACCAAGTCCCATTTACACTATGTGATCCTTAAAGTGTTTAGGTGGCATGTCTTTAGTTAAAGGATCTACAATCACCAAATCAGTACTAATGTGCTCTATGACAACTTTCCTTTCCTTAACAGGTTCTCTTATGGCTAAGTACTTAATGTCAATATGCTTACTTCGACTTCCACTCTTGTTATTTTTAGCCATAAAGACCACAACGGAGTTGTCACAATACAACTTTAATGGCTTAGAAATTGAATCAACAACTCTAAGCCCAGATATGAAACTCTTCAACTATACACCATGCAAGGTGGCCTCAAAACATTATACGAACTCACCCTTTATAGTGGAAGTAGCAATCAGGGTCTGATTGCCACATCTCCAAGATACAGCTCCACTAGATAGCATGAATATATAACCAGATGTTGATTTCCTTGAATTAATGCAGCCAGCAAAGTCTAAATCAAAGTATCCAACTGCTTCTAAGTTCTCAATTAAATGCATAAAAGCATATAGTCCTTTGTGCCCTGAAGATGTCTTATAACCTTCTTTACAGCTTTCTAGTGGTCAATGCCTTACTCTGATATATTCCTAGCATTCCAACAGCATATGTGATGTTAGGTCGGATGCAGACCTGAGCATACATAAGGCTTCTGACAGTTGAAGCATATGAAATGTTCTTCACGTGTTCCCGCTCAAAGTCATTCTTCGGGCATTGATTCAAATTGAATCTATCACCCTTAATTACGGGTGCTACACTTGGTACACAATCTTTCATCCGAAATCTCTCTAAAACTTTGTTGATATAGGTCTCTTGAGATAAACCCAAAATGCCTCGAGATCTTTCTCTATAGATCTTAATGCTAATGACTTACGATGCCTCACCCATATCTTTCATATCAAAATTATTTGAGAGAAATTGTTTCACCTCATATAGCAAACACTTATCATTAGTTGTAAGCAAAATTTCATCCACGTATAACATTTAAAAAAAACAAGTCTTACTCCCACTGACCTTCTGGTATAAACACTGGTCCATATATTCTCTTCAAAACCAAATGAAGTGATAACCTCAAAAAAAATTAAATATCACTGTTGGGAGGCTTGTTTTAACCCATATATGGATTTATTAAGCTTACAGACTAAATGCTCACCATCACTAAAAGAGAAGCCTTCAGGTTGTTTCATGTAAACCTCTTCCTTTAGTTCACCGTTGAGGAACGCTGTTTTCACATCCATTTGATGTAACTCAAGATCAAAATGAGCTACCAATGCTATGATTACATGAAGAGAATCTTTCTAAAATACAGGAGAAAATGCCTCCGTGTAGTTGATTCCTTCCCTCTGAGTGAACCATTTGCAACAAATCTTGCTTTATATCTCTCAATGTTGCCTCGTGAGTCTTTCTTTGTCTTAAATACCCATCTACATCCAATGGTTTTCACACTATTTGGCAACTCAACGAGATCCCAGACTTGATTAGATGCCACATAATCCATACCATCCTTCATAGCCTTGTACTACAAGTCTGATTCTTTGGAACTCATAGCTTACGAAAATGTTTTGGGATCATTTTCAGTTCCAACGTTGTAATCTGACTCTTGTAGATACACTATATAATCACTAGGTATTGCTAACCTTCTAACCCTAGTGGATCTCCTTAAGGTTGTATTATCATCCTCACGAGGAACGTGTTGCTCAACTTGTTGTTCAACTAGTTGCTCAACAATTTCTGGTTGTTCTTCATTTACAACTTGATCTACTGGATTAGTATTAACAGCTTGTGGAATTTTAGTAACTAGTTGTCCCACACCTGTTTGAACTTGATGGGTGTGAATGACAATCAATCTATCACTTGAACCAGAGGGTTGATGTAACATCCCATTACCTACGGGAAGGGTAGAACAAGAAATATAAGTGAACAGTGAGAGTTTAGAAATGAAATTGCAGGCTCATGCATAATGTTTCATACACATATATGTGAATAGTGATATTTTTGCACATGAAAATAATTGTACATGCATTCATTGACATTCCGGGTATAATTGTGAATAAATGTGATTGTTATTGCGAATTTTGTTTTGTTGGTTTTTGAAAATTTATTTGGAGAGTAAAATTGTTGTTTTAGATTTTTTTGAGAATTTTAGGAATTTTTTCTGAAATTTTTGGGGGTAAATTTTGGACTAGAAAAAATGTTGAGTGGCAGACCAAATGATAAATGGCAGTAGAATTTATTGTCAAATCGCATTGAAATTTTGGATCCATGACCATAGGATTTATTGACAAGTGTCATTGAAAATTTGGGAGACAATTGGAGAAAAATTGGAGACAAATAGATTGGTTATTATAGAGGACCAATTGGAGCAATGAGAAAGTGACATGTGTCACTTGCCACACCACTTGTTTAACCCACAAAATTCTTAAGTGAAAGACCAATACTTATGGTCTTTCACTTGTTAATTACATGCCCCACTCCTCCATCTTCTTCTTCTTCCTTTCTTCATCTTCTTCATTCCTTCTCCTTCTCACTCACGACCCTTCACTCTCACCCTCATCATATAGAGCTTTTCACTTTGCTTCTTCAAGAATTATTTTCCTCTTCATTTCTTACTAAACACCTAACCCTACCACCCTCAAATGATGATGCACATGTATGAGAGAAAAATTATCATGGGTTTTGGTTAAATGAAGCTATTGTGATGATATTTAGAGGTTAAATTGCATGAGATGGGATTTTGGGTATGTGGGTGTCATGTATAGTGAAGGGGGTGTAAAAATTTGTGTTATTGATGGGTGATGATTTATAGATATAGTAGAGAGGTTGAATGACTATGATAAAGAGTTATGTATGTGTTATGGGTGATGAAAAACAATTATGTACATGTCTTGTTGTTGAATATGTAGAATGAGTAATGATTCATGTAATGGTCTAGAGTTGTTGAGGTTGATTGATCTTCAAACTGAGTTTTAGATGAGTGTGGAAAATTGGTTATGAATGGGTAAGGTTATATGCTTTGTTTTTGGTTAAGGATCATCATTAGATCATAACTTGTTTGTGATTGATGTATTGATTTTTTTTGGATAGATATTGGTGAGGAAATAAAATGGGAGAAATAAGCTAAGTACAAGATGAGTTAGAGGTAAATTGTTGGAAGTTGGAAATAAAATCTGGAAAATTGGTAGCAGGAAAAAAAATTTTACTGATATAGTTTTGTATTAGCCATAACTTGTATTATAGTTATTCAATTTGGTTGATTCTTGTTTTTGCTTAAACTAAAGGTATATGGCTATCTTTCTTATGAAAACATCGATTATATATTGTGCTTTTAAGAGTCTCAAATTTTGATGTGAAAATGAGAACTGAATGTGGCAAAAATTTGGATGAATGTATACGTTTGTGTTGTGTATTGGGTGATTATGAGCACATAGGAAAGATGAATTGAGGTAAGGAGGTTTTTGAGCTAAGCTTAAAGTATACATGAGGTAGTTATCTGTAGGAAAATCCCGGTGTGAGCATCACATGCCCACGGTGTGGAAAACAAAAAAATTTTATTCCGGGACCTTCCCGAAAGCCAGGATCCATGTGATTATATAATAAAGCAAACCAAAACGACCAAAGTAGACCGTCTCCAACGGTATCCACGCAGAGATCGGAGAACCTAACCGGGACAAACCCTTTGACCCAGGAATAGCTAGAACAAATTAAAGAGTGCTAGCTCTTACCTTTGTCCTTGGAGAGCTTGGAAAATAACGATGGCGAAGAGATGAAGAAGCTTGAAGAAGCTTGGAGGATGATGAAGATGATCGTTGATGAGAAGAGTTTGAGAAAGAAACTCTTTCTTTCTTTTATTCCAAAACCCATGAACAAAACTCTTCCAAAACCCTTAGGTTTTATTCAAACCCTTCTTTCATCCTCACCAACGAACCACCACACCCTTCTTTTGTCTTTTTCATTTAATATATTAATGACTAAGCAAAAGATGGAACCTTCTTCCTTTCCATCAACCCACATATAATATATATATATATATATATATATATATATATATATATATATATATATATATATATATATTAATCAATTATATATATATATAATTAAATGTCAAGTGATCCAATCACACTGGTTCGGTCCTACCGGGTCCCGGTATGGAAAAAACCCACCGGAAATGCTTTTCAGCAATGTCGATGTCGCGGTCTCACCGGGACATATCTCGATCTCATCGGGATCCATTTAATCCCATTGCTCTCCATATATTGGAACTCTGTCCAAAACTATTTTACAAATTCTCCGAGTCACTCTTATGCGTGTGACCCATTAGGTTCCCGGTTATGTTGCCCATTTAGATTAATACTTAATCTGAGCAAGTCATGAGCGGTATCTAGCAACACATCATGACCCCCAATTGACCGGAAAGTAATTGGTTTGACGGATGAACATATATTCATCACGAACCATATCACGAACCCTTCCATAGACAATTACCGTGCAATTCGTCCAATCACCATGCTATACCCCACTTGGTTATGAGTATGGGCAAAGTGTCAACTCTTTACTAGACCGACTATGTCAAATCTAGTCCAGTGATTTCAGTTCTTGTCACGGGACTCATTATTTAATACTTAATATGTCAACGAAGACACTCTTCATGACATATGTACTCGATCGAGATTTCCAAGTAATGACCCCGACGAAGCCATGGGTATCATCTTTCGCTATCACGAAGTGGTGAATCCTCTATTGGCTACTCAATTACCTTCAATACCTCAAACTGTACTCCAATCACCACCCTATGAGCGACCTCTGTGAGGCAACAAGGAATGGAGTCAAAGCACAGAATCATCATCCAAGATATCCTTGAGTATCTCAAGTCTAAGGATACTTGCACCATTGCTATGATGAGATTATCACTGACATTAGAATATTACATCCATGTGATGATCTCATAGCAGGTCAACCAATGTACTTACTACCTCTAGTAAGCATCCACATCTTAACCCTAAATATCTCATATATACAGTTTCGAGATCCATCGCTTGATCAAATCAAGGAGCTTGAGATGTGTTAGTCTTCCGGATTACCGATGTCCGGTCTCGGTAATCCTATGACTAGGATAATTTAGATATCGACATAATTGCACATGATAGGAATCTCAATAGTATGATCACATCATAATTTCCTTCATGCTATGTCATATATCAAGGACTTCATTAATTTGCTTATAGATCAATATCCATTCATAAATAATGAACATCAAATTAATGAAATATGTCTTTCTTTATTTATTCATAAAGTATTGACATAACTTTGTACAAAACGCGCTAAAGGTGATTGCCTTTTGGCACTACTCTAACAATCTCCCACTTGACCTAAAGCCAATCGCCTTGATATCTAATACCATAAAGCGAGTACATGAGAATCAAAATTCTTCTCGTGACAATGGCTTTGTCAACGGATCGACAATATTCTACTGTGGAATTCTCTCTATCCGGACATCACTCGCCCAATGATCTCCCGATCAAATGATATCTCTGAGTACGTGTTTGGATCGTTGATGAGACCTTGGTTCCTTCGCTGCGCATAGCCCCATTGTTGTCACAATACAACCGTATGGGCCCATCATCGCTAGGAACCACACCAAGTTCAAGAATGAACTTCTTGATCCAAACTTCTTCCTTTCTTTGCGTGCAAGCGGCAATGTACTCTGCCTCGGTCGTTGAATCGGCAGTTGTCTCTTGTTTGGAACTCTTCCAACTAACTGCCCCGTCGTTCAGTGTGAATATGTAACCTGATTAGGATTTAGAATCATCCTTATCGATTAAAACCGCATCTCAGATACCCGCCACTTTGAGATCTCCATCTCCATATATCAAGAAAACATCCTTAGTCCTTCGCAAGTACTTGAGGATATTCTTGACAGCCACGCAGTGACCATCACCAGGATCCGATTGATATCTGCTCGTAATACTTAGAGCATATGATACATCGGGTCTCGTACATAGCATAGCATACATGATAGATCCAACCGCAGATGCATACGGGATCATATTCATGCTCATCCTCTCATCTTATGTCTTAGGACACATAGATTTTGAGAGTGTTATCCCATGAGTCACGGGAAGGTAACCTCTCTTGGATTGCTCCATGCTAAACCTCTTCAGCATCTTGTCTATGTACGTTGATTGTGAAAGATCAAGCAATCTTTTTGATCTATCTCTATAGATCCTTATCCCAAGGATATAAGTTGCTTCACCAAGGTCTTTCATGGAAAATTGTTTGGACAACCAAATCTTGACTGATTGTAGCATCGAGACATCGTTTCCTAGTAATAATATGTCATCTACATATAGCACAAGGAATGCGATTGCGGTCCCATCAACCTTCTTATACACACAGTGTTCATCCGGATTTTGTGAGAAACCAAACTCTTTGATTACCTCATCAAAACGGATATTCCAACTCCTAGATGCTTGCTTCAATCCATAGATGGATTTCTGAAGCTTGCATACCTTTTCGCCATTATAGGAGATGAAGCCCTCGGTTGTGTCATATACACATCCTCGCTAGATTTCGTTTAGAAAGTCGTCTTCACATCCATTTGCCATATCTCATAATCATAATGAGTGGCAATGGCTAGGAGTATCCTAATGGATTTAAGCATTGCATCGGTCAAGGTCTCGTCGTAGTCAACTCCTTGTCTTTGACGAAACCTTTAGTCACAAGCCTTGCTTTATAGGTAATTACATTACCATCCATGCCGCTTTCTTTTTGAAACCCATTTGCACCCTATGGGTTTTATTCCTTGGTGCATCAACCAAAGTCCATACTTGGTTTTCATACATGGAATCCATTTCACTTCATGGCTTGAAGCCATTTCTCGACTCTGAACTTTTCGTAACCTCTTCATAGGTGGTAGGCTCATCATCTTCTATGAGCAATACGTCATTCTGTTCATTCACAAGAAATCCATATCTCTCGAGAACAGAGTGTATCTTATGTGACCCACGAATTTAGTGTGTTGTAGAAGGTTGAATCATACTTCATCTCAGATGAGTCACAGCCAGTTCGTGCGATTGATCTGCGCGTCTGTTTGAGCATCTTGAACTTCTTCAAGTTTAATTTTGCTCCCATCGCCTTCTTGTAAAAGAAACTCTTTCTCTAAAGACAGATGCTTTGAAACAAACACCTTTTGTTCCTCAAAAAGGTAGAATTGATATCCCATTATTTCTTTAGATATCCTACAAACAAACACTTGTCGATTTTGATCAAGTTTATCCGATCGTGTCCGCTTCACATAAGCAGGACAACCCCAAACTTTCAAATGAGTAAGATAGGGTCTTTGTTAGTCCACATCTCATATGGAGTAACATCAATCATCTTTGATGGAACTCATTTAGCAAGTAAACAAATTGCCTCGATTGCATATCCCCAAAAGGATTTCGTAACTTTGCAAAATCCATCATCGATCGTACTATATCTAATAAGGTTCGATTTCTCCTTTCGCCACACCATTATGCCGTGGTGTGTACGGAGGAGTCCATTGAGATAAAATCCCATTATCTCGAGATAATCCAAAATCTGTTGGTCTAAGTATTCGCCACCACGATCGGATCGTAATGTCTTGATACTTTTCCCAAGTTGATTTTCTACTTCATTTCAATTGTTTGAACTTTTCAAATGCTTGATTTGTATCTCATCGACATAAGTACCCATATCGAGAATAATCATCGATAAAGGTAATGAAGTAAAGACAACCACTCTAGCATGGATGGACATCGACCACATACATCCGAATGTATTAGTCTAACACTCCGATCGCTCGCTCACCCTTTCCCTTAAAGTGGTAACTTAGTCATCTTGCCTAATAAACAAGATTCACATTGTAACATCCCGTTACTGTCAGCAAGGGTAAAATGGTAATATCGGGACTGACTGATCGGTTTTACTGTATTTATTGACTGAGTATGCTACTGGCCTCTAATTAGAGAGGAACTGGTTTACTGCATATGCATATATTCATAGGTACATGCATTCATGATTGTCCGGTATTTAATCGTGAATTGAAATTGGCTGAAGTGACTGGTTTGTGAACTGATCAAATTGTGAACTGACTGAACTGACTGGAATATGATTAATTGAGAAATTAGGGGTTATTGGGTCCAAATGACTGATTTAGAATAGTTTAAGTGTAATTAGAAATTAATAGTGGTTTATAGGAAATTTTGGGGAAATTCAGGAGAAAATGCCCGGACCGGAAATATTTGAGAGACTGACCGATTGACTGTATAGTACTGAAAGAATGGTCCGATGGCAATGAAAAAATTTAGAGTTATACTGTTAAGAAATAAATATGATGAGTTCTTGAAATTTAGAGACTGAAATTTAGACTGATTTGGAGACTTATGCCTATAAATAGCTAGGTTTGGAAATTTTGGGGATTTCATCCCAAGTGAAGAACGCAAGCTTCTTCTTCTCCCTCCCTCGGTGAGTCTTCGATCCCTTCCCATGGGTGTGAGTTTTTGATTGTTTTCTTACTGGATCTTCTCCTTATGCAAAGCTAATTGATTTAGTGTGATTGATGAAGGTCGAGAAGGATTTGAGAGTGTTAATCGTGATTGGGGAAGATTTTGGGTTTACTGAAGTTGTGGATTGATTCATCGATTGGTAAGTTTTATTGGCTTTAATGTTGTTATTCTTGGTTATTTGAGCGCTATGGCATTTATGGGGTTAGATTGAGTGGTTAGGGTGTTTAATGGAGGTTATTAATAGCTTCAATGGCGGAAAATCGCTCGGAGAAGACACCGGTCTTCGACGTCGACGAGCATAGAAGTGGTAGGGCTTCGTCGCGATTTAATAAATTGAATTTAAATAAATGTGTTAGTCGCGGCGAGCTTGTAGACGACGACGAGTGGAAAAATTATACGTCATGGCGAGCCTTTGGCGGCGCCATGATTTAGTAATGGGAGTGTTCGCCGCGGTGAGCGATTTATACGTCATGCTGACGACCCTTTATGACGTCATGGCGAAGGACATAGGTCGCGACGAGGATGGATTTTCCGATTGATGATTCTTTGGGTTATTAGGCATATCTTTTGTTGTGGACCTCAATCGAGGTATTTCCAGATTCGTTATGAAATAGAAAAAAAAGGTCTCTGTTGTGAATAATTATGGAATTAGATTTGATTTAATTGGTACTGAATTATAGAGATTGAGGTCAATCAGGATTCATAGTGTGACCTAAGTGTCACAATTTGAGACTATTGAGTTTTAATTGGAGATTGCAATAGAGGTTTTGACCCAATGGATAGGAAATTGTTATAGGAAGTATGAATATAGGAAATTGGACCGATCATAGGACTGGATCAATTATTGTCGAGCAATTGAGTAAGAAAGTGGAATTGGGCTTAAGGTATCGAAATTGGGATTTAGCACGGAAAATCGTGAACACGCATTGTACATCATTTGCCACTGAGACATATGCATTATCGCATCGCTTTATTGGGCAATTAGTAATGGGTTGTACTTTACTCTTTATAGTGGCGCCGTTGGATCATCGTTCCACGGACATTGCTGTGGGACTTCGGGCAATAGCTCGGAAGTTACAGGTGAGTAACCTAGTTGGTTTCTCAAATTCTTGATTGTCTAAATGCTCACTGTATGAATTACTGAAATGAATGTGATTGAATTGTATGCTTTTACTGTACTGAACGGGACTGCTACATGACACTGTAAATTGCATGATTATTGAAATATACATGATCGAACTGTATGTTCTCACTGTATTGAACTGGACTACTGTATGACCACTGAAATGTATGAGTGAACTGTATTATTACTGAATTATATGTGACCGATTCGCATACGATTACTGTATTGGATTGAATTACTGAGTGACACTGGAATCGATATCTTTGGGCTTTGTAGCCATACATCGTAAATTATCAATCATCAATATCAATTATCAACATTGCACTGCATGCATAAATGCATGATCAGATAATGGACGTGTCCCAAGTTGCTATTATCACTGAAAAGAGCCTCGAGCTCGAACCATCTTGTCGGGGCTTAGCCCGGGGAGAAATCACGGCGCGCCCCCCCATCGAACAACGATCGAGCACTTGGGCATAACACTAAATAACTGGAAAAGAGTCTCATATGCATTGCATGCTATATTGAATGTCTGAAATGAGTGTATGATTCTTGTGAATGGCGTTGATTTATCTCATCGCAAATTATTGAGAATGAATGATGAATTATGGCAATGATTGATTGCATGTTGACATGATTTATCAGAAATTGCTACATATCTGCGAACCGTGATGTGACACTGTAAATTGTTATGTATGATTACCATAGACTATCGTGAATCGTGAGGCCATCTGTAATCTACGGTATGGTATCTGTAATTGGTTATCACTTGTGAATTGTATATATATCAGAATCATTTATCATCGTAAACTGTTATATAGTCTTGTACAATGTTATACGATCTGTTAATTGACTACTCTTTCAGATTGTGCATATACGCGATACAGCGTAATGCATGATTTAGTGAACCATCGATGATGGTTTCTCATTGAGTTCGCAAACTCACCCAACATTGCAACTATTTTTGAGGATGGAACCCCGTCATTTAACGGAGTATGTCTGCTGCATTAGAGTCGGAGACTAGGGTGGGATCGATTCAGCGTCTGCATAAGTGTCTTTTCGAGTTGTGTGTGTAAATGAATAATTCCGCGTTTTCTACTAAATTGAACTGCTATTTTATAGGGCCCCAGAGTGATCATTGTATAACTGAAATGTGATTACTAAAATTGTGTTTTGAGTGAATGTATTCGTTTTAAAGGGACCCAATTTGTTTATTGAATTGTGCATTTACGATTGATTCTAAAGCGTTAAATAAATTGTGTATTGAGTTTTGTACTGAAATTGACTGCTGTAGCCTACCATTTTTATGTGGCGTGGACTCGGATATCACTCACGATATCGGGTTCGGGTCCTGCGGGGTTGGGATGCTACACACATCTGTCATATGATTCATAATCAAATGACCCTAAACTACCACTCTTATGGAGCTTAGCTATGTGTCTCTCATTTATATGGCCAAGGCGACAATGTCATAAGTAAGTTGATTTTAAATTATCTCTTTTATGTCTTTTCGTGTCATTGACATTCATAATTGGATGTGACATATCTAATATGTAAATTCCATTGCATAATGTACCAGTACCATAAAGCATTCCATTCAAGCTAATAGAACAACCATTGCTACTAAAAGTCAAATGGAAACCAAATTTATTTAAACAAGAAATGTATAATATGTTCTTTGTTAAACAGTACAAAATAATATTTATCCAATTTAATTACAAGCCCGGTGGGGAGTGACAAAAAGTAAGTGCCTACTGACTAATGCAAAGAACTCTTGCTCCATTTCCCACACGCAGTCTAGTTCTCCCTTCATGACATCTCATCGTCCTCGAGGCCTGCGATATCATTGTATATGTGTGAGCCACAACCGGTATCTAATACCCATATGTTATGGTCAGAAGCAGTATTAACTTCAATGATAAACATACTGAAGAGGTCGGGGCATCGATGCCTTCTTACCTTGATTCCTCCATATAGACTTTCTGGTTCCTCTTCCAAAGTGGCGGTCTTGCCTGATGGAAGCAAGTTCCTTTAGTGCGTTTCTTTGGTCTTCTTCTTGGTTGGGCTTCCTTTGGTTTCTTAGACCTTTTCTTCTTCAATTTCTTTTCTTGGAACCGAAGAAGAGTCCACCCAAGCACTTGCTTGCTATCCTCTTGATAGCTTGCTCATTGTCTTGAAAGCGAGATTGATCAACTCGAGGATTGTCGTGGATATTTGGTTCATCCGATAGTTTAACACAAACCGTGAATAACTATCGAGACAATCCAACTAGAATTAAGTCAATACTTAATTCATAATCCATAACAAAACCTAAGACGGCCAACCTCTCGATATACCCATTCATCTTGGTAGCATCTTGCCTTGTAGATGAACACGAGTCATCTTAATAGTGAATAGTAATCTCGAGGTCTCGAACCTTTTCGCATCGAGCTTGCTCATCAAAAGCTCTAAGATGATACACTCATGGTGTGAGCATCCATAGACTCATCTTTGCCTACTCTACTCTGGTGACATCGAGACAAGCATAATGCAGTAGCCATATCATCGTCTTTGAGATGCTTCGATACACTTTCGATCCTCATCGAAGCATCAACAGCAGTGGATCGAAGTGGAACATCAAGGACATAACCCAGTTCCTCGGATCCGAGAACAATTCTCGATTTCTCCAATCGAGAAAATTTGGTCCATTAATTTGTTGAAGTCCATTAGTGGCGCAAATTCACCTTTGAAGTCATCTTCAATAACCTATAGGAAAGAGAGAAAGAATGTTAGAATAGAATTACATGCGTGATCATAAGGACTTGCATGACATGCATATCACTCCCACTAGTTTCAAAGAATCCATAACCCTCATTACGAATCCAAGAAACATTAGGACAAAATGTCATAGTGGGTCGATATCCGATATTACTAACAATGACCTTGGGTTTACCCAACAAGCCACCTTAGGTCAATCGGTAGGTATCAGTCATACCAATTGCATCATAGATATCCGACATTACTAAAATGACCTTGAGTTTACCCAACAAGCCACCTTAGATCAATCGGCAGGTATCGGTCATACCAATTACTTTATAGATGCAACTATCGACTAGTGCTATCAACTTGTAATGTATGCACACACATTGGGTTATCAACTCTTGATGCGCGTACATCTGATGTACACTACCCAATTTCGCCTCTGTCCACGTTGACCTTGAGTTTACTCAACAAATCAACGCTTCTAGTGAAAACCGGCCCATTAATCCGAAAATCTTATTTTCATGGTTCGAACATATTCGTATAGAGTGAGCTTGGGTTTACCCAACAACCCAACTCTATAAGAACTCTGGTTCTCCCCATATTAATGGAAGCGTTAGTTTTCATATGATGTGTGAGGTATTCAGTCTTCTTCTTCTTCTCAAGTTTGTAGGATTATAGTCACCATGACTATATGGAATGATTTAGGGCATTTAATCAATCACATTGAGTCTATACCTAAAATCATCCAGCATCCCACCTTTGCATGTTGTAAGTCGACTTATCTGAACATGCAAGTCGACTTACGCATGTGTAAGTCGACTTATGATACTGTGCACGAACAAGTCGACTAGTACAATGTGTGCAAGTCGACTTATTTGTCTACAGTTCATAAACAAGTCGACTTATGCATGTGTAAGTCGACTTGTGCAAATGAAATTGCTCTCTAATCAGCTAAATTCTCAATCCGTGCAGTTCAAATTCACAATACCAAGTGTAATACACTTTACCTAGATGTACCAATGAAACACTTTCATTGTATCATGCTTACCATTTATAATCATACTATATATGAAAATCTTGAAATCGATGAGTACACTATGATTCACTTATATTTTCAAATAATTTTAGAATATCAAATTATCACCCTAAGTATCTCTAGGTAGTCTAGACTTTATCAAGACTACTTCGGCACTTGTCACAATATTTGTGACGGCCAAAACAAGCAAGATAAGGGAATATACTAACGAGACGCTAATGAGACACATTTGACATCTGAAAATTGTTTGGAAACCCAATTTCAAGAAAATCAGTTTGGAAAGCATACAACATCAATGTAACATATTTTTAATCACATTAAAAATAATCCAAGGCATTGGAACTGAAAAATACACAATCATTCATTTCAAACAAAACAGCTCCAACAACTTTCTCAAAACTGCCAAGCTCTGTCTTTTGCTTGAAAAACTCATTCAAACAATTTCAATAAATTCTGAGAAAATTACAGAGGTTACTAAATGTTCACAACATGCTCCATAAATTTTTTCAGGATTTATTTTCAACAAAAACTCATCCAACCTCAGCAACAAAGCCAATGTAGAATCTGTGTTCCTCAACACAGTTATTCCCAGCAGCACACAATAAATTCTCAAATAAATAGTAAATCACCTCGAAAACATTTTTTCATCTTCATAGACATTCATAAACATCTTAGAGACATGTAGGTGAAGTAAAATCCGAAAAAAAAAATTCTACAATTTATTCTCGAATTTATAAGCATGCCTGTTCAAGGAATGTGCATAAAAACAACAACCAGAACATTAGGGAATAAATTAGCAAAACCATATCAAATCACATTGATAAATTTCGAGCTTCCACAGACACATGCAACAACATCTTGTGAACATATCTGGGCAAGAAAATTTCGAAAAACAATATCTCATACTGATTTCGAATTTGACATTTACAACATGCATCATCGTTACTAACAATAGGCAGCTCCGACCTAGTCTAGATTTCTTCGTTATATACGACACAAGTGGCTCTGATACCACTGTAGGAAAATCCCGGTGTGAGCATCACATGCTCACGGTGCGAAAAACAAAAAAAATTTGTTCCGGGACCTTCCCGAAAGCCAGGATCCATGTGACTATATAACAAAGCAAACCAAAACGACCAAAGTAGACCGTCTCCAACAGTATCCACGCAAAGATCGGAGAACCTAACCGGGACAAACCCTTTGACCCGGGAATAGCTAGAACAAATTAAAGAGTGCTAGCTCTTACCTTTGTCCTTGGAGAGCTTGGAAAATAACGATGGAGAAGAGATGAAGAAGCTTGAAGGATGATGAAGATGATCGTTGATGAGAAGAGTTTGAGAAAGAAACTCTTTCTTTCTTTTATTCCAAAACCCACGAACAAAACTCTTCCAAAAACCCTTAGGTTTTTATTCAAAACCCTTCTTTCATCCTCAGCCAACGACCACACACCCCTTCTTTTGTCTTTTGTCATTTAATATATTAATGACTAAGCAATATATAAATTAATTAATCAATTATATATATATATATATAATTAAATGCTGAAGTGGTCCAGTCACACTAGGGTCGGTCCTACCGGGTCTCGGTATGGGAAAAACCCACCGGAAACGTTTTTTAGCAATGTCGATGTCGCGATCTCATCGGGACATATCTCGATCTCATCGGGATCCATTTAATCCCATTGCTCTCCATATATTGGAACTCTGTCCAAAACTATTTTACAAATTCTCCGAGTCACTCTTATACGTGTGACCCATTAGGTTCCCGGTTATGTTGGCCACTTAGATTAACACTTAATCTCAGCAAGTCATGAGCGGTATTTAGCAACACATCATGACCCCCAATTGACCGGAAAGTAATTGGTTTGACGGATGAATATATATTCATCACGGACCATATCACGAACCCTTCCATAGACAATTATCGTGCAATTCGTCCAATCACCATGCTATACCCCACTTGGTTATGAGTATGGGCAAGTGTCAACTCTTTACTAGACTGACTATGTCAAATCTAGTCAGTGATTTGAGTTCTTGTCTGGGACTCATTACTTAATACTTAATATGTCAAGCGAAGACACTCTTCATGACATATGTACTCGATCGAGATTTCCAAGTAATGATACGACAAGAAGCCATGGGTATCATCTTACGCTATCACGAAGTGGTGAATCCTCTATTGGCTACTCAATTACCTTGAATACCTCAAACTGCACCCAATCACCACCCTATGAGCGACCCTCTCGTGAGGCAACAAGGAATGGAGTCAAAGCATAGAATCAGCATCCAAGATATCCTTGAGTACCTCAAGTCTAAGGATACTTGCATCATTGCTATGATGAGATTATCATTGACATTAGAATAGTACATCCATGTGATGATCTCATAACAGGTCAACCAATGTACTTACTACCTCTAGTAAGCATCCACATCTCAACCCTAAATATCTCATATGTACAGTTTCTGAGATCCACCGCTGATCAAATCAGGAGCTTGAGATGTGCTAGTCTTCCGGATTACTAGATGTCCGTCTCGGTAATCCTATGACTAGGATAATTTGAATCTTGACATAATTGCACATGATAGGAATCTCAATAGTATGATCACATCATAATTTCCTTCATGCTATGTCATATATCAAGGACTTCATTAATTTGCTTATAGATCAATATCCATTCATAAATAATGAACATCAAATTAATGAAATATGCCTTTCTTTATTTATTCATAAAGTATTTACATAACTTTGTACAAAATGCGCTAAAGGCGATTGCCTTTAGGGCACTACTCTAACATCATCAACTTGAGATGTTGGATTTTGAATATGAAGTGTTTGATATTTATGAATAAGATAGGTTTTGGAAAAAGAATAGGAATGTCTAAATGATGAGATTTAGTTGAGTATGTTGAATGAAATGGGTTAGAATTCGAGAGTTTAATGAAATCTAATTGGTATGTGAGTTGATATGAAGTGGTTTTGTGCTAAAAGAGGTGAATTTGAGAAGTGTATGGGGGTATATGAGGTTAGAATGAGTGTAGGAACCTTGGAAGAGGCTTTGGAGGGAGTTTTGGGAGGCGGATGTCGTTAAGCGGACATTAGGTCCGTTTAACGGACATTCTGGTCTAAAAGACCCCGGGCGATGTATGTCCGTTAAGCGGACATGGAAGTCCGTTTAACGGACCTTCTCGGATGAATTGGTGCACTTTGTCCCGACCATGTCCGTTAAACGGACATGCATGTCCGTTTAATGGACATCCACTGTATAGCTACAGTAATTTGCATTTTTGGCACCCTTAGAGGCCGAATTGAGGTCCTCATGAAAGTTGTAGATCGCGAAGTCCTCTTTTAAATAGTCCAAAAAGAAAAGGAATTCGAAATTTGTAGAAAGAGTTATGAACATTGCGCCAACATAGGTTCAGTTTGAGTGAGGTCATAAACTTGGTTGCTTCTTTTGACCATAACTCCTTCTCTAGACCTCCAAATGACTTGGTTCTCGAAGAAATAGGTTCCTAACACATTTTCCTATATTTCCATGAAAATTTGTATTAATTGATGTTGAATTGAAAGAGATTGATCAAAGGAAAGTGTGGGAGTTTGTAGGGGCAGTGTAAATGGGATTAGTTTTACTGAGCATACTTCAATGTTTTACTCATAATTGGATCTATAGGATTCCAAATGAAGTGATTTTTAACTTGGAGTAACCTAGAGATATGGGTCTACAAATGGTCTCAAGAAGTCGAATTCTGATTCAGTGTCTAAAATATTAAATTTCTATATTGAAGATGGATATAGTACCTTTATTTTGGATAAGAGCGGTCTAAAAGTGATTGAGGCATATCTTCCAAAGTACTGAACTGAATTGAGTGATTTTGGTGTCTATAGAAACATAAGACATAGAGAAACACTTTTCTCAAAAAGAGTATGATCAAATCATATCAGTTTTGCTTTCTAATTTGATGTGAAAGATAGACCCAAAAATATGATTTGGAAATTTCTGAAGTGAATCAATAAGAAAGAAATGGAGATTTTAATGGGTTTAGTGAAGCATCAACCTAAGTATAATTTATACTTAGTGGAGTTCTCATATAAGAATGACTTTAAGATGTATTAGAGGGAAGATACCCGGGATTGTCATGAATATGCATTGTCATACACATGTGTGCATTATACGAATGGTTATAATTGTGCAAGTATTAATGTATGTGCATTGTATGTACGCAATAATGTCAATGTGCAGGATACGTGCCCATATTAAGGAGTTTTCAGATCTTGGAAGAAATTGCTAAATTGGAGCGTACTGTGAGTAGACCTAGATGGTCTTATTTCATTATTTGAATTTGTGTATAAATTGACTATTGATTGATTTTCTGAATGTGATTGATTATATCGGTTGCCGGACAGAAGGTCCGAAGATGTGATTTTTGAATGAGGTATTGAAGTGCTACTTGTATGTGAATGAGCTGAACTAAGTGTACTTAATATGATTGTTAATGTGATCTGAATGCACATTTGCATATGGTGAAAGTATGATTTCTCAACTTTAATGTTGAATCTTGGACTAAGGTCCGATGACACGGGAAAATGATTGAATGTGTTTATGCAAATGTGAGTGATGCATTCCATACCATGAATGCATGAAATATAATGGTAGTTGTGACCAGAGTAGCCAATGGTTAGAGCTTAAAGCTCAACATGTGAAAATGAGCTTCGAGCTCAAAAGTTAATCAAAGCATCAGGCTCAACGTTTAATGAGCCCTATATGGGCCGATTATTAATGAGCCCTGAGGGATGTTTAGGCACTCGGTCACAACAAAATAACAAATGAAAAGTGAGTCTCATGTGCACTGCATCTGCATAAAATAAGGGATTATATTGTACTGAACGAGAAGTGCAAAATGTGTAATGTTGTGATATGTATTATGTGATTGGGTGAGCCATCGACAATGGTCACTCACTGAGTTTGCAAAACTCACTCAAAATTTGCAATTATTTTTTTTAGGCTCTGAAGAGTACCCCGTTAGACAAACGGGAGTATGCCTACTGCATGCAAGTGAAAGATAGAGGTCGGAATCAGTTGCGTCTGCATTTAGTATTTTAGTATTTTGTGTAAATTTGTATTTCGCAATTTCTGAAAAATAGTGTTTTGTAATTATAGTGGGCCCCAAATGGGCTATTGAAATTCTATTGATTGTAGTGTGTGATTGAAGATGTTCTGAATGAAAATGGGCCACTCAAATTGATTTCTGATTTTGGCATATTACAATTGTGATCATAGTTTGAAAAAAAGAAAAAAATTATCTTGAGTTTTGACTAAGTGAGTGCGATGGCATGCCACCCTCATGAGCACGCGGACTCGGATATCACCATCAATGTCAGGTTCGGGTCTTGCGGGAGTGGGGTGTTACATTTATGTGGTATCAGAGCCCAGAAGTACTATCTTATATGGGCAATTTCTGAAATACGGGTCAAGTTACATGCATTTAAGTTATGTCATAGCATCGGAGTGGCCGATCCCTAGTCGAGTCGCATGAGTATGAGTCGCGCGCATGAGCATGTGTTAAGTGTTTAAGTTGGTATAAATAGTGAAAAAAGGGATGATATGTCATAATGTGACAAAAGGAAGTTATGGATATATAGAAATGAGAAATTGTATATGATGAGCTATGTCAGACAAGATTTAATACAATTGTATTGATGAAGGTATTATGGAATGCAATACTAATATTGTATTGGGAGAATAGATCCTCGAATGTAAACTTATTGTGAATGCATTACGGCGGATTGTTTGGGGAAAGTAAGGATATAAGTGGAAAATGATGAGACTAAAGTGTAGATGTAGCATCCCACTCCCGCAAGATCCAAACTCGACATCGAGGGTGATATCCGAGCCTGTGCCTCATGAGGGTGGTATGCTAGAATAGTCAATTACAGTCTGAAAACTCAGTATGACATTTTTTCTTTTTGAAAACGAATGTAAGCACGGAAGTCAATAAACGATTTGGGTCTGATTTAACACGAAAATATTTTCAATCATACGCAATTTCAGTCATAACAGACACTCAACAGTATTTAAACCATCTCATGCACAAAAATCCATAGCCAAATTGGGCCCAATGCTATTCTTGAACAATTTTAGTAATCATATTACAAATACAACCTTCTGATTGGTGCCTCACGAAATAACGAGACTATTCTACAGAAATTAAAAAAAATACAAATTTTACACAATGACATAATGACACTAATGCAGACGTGAACTGATCCCGACCTCAAATCTCTGACTTGCATGCAGTAGGTATACTCCCGTTAGTCTAACGGGGTACTCTTCAATTCCTGAAAAATATTTGCAATATTGGGTGAGTTTGCGAACTCAGTGAGAAACCATCATCGATGGTTCACTCAACTCATGCATATACAACCAATTCACAGAATATCACATAGTAACACATTCGAAAATATCACATGCATTATCATTTACAAATATAAGGCGTTTCGCCTTTCACACAGTCCACATTTAATCATTTGTATATGCAATACACATGTGACACTTTCATCTTATTATGGTGTTGTGACCGTGCGCCTGATCTATCCTAGTAACGAGCACATTATACGGTGAGCCTATGGCTCTGAAATACGTTGGGCTTGAATGCCCTGATACGGTGAGCCTGTGGCTCTGAAATACGTTGGGCTCGAAGCCCTATTGCATTGAGCTTTAAGCTCAAAATCGGTGGTGCTCGGTCTGTTGTCATTATCTGAACATGCCTTTATGCATGAATGCATATGTCTCAATTTACGATAATTACCATTTTACACATAATTTACACTTCGATATCAAGTACTCAATGCTTCGGACACTTATGGTCCGAGAACTAATCAAAATCAAACACATAAACCCTCCATTATCTCCACATGGAATAAGCACATAATTTTAAACACACAAAGGTTGAGGAACCAACTAGGTTACTCACCTGTAACTTCCGAGCGACTACCTGAAAGTCCTAGCAATATCCGTGGAATATCGTTCCATCGGTGCCTCTATAACAGTCAAATAATTTCCTATTACTAAATGCACAATCAGAATAATTCAATGATGCACAAGTCTTAAATAAAAGTTGTACGATGCACAATCATGACCTTCACGGCGCTAATTCCCAATTTTCACTTTCTTTTGTCAAAATCTAACTTTTCACTCAATTGGTCAATAAAGACTCATTTTAATTCAATAACATGTCGTGGAACTCCACAAATTTCATTTCTATAGATACCACAACAATTAGACAACACTCTTGTTTTCAAAGAAGACCTCAAAGCCAATGTGAATATTCATTTGGTCAAATTCACCCATTATGCTAAGTTTCTAAAACTCCCAATAGCATTGAATTTATTTACAAAGTCTCAAAATTATACTCCAACTGTCATGAAACAACCCTTAGGTTGCAATAGGAAACGATATTCAACTTTCTTTCAATATTTAAGATCTTACTCATTTGATTTCAAACTTTCTTTCTTTATCCCAATTGTAGACCTCTTTCTCTAGTTCATAACGAATCAAACATCACTTCATTTGGAGGTCTACATCATCGGTTATTACTTAAAAACTAAACCAACTCAGTTCAGGAAAACCAGTCTCGCCGAGACGTATTGACGCTCGCCGCGGCGACAAGGAGAGGCTCACCGCGGCGACAAGGTAGCTCGTCGTGGCGTGGAGAGTTTAGGGCCTCGCCGTGCGCGCCGCGGCGATAACACAATTTCTCGCCGCGACGTGCGGGCTCCCTAGCCGTCTTCTCCGACGAATTTTCACTCTTTTCTCTCTAAAACAGCCATAACTCACTTTCAACTACCCCAATCTTTCACATTAAACATAATAAATACATCAAACTCACTAATAAACAACATATAACCAATTTACTTACCAAATAAGCTCTCCTTCGAAAACTTCCAAAAATTTCTCTAACCTTTTCACCTTTCTCTAACACCCACGATAATCTCTTCTCCTCACACAACTCATATTTCCTCTAAGGTCTAGGGTTGTTCTAACAATCAAGGAAAGGAAAAAAGAAAGCAACCCTTAGACAACAAAAGCTCACACAAGGAGGAAGAACAAGGATCAATCGATGGAGAAAGAACACATGCCCTAGGTGGAGGAAAAGCTTGTCTGCCAAGACAAGTTTGAAACTGTCAAAGAAGAAAGGTCTACAACTTAGGGCATTAAGTGATAAATAAGCTACACACACATGCCACAAGTCAATTCCTCAATCACACACTAAGTTCTTCCTCTTTATAATTTTATTTCAAGTCCAATTCGTCTCCAAATTTCATTGGTTCGACATATTAATCTCTAAAATCATATATCTAATTTTCCATGGCCATTGGACAGTTATTTCAGTACTATAAAATCAATCAGTTCCTCACTCAAAAAATTTCCGGTCCGGACTTTTTCTCCCAAATTTTCCAGAAAAATTTCTAAGGGTCACTACCAAGTGACAATCACTCTAAAACAGTTCCAATTCCAATTCTCAAGCACATTTATCTCAAAAATCACAGAACACATCATATTCACAATAAATGCCGGGAATTGTCATGAATGCATGTACCTATATCTGCATGTGTAAAATGTCTCAGTCCTCTAAAATTACAGGCCAAATGTATGTTCATATCAAAGTATGCAATGTGACCAACTAGCATGTCCCTATTTACCAATATAACCTTCCCATCGGGGATGGGATGTTACAATAGAAGCTCGAATAAAGGAAATAAAATGTTATATGACCTTGAAAGGTTAGACTTGAAGTAAATGAATGTAGGATAAATGTGATAAAAGTTTTGATTAAGCGAAATAATATATATGTGATATTGAGATTAAAATTTCTTGCTGATTGTGCTTCTATAATTCTGAATGGATTGGGGATATAGATATATATATGGAAGATCAAATGAAGGACAATAATAAAATGGGATAGTAAAAAAAGGGGGGAATAAATAGTTATAAATGACCTTACAAGAGATGAATCATGTGTAGTATGGAGAATGTTAGAAATGTACATAAGTTGGGATTTTATGTGTGAACGCGATTATGGAAAAAGGATGAAGAATCAATGAGAGGAGTGAATGTCTTCTAAGTGATAGTTCAAGTCCAAGTATTATGCAATGATGTAGCAGTAGAAGAGGTAAATTCTGGCAAATTGGAGTAGAATTGATGTTAAGAAGTGTGTTAATGTGAGGAAGAAAGTGCAGGGCACGAAAGTGGCCTAATGAAAATAAGTTTTTGTGACAAATATATTGAGATACCCCAATTATAGGCAGGAATAATGATAGAAGTGTTGTTTAGAATCAATTGGAATGTAAGTATCATGAGCAAACGTTCTTAATTGGTTAATTGATGGTGACATATGTCAAGGCATGGGAGTAAATGAAATTGCTTATTGCTTATTGAGCTTTATTATAAGGATGTTCTGATTATATAAGTTATGATATGAATTGATCTTGTTAAGATCTTATGAAATGTTGAAATTGATTTTCTTGGGGTACAAGGAATGACTGATAAGTAATTATGGGAAACAGTTGATTGATAAGGATTTTATGAGCAATATCGAGGATAGTACCAAGAAATCACTGAGATGGGGTCAGAAAGTCGAGTAATTTAGTTTATGAAAGCTCTTCTCTCGATTCAACAATGGAATCTGGTAATCTTTCCGTAGAGGTCAAAGACCCCTCGCTTGATTCAATCAGGTTTGCGTTAGAAAGGAACCGACAGACGCAACGGAGGAAATTTTGAAATAAGATAACAGATCTCCAAGAAAAGTTGTGATGTGTTGTCTTCTTTATTGAAAAAAAAATGATGAATCAATAGTGAGTCAAAAGTGAATATTGGAGTTACCTCCCTAGCGAAGACTCAAGCATAAGAGTTAGAAAAGCTACTGAGAGTAAATGCATTTTGTTGTGGTAAAGTACCCAACTATGTAAGTGGATTTTGAATTGAAAGGGCGCCTCGCTAATGTGAGGAGAATTTAGGTTAACTTTATAGTCTATGTAAATATGTTTGGGAGACACAAATTATATATGATGGAAGTGTTACCAACACAGGAAGTTATGTTTGCAAATAAATTGAAATGTGTGGAGAAATTGGTATAAATGAACAAACATTAGAA
The DNA here is from genome assembly GCA_029891385.1 of Erythroxylum novogranatense. NCBI lineage: Eukaryota > Viridiplantae > Streptophyta > Magnoliopsida > Malpighiales > Erythroxylaceae > Erythroxylum > Erythroxylum novogranatense. The sequence continues at coordinate 160,498 of JAIWQS010000019.1, forward strand.
TAAGTCAAGATTAGATGACAAGAAATCAAATGAATTGAGGAAATCATTTGAGAAAGGGAGTTAATTGGGAAAATGAGAATGACATGTGATAATATTATTGTACTGATGACTTAGTTATTGAAAGAGTTACCAAAACAAATTATGGGCATAAAGAGTCTTAGGTTATATCGGTTGGAGTACACGATGTCCCCAATGGTATTATGTTATTGGAGGTTCAAATGATCCAAACAAAATTTTATCAACTAGTGACTATGATCATACATGGTATAGTGACAGTGTTGGAAAACAAAGTGAGAGGAAATTTTAAATATTTGAGGAAAAATATGTAAGTCGTATCAGTGATGAATGTAAAAAGAATATTTGAGAAATTTTAGAACCCCAATGCTAAGTGTACCGCTTTGATTTGGAGATTTTGAAGTACGTAATGAAGGTTTCCAGTAAAGATTGAGATGCAATATGTTGTAATAGTATCAAGGGATTTTGTGTACACAGGGACAATTATAACATGGGCTGAATTTGGATGTATGACTTGGAATTTGCTGTAATGGTAATTGATTTAAAAGCTTGGAGACACTATATGTACAAAAACCTTTTTGAGGTATATATGAATATTCAGATCGGTAAAGATTGGAGTAATTAGTGAGTTTGAAAGAGTTGAAAGGGATTGTTGGAACCCATTACCGGATATCCAACTACTTAATCCGAAACCTTCATACTTATACATGAATCGGGTTCCAACCGGAAAACGAAACGAAAGAACAAAAACAAAAGCAAATCGGACAAATGGTTCAAACAAACTTGCGGGAAAATTTTCGAAAAAATTCAACTAATCCGAAAATTTTACATTTTTGTGAGAGAGGGTAGAAAATTTGTTGAGAAAACCAATGGTTCAAAAATCGGAAAAATCGGAAGTCAATTGCAAAGGTTATAAGAGGAAAATTTGAATTGACCAAATGAATAGTAAAAAGTCAACTTCCGACTCTCATAACTTTTTACTCCTAACTCCGAACAAGACATATCATGCCTTCATGGAAAGATAGAAAGACCCTCTACATCTTTCATGAAGGATGGAAAAACCGATTCCCGCTCAAAAGGGGCGAAAAACCCTTCCGAAGGTTCAGCCCAAAATACCATATGAATAGTAATCCGAGAATAGTAAAAAGATTAGTGGCAACAATTTTCAATTGATCATAACTTTTTCATCCTAAGTCATCTAATGGCCCATTTTATACCATTTTAAAGATCTTAACACGTTCTACATTCTTCCAGAAGACCTTTTAATCCAAATCAACCGTTTAGGAGATCTAAAACCTAAGCGAAGTTGCTGCCCAAACTTAGGAAAATTTGGACAGCATCTCCCCTAAAAATGCATCTAGCCAAAATCTTCAAATTCATTTATCCAAATTACAAACCTGCATAAAACCACTTCAATCTTCCATATTTTCAATCATCCAACTACCAAAACAACTCAATTGTCTCAAATGGGCAGCAACATCACAATCTTAAGATTCCTAAACATTTCTCAAACTAATCATCAACTCACTTCCAACTCATAATTGAAATACAATCTCATCTTTGCTTTTATCAATTCCAAACATACAATCATACATGCTTAATACACTTTACCTTTGACACCTCAAATATTAAAGGAAACATATACAATACACTTTCACTTCAAACTCTTACATTTTCACAAAATGAGCAAATACAATGCTTCAAAGGCATTTTAGCCCAAATCTGAGAAAGTCTAGAAGAACAAAACACAAAGTACTTCTTTAGTTTCAAAATGCTATCTAAAATCTAGTTTTCTAACATATGACTTCTAAACCATCAAAATGCATCGAGTTGCCTCAATCCGATCGATGACCCGATTCTTGCTCAAACACATGGTGGGGAAAATGGGGGTGAGCTCGGCGGCTCCGTGGGTAATAAGTTTATAATAGAACAGAAGCAAAAACACTTTTAAACTTATTTTCCATGTATAAACATTCATGAGAGAAATTTATCAAAGTCTCTTTTTCAAATTTTCAACTTCCCAAAATAATCATAAACAATTTCATAATTCCCAGTGAAAGCCTCAAATACTTAGTTCTTCAAAATCTCAAATTCTTCGTAATTGGAACAATTCATCATATGAATCTGACACCTTTCCGAATGTGACACATAATACATATATCAATACATGCACTATTCATAATCATGCAAAGATGTTGTGCACAATCAATTGGCTCGAGAGTTCAGAAACGAGACGGATAACCCAAAGGTTATCTCAGAAGCAGACGGATAACCGAAGGTTATACCAAGTAAGGGACGAGTCCGATTTCTCGAGATCTCGTAGGCCCACAAGCGGGCAGCCGGAGAAGGCTATCGTCGGCGTGCACGTGACTAACAGGGCGTTACTCTCGCCCAAACAAAACACATAATCATATAATTCATGCTTGCAAATCGGATTGCCCAAAGGCACATTTGAAACTTAACTTTCATATTATGTCATATCGCAAAATGGCATTTACAATTTCACATAACATTCACTTGCCATATAATTTCACATAATATGCACATTGCATAATCTAATCACACATAATCTAATCACACAAAGAATGCAACACTTTCGAATTAGTCACATAAGCTTCAACTTTCTCAAATTTGTGAAACATTTCAGATGATGATAATTTCAAATCATTTCAAAACATTGGATTTAGTCATTGAAAATCATAATTTTCAACCAAATACTTTGTTTCTTGATTTTTCAAAATCACACAAATTGGCCTCTAATTCAAAGTATAAACGCATTACTCACCTGAATTTCCTTAAGCTTTATTCTCGGACCAATGACCTTTCTTTAACCTCCTCTCCTCTACTTCCAATAGCTTCTCTAAACCTTCATCAGCATAAAATTCTAATTTACCAAGAGAATTTAAGGCTGGAAAAATTTAAAAGAATGGAAAACATGACTAAAACCTATCTCAATGATATCAATTATTTTCAAGAATCTCATGCCTTAAAGAGACCCATAAATTCTGATTTTCTTAAACCTCCCTTACCTTTCTTCTTTCCCTTTTTCTTTAATGCCTCAATTCACCTTCATAAGCACAATAATCCCAATTTAACATCAAATACCAATGCTGGAATTTTCAAGAATGGTACAAAACTTGACTTTCAACCTACATAACCTAACCTAAACCTTTCCTATACCATTCCTATGCTATATTAACTCAAACTTCTCTCAATTTAATCCATTATTTTCGAAAATTCTCAACCCTAGAGCCATCCATGCATGCTGGATTTTTTTTCACTAAGCTTCCCTAACTTTTCTTCTTTCATTTTTCCTTCACAACACACTCTCCAAACCACCATTAGACAAACCCTAACAATAAAGCCATGAAATTTCAACTTCTCCTTCCCTCATGAAACCCACGGCATCACCCTACCAATTTCTAATGATAGGAAACTCTTTCCTTTCTCATTCTTTCTCTAAAACATCTTCCAATCATCCATTTAAAGCATGAAAACAAAACTCTAACAAATCAATTTATAAATTTTCGAAAACCCTAACCTACACAATCTGATTTTTTTCTCCTCCAACAACATCTCCTTCTAATCACTCTTCTAATCACCAATATGAAACAAGAAAGATAAAATCCCTAACAATATAACCAAGAAATTCGAATTTCCTTACCTTGTAGGAAACCCACGAAATCTTCCTTTGCTTCTAAAGATGGAGAACCTCTTTCTTTGTCCTTCCTTCTTACATAAAACACATGAACCATCCTTCCTAAAGCTTTGAAAACCTACCTCTCTTCTTCCTCCTTTGAATTTTCAAACTTCTCTCTCTCCTCTCTTGTGATTTTCGAATGGCTAACTAAGAAATGACCTTTTTTTTTGCTTCTCTTCTCTCTTATTCCCTAAGCCAAAACGACATCACTTCCTTTCTTCTTTAAATTTTAGTTGGTTACTTCTAATTCCTAAGCTTCCTTAACTTAAACCCTAACTCTTCATTAACCTAACTCTTTAACTTAAACCCTAAGCCCAAGTCTTCAAGCCCAAGTAGTTTCCTCCTTATAACCTTTCCCAAATTTTCATTTTCCTCCTTCCAACTTAAATTTTCGTGGGCCCTCTTAAAGCCCAAAGTCCAACTTTCCTCCTTCTAACTTAAACTTTCCCAAAATTTCAAACTTTCCTCCTTCCAACTTAAAAATTCGTGGGCCCCTACAATCCACCATAAAAGTCCTTCTTTCTTTATGCAAATGACATTTTAAAGGGCTACAAGCCCAAGCTTCTATCTTTCTCATTTACTTGCAATGAAAATGGACCTTAGCCCATACTTCCTTTACTCTTCATTTATTTACAATTTAAAATGAACCTAGCCCAATTTCTTCTTTTCTTCTCCATTTAATAGCATATAAAGATTACAAGGCCCATCTTACTAAACCTTAAGCCTTCAAAACATTTATATCTTCCTCATTATCAACAATTTAATAAAGCTCTAATTGAACTAAATCCACACAATCTCAATCACCTAAATTAGTAAGACCCTCAATTCATATAATTCTTTTACTACTAACCATTCATCACAAAATAAAATTTTCTCAACAAATCAATTTCACTAAATCCCTTCATTTAATAATCCTAACCTACACAATAAAATCCTCAATTTATTCCAACCAAATTAAAATTCTCAAACTAAAATCGCAAAATAAATTAAACATGCCTCAACATAATTTAAACATGCTTCATGCGAATCGAGGCCCAATAGGGATGGTGCAAATGAGTGCTTCCTAATGAAGCTAGTGTTGCCATTCAATGTATTGAATGGAAATTCAATAGCATAGTATCATAAATTTGGAGGTTATCAAACCCAATGTAATGAGCACAGAATGTCGACCTAAAAAGGGGCAAAAAGGAAGTATTTTTTTAGCTATTGAAAGGTATAAAAGGATTGGCAAAGCCCAAATTGAGGATTTAGAAAATTGTGAACCTTATCCAGGAATTGAAAACAAATCCAGAAGTTTGTGTAATATCTGATAAAGAGACTGTTAGAGAAAACATAAGAAACCATCGAAGCTATATGTCCTAGGAAGAGTACATCGAAAGTACAATTGATGGCTAAGAATGGAAAACCGAGTGATTATACGTTTGAGTTACCAATAGTCTTGACTATTGGAGACAGGTGTACAGCTTATATTTTTGGAGTCCATAAGAACATGAGATTAATTTACCATTCAAATTGACTGCAGGCATACCAAATGTGATATTGACGATACCATTACAATAGTGTATAAGGGGTCATATGACACAAAAGGAGTTGTCCACCCCTATATTGAAATGATCATGGCCTAAAAAAATGGTTGAAGGCTAAAATTGATGAGAGATAACATAGGAATCTGTAATAGGGGTTTAGTGATCTCAGCTAATAACAAATGAGTTAAGTGGATCAACATCAAGGTTATGGAATATCGTGAAATTAATATAAGAGCTAAGTGTTTTGACAATAAAGAGATGTAAAACAACAATCGAAAGATGACATACTTCAAAGAGTATCACCTCTGCAAAGGTGTGCTTAGATGGAGATAAAGGTGTAAATTGGGGAAACTAAGTTTGACATACATTGGTCTATATGAAATTCATCAAGGAAATAATTAAGAAAGTGTGATATCTAAACAATGGATTGAGAGACCTATTGAATCTACCAACTGTGGTCATTCGAAAGGTAGTATTTGAGTGGCGAAGTGATATAGGAAACGAAGGAGCATAAGTGATAATAGTACCCATGCCTTAGTGCTTAATTAGATATTAATTTCGAGGACGAAATTTCTTTAAGGAGGGGAGAATTGTAACATCCCATTACCTACGGGAAGGGTAGAACAATAAATATAAGTGAACAGTGAGAGTTTAGAAATGAAATTGCAAGCTCATACATAATGTGTCATACACATACATGTGAATAGTGACATTTTTGCACATGAAAATAATTGTACATGCATTCATTGACATTTCGGGTATAATTGTGAATAAATGTGATTGTTATTGCAAATTTTGTTTTGTTGGTTTTTGAAAATTTATTTGGAGAGTGAAATTGTTGTTTTAAAATTTTTAGAGAATTTTAGGAAATTTTTTTGAAATTTTTGGGGGTAAATTTTGGACTAGGAAAAATGCCGAGTGGCAGACCAAATGATAAATGGCAGTAGAATTTATTGTCAAATCGCATTGGAATTTTGGATCCATGACCATAGGATTTATTGACAAGTGTCATTGAAAATTTGGGAGACAATTGGAGAAAAATTGGAGACAAATAAATTAGTTATTATAGAGGACCAATTGGAGCAATGAGAAAGTGACATGTGTCACTTGCCACACCACTTGTTTAACCCACAAAATTCTTAAGTGAAAGACCAATACTTATGGTCTTTCACTTGTTAATTACGTGCCCCACTCCTCCATCTTCTTCTTCTTCCTTTCTTCATCTTCTTCATTCCTTCTCTTTCTCACTCAGGACCCTTCACTCTCACCCTCATCATATTGAGCTTTTCACTTTGCTTCTTCAATAATTATTTTCCTCTTCATTTCTTACTAAACACCTAACCCTACCACCCTCAAATGATGATGCACGTGTATGAGAGGGAGCTAGGGTTAAGTGAGATCTTAAAGAGTTTGAAGGATGGAAGCTAAACCAAGTAAGTATCTTGCCAAATTATCATGGGTTTTGGTTAAATAAAGCTATTGTGATGATATTTAGAGGTTAAATTGCATGAGATGGGATTTTGGGTATGTGGTTGTCGTGTAAAGTGAAGGGGGTGTAAAAATTTGTGTTATTGATGGGTGATGATTTATAGATATAGTAGAGAGGTTGAATGACTATGATAAAGAGTTATGTATGTGTTATGGGTGATGAAAAACAATTATGTACATGTATTGTTGTTGAATATGTAGAATGAGTAATGATTCATGTAATGGTCTAGAGTTGTTGAGGTTGATTGATCTTCAAAATGAGTTTTAGATGAGTGTGGAAAATTTGTTATGAATGGGTAGGGTTATATGCTTTGTTTTTGGTTAAGGATCATCATTAGATCATAACTTCTTTGTGATTGATGTATTGAGTTGATTTGGATAGAGATTGATGAGGAAATAAAATGGGAGAAATAAGCTAAGTACAAGATGAGTTAGAGGTAAATTGTTGGAAGTTGGAAATAAAATCTGGAAAATTGGTAGCAGGAAAAAAAATTTTACTGATATAGTTTTGTATTAGCCATAATTTGTATTATAGTTATCCAATTTGGTTGATTCTTGTTTTTGCTTAAACTAGAGGTATATGGTTATCTTTCTTATGAAGACATTGATTATATATTGTGCTTCTAAGAGTCTCAAATTTTGATGTGAAAATGAGAACTGAATGTGGCAAAATTTTGGATAAATGTATACGTTTGTGTTGTGTACTGGGTGATTATGAGCACATAGGAAAGATGAATTGAGGTAAGGAGGTTTTTGAGCTAAGCTTGAAGTATACATAAGGTAGTCATCAACTTGAGATGTTGGATTTTGAATATGAAGTGTTTGATATTTATGAATAAGATAGGTTTTGGAAAAAGAATTGGAATGTCTAAATGATGAGATGTAGTTGAGTATGTTGAATGAAATGGGTTAGAATTCGAGAGTTTAATGAAATCTAATTGGTATGTGAGTTGATATGAAGTGGTTTTGTGCTAAAAGAGCTGAATTTGAGAAGTGTATGGGGGTATATGAGGTTAGAATGAGTGTAGGAACCTTGGAAGAGGCTTTGGAGGGAGTTTTGGGAGACAGATGTCCGTTAAACGGACATTAGGTCCGCTTCTTGGACCTTCTCTGTCTAAAAGATCCCTTGTGCAGCTACGAAGAAATTGCATTTTTGGCACCCTTATAGGTTGAATATCGATTTGAGGTCTTCATGAAAGTTGTAGATCTCGAAGGCCTCTTTCAAATAGTCTAAAAACGAAAGGAATCGAAAATTTATAGAAAGAGGTATGAACATCGCACCAACATAGGTTCAGTTTGAGTGAGGTCCTAAACTTGGTTGCTTATTTTGACCATAACTCCTTCTCTAGACCTCCAAATGACTTGGTTCTTAAAGAAATAGGTTCTTAACACATTTTCCTATATTTACATGAAAATTTGTATTAATTGATGTTGAATTGAAAGAGATTGATCAAAGGAAAGTGTGAGACTCTGTAGGGGCAGTGTAAATGGGATTAGTTTTACTGAGCATACTTCAATGTTTTACTTATAATTGGATCTATAGGACTCCAAATAAAGTGATTTTTAAATTGGAGTAACCTAGATATATGGGTATACAAATGGTCTCAAGAAGTCGAATTCTGATTTAGTGTCTAAAATATTGAATTTCTATATTGAAGATGGATATAGTACACTGTTTTAGATAAGAGCAGTCTAAAAGTGATTGAGGCATATCTTCCAAAGTACTAAACCGAATTGAGTGATTTTGGTGTCCATAGAAACATAAGACATAGAGGAACACTTTTCTCAAAAAGAGTATGATCAAATCATATCAATTTCGCTTTTGAATTTGATGTGAAAGATAGACCCAAAAATATGATTTGGAAATTTTTGAAGTGAATCAATGAGAAAGAAATGGAGATTTTAATGGGTTTAGTAAAGCATAAACCTAAGTATAATTTATACTTAGTGGAGTTCTCATATAAGAATGACTTTGAGATGTATTAGAGGGAAGATACCCGAGATTTTCATGAATATGCATTGTCATACACATATGTGCATTATACGAATGGTTATAATTGTGCAAGTATTAATGTATGTGCATTGTATGTACGACATAATGTCAATGTGCAGGATACGTGCCCATATTAAGGAGTTTCCAGATCTTGGAAGAAATTGTTAAATTGGAGCGTACTGTGAATAGACCTAGATGGTCTTATTTCATTATTTGAATTTGTGTATAAATTGACTATTGATTGATTTTCTGAATGTGATTGATTATGTTAGTTGCGGGACAGAAGGTCCGAAGATGTGATTTTTGAATGGGGTATTGAAATGCTACTTGTATGTGAATGAGATGAATTAAGTGTACTTAATGTGATTGTTAATGTGATCTGAATGCACATTTGCATATGACTGAAAGTATGATTTCTTAACTTTAATGTTGAATACCGGACTAAGGTCCGATGACATGGAAAAATGATTGAATGTGTTTATGCAAATGTGAGTGATGCATTCCATACCATGAATGCATGAAATATAATAGTAGTTGTGACCAGAGTAACCAACGATTAGAGCTTAAAGCTTAACGTGTGAAAATGAGCTTCGAGCTCAAAAGTGAATCAGAGCCTCAGGCTCAACGTTTAATGAGCCCTATATGGGACAGTTATTAATGAGCTCTATAAGGGACAGTTTAGGCACTCGGTCGCAACAAAATAACAAATAGAAAGTGAGTCTCATGTGCAGTGCATCTGCATAAAATAAGGGATTATATTGTATTGAACGAGAAGTGCAAAATGCGTAATGTTGTGATATGTATTATGTGATTGGGTGAGCCATCGATGATGGTCACTCACTGAGTTTGCAAAACTCACCCAAAATTTGCAATTATTTTTTTCAGGCTCTGAAGAGTACCCCATTAGACAAACAGTAGTATGCCTACTGCATGCAAGTGAAAGATAGAGGTCGGAATCAGTTGCGTCTACATTCAGTATTTTAGTATTTTGTGTAAATTTGTATTCCGCAATTTCTGAAAAATAGTGTTTTGTAATTATAGTGGGCCCCAAATGGGCTATTGAAATTCTATTGATTGTAGTGTATGATTGAAGATGTTCTGAATGAAAATGGGCCACTCAAATTGATTTCTGATTTTGGCATATTACAATTGTGATCATAGTTTGAAAAAAAAAAGAAAAAAAATTATACTGAGTTTTGACTAAGTAAGTGCAGTAGCATGCCAACCTCGCGCGGCACGGATTCGGATATCACCATCGATGTCGGGTTCGGGTCTTGCAAGAGTGGGGTGTTACAATTGAGCTTCATAATGACCCCTTTTAGAAACTATGTCTAGAAAATGACCACTCCCACTAATCAAGTCATTCTCAAGAAATTTTGCATTTCTTGATTCCACAATTCTAGTATTGTGAGATGGACAATAGAATCTATATCCCTTAGACCTTTCAGCATATCCAATGAAATACCCACTAATGGTCCTTGGGTCTAGCTTCTTCTCCTGTGGGTTGTAAATTCTCACTTCAAACGAGCATCCCCAAATGCGTATATGCCTCAAACTCGGTTTCTAACCCTTAAATAACTCAAAAGGTGTCTTTGAGACAGCCTTGGTTAGAACTCGGTTTAATATATACAAAGTCATCTTTAGAGCCTCAGTCCATAGGAATTAAGGAAATTTTGTGTTACTCCTTATATTTCTCACCATGTCTATTAAGGTCCGGTTTCTTCTTTCTACCACACCATTCTGATTCGAGGAACCAGGCATAGTGTACTGGGCAACAATCTCATGTTCCTGAAGAAACTTCGCAAAAGGACCAGGTGTTTGTCAACTTTCAGTGTATCTACCATAGTGCTCTCCACCTCTATCTGAACTCACGATTTTAATCAGTTTTTCATATTGATTCTCCACTTCAGCCTTAAACATTTTAAAGGCATCCAAAGCTTCGTCCTTAGAACGAAGTAAGTAGAGATACATATATCGCGAATAGTCGTCTATGAAAGTGATAAAGTATTTTGGACTATTTACATCCATATCTGGACAACAAATATTTGTATGTATGATTTCTAATTGGTTTGTACTCCTCTTGGCACCCCTTTTATACTTGTTAGTTTGTTTACTCTTAATGCGATCCACGCAAGTCTCAAAGTCAACAAAATCCAAAGTACTAAATACCCCTCGTTTACTAATCTCTTAATTCTCTCAATAAAGATGTGTCTTAAACTAACATGTCACAACATAGATGATTCTTCATTCACAACACATCGTTTCAATCCAGCAGTGACATGCATCGTGTTGGATCCCGTTTTCGAGACCCAACTGCTTAAACACTTAACACGCTATCATTGATTAAACTGAACAAGATCATTCTGAAAACGAATCCAAAATGGTACGAAAACAATGAATCGGATCATATAGCGAATTAAACACATGAATCGGAAATGAAAGGCGGCTAACGGAAAACCTTAACATATGTGACAAGTGGGTCGAAACTGATTCGAAACAAACGTAATCTGAATGTATATCGAATGAAATGCAACAAATGCGAAGCTAAAAGGATCGAATCCAACCGAAAACGAATATCAAATAAGTCGAATCGAATACAAATGGAAATTGAATACGAATGCGAAACAAACGGATCGAAGCAAATAAAACTGAAACCGACAACCGATACAAATATCTTAATCATAGTGTTGGAAACCTTGGATTAACTAATCCGAAATCGGTATAAAATTTTGTTTTTCTCTTTTTATTCATTTTTTTTTACATCTTATGCATCTTTTCAAAACTCATGCTAATCAAAGTAATGTAATTTCCCGTTTTGCAAATTCCTCCTTAATCAGACTCAAAGTACTTAGTTTCTCTAAAACATGCATATCTCACTATCATCTATAACAAGAATCTTATTCTCACATTAACATTGTCATACAACCCATTTTATTTGAAAATTTTGGGCAGCATGGCAGCTACATTTTAACCTATCCAAAAACCTGCAAATAGTAAACTCACTGCTATAACTTTCAAACAATCACACATGCATCATAATCTACCGGACCCTCCGTCCGGGATCTCAGCATAACGCAATCCTATTTCTAATCCTTTTCCAGTCATTTTTCATATCCAATTCAATATTCATCACATTCAAACTCATGTACAATTTCCATTAACCCATATACAATTTAATGCTCCCATCAAACTCAACCAATCGCATTTTATAAATCTTCACAATTCAAATCTCATCATCAAACATGATCATCCATATCTATATATATGTACATTCCAATTAACCCATATGAACAATCCATAGCCAAATACATTTCCAATTCCATAAATCATGTTCTTATACAGTATCATAATTCTCATACATCCTGCAATAAAATGCTTGTAATACATTTATGGCAATTTAAGCCATATCAAAGACTTATACAAAATCATTATAAACTCTACTTTATACAAAACACACAGTATACAAAACGAACATAAAGTCTTGCCATGCTTTCATCCGATCTCCTTCTCGAATACCTAGAGATGGGGATGAAAGGGGGGTGAGCTAGAGAGCTCGTGGATAATATGCTTGTAAGTTGGAAAATAAGCAAAATCTTTTCTCAAAACTTTTGCAATCTTATAAAGAATTTCATAGTAGAAATTTCATCAAACGTTTATTTCACAAACTCTTCAACTTTTCAAAACATTTATACACAATTTCCAAAACATCACCACAGTTAAAACCTCACATTCTTATTTCTCGTAAAACTCAAATTTTTCCTTTCACAAAGCATGAACAATTTTAAAGATATGAATGCACCACATTTCAAGTAACATCAAAATCCTATAACACATCATAATGGTTTGGCAAGTCCATACACTTGATGACTACACAATTTCATAAAATGGCCTTGTGTAATCTTACACATAAGGGAGTCCTAAAAGGAACTCCGTGTCACTTGCAGGCAGCCGGGAGAAGGCTATACATATGAGTCAACGTGCACGTGACGGTTCTTGAGGGACTATGCCGCACCCACATAACATGTAATTCATGCATTTAAAATTGCTTTGCCCAAATGGCACATTCTTGAACACTTTGATTTCATGAGTATGACATATATATGCATTTCTAGCATCACTTCACAATTTACATAATTCACAAACCATAATTCACTTAAAAATTCTCAATCATCCCAAACAAGGAATGCACACTTTAGACAATTTCAAATCATTTAAAAATCATGGCATACAAATTCATATATTGAATTTCAATCAATTAAACACAAAGAAATTCAAACGAGTATTTCATCTTTATTAAATCATTCAAAAATCCATTACATAACAATTTAAATCATTCATGAAAACTTGTTCAAAATATTCATAGAAATTTCTTAAACCATTTGAAACAATGAACTTAATAATTCATAATTTTTCCCAAATCACTTGGTTCAATCATTTGCCAAAACAATAGCTTATAAAACATGATCACTTTCTTGACTTTTTCCAAAATTTTCAATCAGCTTAAAAACTTGAAAAAAACAAACATATTACCCACCTTAGATTCCATGCCATAAGCTTGATCCAATCATCAATTGTCCATAGCTTCCTTGGTTCTTCCAATATAAAATTTCCTAAACCAAAGTTAACCAAAACCCACATCATAACCATCATATTTCACAAACCCATAAGGTTTCCAACCTCTTTACAACATAATCTTCCGAAATCCCCACTCATATAATTTGGGATAAGTTCTAATTAATTTCTCATCCAAGATTAAACATAACCTAAGGCTAAATCACCAACATTAACTCCATAAATCACAAACCCATATCCATCTCATACCAAAACAACCAAAAACCCAAGAAAATCTCAAAGCTCATAAGGTTCTCTTACCTTTATCTTCCACCATTTTCGACTTTTTGCTTGACCCATCTTGTAGCTTTCATCTCCTTCCATGTTTTTCTTCTTGAATCCATGTAAAAATCATGCTTGTAGCCCAAGGAAAACGAAACCCTAGCAACATCTCTCTTTTCTCTCTTCTTTCTCCTACGAACTTGCTTCTCCTCTCCTCTTCTTGTTTTCTTTCATTCATTTTCGTGAGTCTCTTCTAGAACCAACGACCATCCCCCTTTTTTATATGTCATGTCATTAAAATGGGGGTGAAAAGACCCTTTTGCCCCTCCTCATATGCCTATAAACTTTAATCTTTAAGTTAACTTCCAAAACTGCCCCTGAACATTTCTTTAAGTCATGTTCACTTGCGGACATGTTTCGCACTATCCATTTGAAGGAATTTGTCAAAACTTCCTTCTAGAAAATTATTCCTCTATGTCTTAATTTCATAATGCCTTAAAAATCATTCAATTCGGAGCACTACATCAAAAGTTATGCTTAAAACATGTCGGACATATCATTCTACTAACACATTTTCTAGCAATTCACTTCCTTCCACAAATTAGCATTCTTAAAGGCTAAATTGAAATTTCATTTCTTCATAACAATTGTAGCTCCATATCTTAATTTTATTTTGCCTTAAACATCGCTTCAATCGGATCTCCACAGATCCCGTATTTCACAAAATACTGAACTATATTCAAAAACTTTCCTGTCTCACTTTGATTCAAATAATATTACTCAATTAAATCTCTAAAATTCACAAATTTCATATAAAATGAAATTCATTGTCTTAGAAATCCAACGCTTCGAGAACCAAGTCATTCGGATGTCAGACGGACAAGATATAAGCAAAAGATTTGACAAGGTCGGATGAGGAAGGAAAAATAGCAAGCTCAGAATGAGACAAATCATTCTGATTATCATATGATTCAATCAAACTCTTTCAATTCAATTCCAATTAATACAAACTTTCATGGAGAGAAAGACACATGTGTTAGGAATTCAATGCTTCAATAATCGCCTCAATCCGAGGTCGGATGAGTGAGTTATGATCAAAACAACTCAACATGTTCAAACCCTAAATCGATTTGAAACTCTTTTGGCGTAAATGCCATAACTTTCAATATAGAACTTTGATTGCTTTCGTTCTTAGATCATTAGAAATTAGACTTCTAGATCTACAACTATTATGAAGACTACAAAATCAGATTCGGCTTCTAAAATGGTCAAAATCGCATTTTTCCCAAGGTAACCCGTGGTTGTCCGTTTAACGGACACATACGACCCAAAGTGTACCAAACCATCCGAGAATGTCCGTTAAACGGACATAAGCAAGGGAAGGGGTCCTTTTGACTCGAGGCTGTCCGTTAAACGGACTTCCATGTCCGTCTAATGGACATGCGATTTCCAAAACCTCTTCAACCTTTTTCCAATGCTTCCCACATCCCAACTAGCATCATATACACTTATAATCTTCACATATTTACTTATTCAAAGGACTAAACACTTCATAACAATTCGAGCAACAAATTCAATTCATGAACTTCTCAAATCTCAACTAAATTGGTTCAAAACCACAATTCTCAAACATTCATCAAAGTTGTCACTAACATAAATCTTATATAACATCGTAACTTGTATCAACTATAACTCTTAACTCCGATCTCGAAATCTTGCATACTTGATCTCGTTGGAAAGATAAAAGAGCAAGCTACAACTTCATAGAAGGCCACTTTGGACAATTCTATTTCAATCATTCCTTAATTTCCCTTGAATCAGCATATACATTTAACATTCATCCTAACTTCACTTTCTTAATTGCACATCATTTATAACAATTCAACTATCATTTGGAATTTATCCAATCTTAACCTCAATTCATATGATTTCTTACATTCCATAGCATCTTGTCATTCATAATCTCTTGCTTTTCCATAATGTCTTACATATCTAATCATAATACATGCTTAAGGCTTCTCAACTCATTTTCCTTACTAAAACCCATATCTCATTAAGGCACAAATAACATCTATAACACAATTTATATACTAAAACATTCATTTATTTTCATGTTCATATTTCTAATTTTCGCTTCAAGGTTCGAGGTCCAACACATCGAATTATAGGCATCATCATTTTGTAACTGAAGGGAATAAAGACCATCAGATAATGTACCATAACCAATAACTTTAGATCCATTATATAAACTGAAACCAGAATCTGAAAAGTTAAAGGAAAAACTAAAAGGTACAAATATTGATACAGAAATCAAATTTCTAAAGAAATTTGGAACAGAAAAGGTCTTTTCCAAGCACAAAATAAAGTCACTGCCAAAACCAAACTGCAAATGCCGATGACTTCCACATGTGAACTCATCTTGCTTCCTGAATAGATGAATTGTTCACTTCTCACTGGCTTCCTTAGGTTTTGCATACCCTGCAAGGTATTCGAAACATGGATTGTAGAACCAGAATCAATCCCTCATGTGTTATGATTAACGTTAACCATATTAGACTCGTAACAATCAAATGAAATTTGAGTACCTTTCTTTTCGAGTCAGTCCTTAAATTTAGCACAGTCTTTCTTCATATGTCCCCTCTTCTTGCAGAAGAAACACTTTGACGGCTTCTTTATATCGGATTAAGGAGCAATTTTGCCTTTTCCTTTATTTTTGACATCATCCTGCCTCTTCTTTCCTGAAACAATCAAATTGACCATTTCACCCTCTTCCATCAACAACCTCTCCTCTTCTTGCACACACATGGTCAATAGTTCATTGATCAACCACTTGTCCTTATGTATGTTATAAGAGATCTTGAAAGGACCGTATTGTTGAGGCAGAGTGCACATAATATAATGCACCATAACAGATTCCAATATAATAAGCTCCAATGCATTCACCTGAGCATCTATATCCCTCATACGCATGATATGATCACGTACGCCCTTTATTCCAGTGAGCCTCAAGGATGAAAACTGCATAATCAAAGTGCTGGGAAAGGGCCTTATCAGATGTAAGGAATTGCTCATCAATGGCCTTTAATAGATCTCTGACATTACTATGTTGTTTGAAAGAACTACGAATGCCAGCAGATATCTTGGTCTTTATGACGTCACGGAGAGACGATTAGATCTCTCCCACTTTTCATAAAGAGTAACAACTTCTGAAGTGCTAGTCTCAGTTATACTCGGTGGTTCGTTCTTCCTAATAGTATAGTCTATATCCATCCAACCCAAATGAAGCATAATTCTCTCCTTCCACACCTTATAGTTATCATCTCTCAATTCGGCAATATCACACCTAAGATCAAAAATATTAACTGTTTGAGTAACTGCAAATTGAGAAATAAAAATATATGCTCGTTATATATATTTCAAGACCAATAATAATTCATAGTTTACCAATGTAAATCATGCATTTAATAGATAAATCTAGTGATATAAGACTTGCTTGTGGACTAAAGTTCTACTCAATTAGATTCATTCGAGATCTTATGATAAAACTATCGAATTATGTTCCTTTTCTTAATTCATGGGTAAATTAAGAAATATAATCCGATACTTTATCCTAATTAATAACGCATAAATGTAACAAAATTCCTATAGGTAGATTTTATCATATTACATGTGATTAATGTGATCTTAAAACTAAATATATAATTATAATTAATTTGAGATGTTGTGGCTACTCCCAATTAATTAAATCATATGATCACTAACATTATTTCAAGCTTTAAATTAAAGCCTAAATATTTGCATCAATTCATAAATAATGCAAATAAATCAAATAATAATGCACAAAGATTTAATCTAATTTTGCATGTATAATAATTATGAATTTATACACAAAATTTTCAATTAATCACATGTAATTTGTGCAAAATTAAACAATTATAATATGCATGTCAAAAACTTAAATTCTAACATAAGACATACATAATTAAAATTAATATTTTCATAAAATAGTAATATCAAAATTGATTTTATAATTAAAATCATAACATAATGGGTTAGTTCTAAATTAACCCAATTAATCATTAATATTAATAATTTTTTGTAAAAAAAGAAAAATTACAGATCGTCTTCACTCGATCCTGCTGGATCCGATGGAGCCCCAACACTCCAAAATAACAGAGGATGCTGGAGATTGTATGGAGGCCGGCAATGGGACAACGTCGACCATACGACATGCATGAGATGTCAGAAACCACCCATGCGACGTTGCATGGATGGTGATGTTCGAAGCTATCACCTTCAGTCATTGTCCCTCTTCCTCCTTCACGGTCCAGACGACGTCAAGTGCTCCATGGAGCACAAAAACACGATTCTAACATCTCCAAAAGGTATAAATACGTTGAAAAAATTCAACAATCTCAAACTCATATTTTCGGTAGAAAATTCAACAATAACATAGTAAAACAAAGGCAAGCTTTTCGATGGTTTCTAAGGCAAGACAAAGGTATAGACTGAAATTTTGATACCAAATGGGAGACTAACAGCAACAATATAGTCAGCATCTCTTGCAAATTTACATAAGATACATGCACGTATATATTAACGAAAATTTAACCGAAAACACAAAATACCTCCAGTCATTGGCCATCGAAGTCCGAATGACTTTGAGTTTCTCATAGAAGTTTTGGATCTTCTATACTTAAGCTCTTTACGTAATCGATGGTATAAACAACGTGAATAAAGGATAAGGACCCAAACAACGTTTTAAAAACACTTCCATACCTATTGCCCATTACAAAGGAGTATATATCCCATGTCTAATATTATGGTGTCTTATTGTGTTTAATGCATCTCAGCCATTTATTTATGTGGGCCTCATGTGAGTCCCGCGTGGGTCCTGCAAAATAAATGGCTGAGATTTCATAAGATAGAATAAGACGGTAATATCGATGTAAGATTCATTCCATTACAAAGAAGGAAGGTTGAGAATGTGGGCGACAATATGTGCATGTGTTAAGGGTTAAATCATTAAATGGACCATACAATGTGAACAGTAAGAAGGTTAGGTAAAAATCTTTCATAATTATAAAAATAATATAACATAAGAAAGCTGTTGTCAAATAAGCATTTTAATATAATACTATGCGTTGCTTAAGTGCATATTAATTTATTTGACTTGGGTATAAACAGAAGTATACGCGTGGAAATTGTGGAGACATTTACATTTTCCAACCTAACAGAGCTTCGTGTTCCTGTTGGCGCAAGATCTAAAACATTGTGGGAACTGGTGTAAGAATTTTGAGCAAAAAGTTTTACGAAGAATGCTTAATTGTGACCAGACTTGGAGCTTTGACAACACGGAAGTCAAGCTAAGATGCCCACTTTTCTAAAACATATGATGTTATACGTCTCATTTTTCTTTAGGAAACTTGAATGAATGAATGAATGAATGCGTTGTTTGAATTTAACCTAACCGCAAAACATGACCAGAAATGAACCAACCAATCATATGCCATTACCAATGATGCCTATATGGTAAATAAAGAGGTGAGGTCCAAGATGTAATCATTATTTTCTAATTTTAGTTATTTGTCTATTGAAAAGCGATAAAATAGAGAATAACAAAATTGAAATAATTCACAAATAATAATGAACTTTTATTTTAAAAAGAAAGCGAGTATAAACTTGACTAAAAATCAGAAATAAGAGATAAATGATATTATTAGGCCATTATCAAGTTATTATAAAAATATTGATTGTTATCGTATTATTAACGTCAAAATATTTTATATTAATTTTTAACAATTATTTTATTTTGTTTACCTTTATTTTATAAAATCATTCATATTTATTTAAAATTAATAGTTTTATAAATAATTAAAACTTTTATTAATTATTTATAAAATATAAAAATTTTAATTAATTATGTTCATAATAGATTGTATAATAATTAAATACGAGCAAAAATTATCTTTATTATTTTATTATTTAATATCAAATATTAATATAACTATTACTTTTGTTTAATACTATAACAAACACGTATAATTAATAATTTTATTCCTACTTCGATTCTCCTTTATATTTTCATTCTTATTTTTTATTCTGATTTTTTCTTTTTGGCTACCAAAATAGACCTTGGGCTAAAACTTTTGGTTGACTAAGCCTACTAATTAATTATGTAAGCTTATTGTAACTTATGATAACTGCTTTGACAGCTTAATCAAATTTAATATGGATAAGTTGGCGACTCATGACTTGTTATATATTAATTTAATATCATGTTAGACACATAAATCAAAGCATAAAAACTTAGACTTCAAAATGAATATATAGTACACGAAAAGAAACCATAATTTTTGACTTGTCATAGATTAAAAATATGCATTTTCACTAAGTTTTATATTTTAATATTAAGAAATTCATATTTAATTTTGGTTCTGTCGGATTCTGGCGGAACTGAACGTTGCCGTTTGGGTCCATGAAGTTAGTTGGTTCTTGCAAAAGCTTCAGCTTGAGGGTTCCTGCAAAACAAGGAAGGCACGTCGGGGGTTGTTTCCCGATAAGCCCCTCCGATGTTCAAGTCAGTCTTTTTGGTGAAGGTGAGATTGCGGTATGCAGAGGAAACTAGATTTATGATTACGTACCTCTGTTATGGCAAAGTTGTACCTTATATACGAAGTAATAACTAGGTTTAAGTGATCTTTACGTGTTTGCATGGGAGACTTTCACCTACAGATGGGCCAAGGAGGGCGTGGGCCGGACCTAGGATTGGCATAGCCGATAGGTATAAGACTGATCATTGAAGATTGGACCGATCGGCCCACGAGTCGTTATGACTGGGTGTGGGCCCAGCACGACCGACCCGACCATAAGCTCCCCTACTCCTCGAGTCTGAGCGAAGAGTATGTTAGGATTTTATTGCTCGTCTGCTATCTTATTGCTCGTCCGTAAGACAGCTCGTGAGGTGGTTGATCGATCAGATATTGGCATTGTAGCTCGTTCATGGGGCAGCTCGGATAGGCCCGATCGGTCGAATGTCGACAGGTTATGCGTGACTGCTCGTACTGGGATCGGTCGACTGAGTGGCCCAACCGATTGGCATCGGTACTTTTTGTGTGATAGCTCGCGCTAAAACAGATCAGGTGGTCATCATTGGTGAGCGCGTGAAAGTACTTGAAGCATTTATTGCTTGACGGCGCGTGCCCTCTGACAGCTTTTCAGAATCCGAAACGTAACGTCCTTGTAATCGTTGTGCAGCTATCCCGTACGTCCTTTCAACTGTCGCGTCACTCCGAATTTCGAACAACCCTAATTCCCCTTGGCTCGGATTATGTCGCGTGTCCAAGCATAGCTCGGATTTTCTCCACGCGTCGCGTTGTGACTGGATCGCAATTTGAACGTTTCCTTATAAACGTTCAGGATCGACAAACTGTTTGGTTTTCTTCACGTTTGTTTCGTTCTTGCTTCCGCTTTGCTTTCATTTGCTCTTTCTTGCTCTCAGTTCTCGGAAATTTCCTTCAACCGTCGTTCGATTTCCCCTTCTCCATTCACTAAATAGGTACGCCCCTTTTCTTCATCTCCTCCTCTAAAGTTTTTTCTTTCAAAAGTTCTCTTCTTGGTGGGCATGTCGACGGCCAGTTTTAGAAGTATGGTGGAAGGTGTTGAAGAAATATCAACGAGGGAAAGAAATGATGGGTTGGTTGTGGAGGCGCCGCCGAGGAATGAATCGACGATGACCGTGGGACAGTTGAATCGGTCAATACTTAGATATAACATCCCTCTGTCCTGGAGACCCCGGCTGGCCTTGGGGAACGAGCGAATCCACAGCAACTCGAGTGGATATTTCGTCGTTTCTGATAGTTTTTTCTCGGTTGGTGGCATGAGGCTTCCGTACGCCCCGATCGTCGACGAGGTGTACACGGCCTATCAGCTGATGCCGAGCCAAATTCCTCCGAATAGCTGGAGGTTTGTTAATGGTCTGTCGTTGCTGTGCCATCAATTCGGTCATCTGCCCTCTGTTGGCATTTTGCGTCACTTTTTGAGGTTGAGCCAAAGTCCGATCTCTGATGCCGGGGTCCCCTTTCTGCAGTATAGAGACGCCCGATATCGCCCGGCCGGTACAGCTTCGAAAGTCTCTTCTTGGCGGACGAAGTACTTCTTCGTGAAAACCCTAGGATCTTCCTACGAGTCTCGATCGTGGAGCTATCCCTTAGTCGAGTAGTAGAATGACACGTCGAGCGTGTCTCTTAGTAAGGAGGAGTGGAAAGTGATCGATCGCATAAAGGAGCTCGGCCGATATGATTTTGCTCGGCTAATACGGGCCTATTCCGGGGGGGTCTCGACTAATTCTTTTCTTATCGACCCTCCGCCACAAATTAGGGGGCTAGGAGAGAAAACCGCCCCGTCTGGTTGAGCCCTCGTGGTCGAATTACTTAACGCATTTTGATTATTGGTTTCTTTTCTAACTTGTTTTGTTCTTTGTCAGCCATGGTGAGGATAGAGATTTCTCGGGCCTTCCCAATCCTCTAAATCCGTGAAGCGGCGGTCGGGAAAAAGAGGCAAGAGGCGGAGATCGCGGCGTCGCTCTGCCGGTGGAGCTAGGCCATCCCATAGCGTCGTCGCCCCCTCACTTTGTTGAAGGTCGTTCTGGTGTGTCGGCGTCGTTGCCGATCGTACCAGCTGGCGCGGGTCGAACGGTTTTGGTTGAGGAGGAGGAGGAGGAAATAGAGCCTCCTCTTAAGAGGAAGAGATTGGGGAAGCTTGGTGATCTGCCGTTCGGCTCGCCAAGTCAGGGTGCGAAAGAGAAGGAGAAGAAAGGAAAGGGGAAGGGGCGAGCGACTAATGCCAGGCAGTGGGAGTCCGCAATCAAGCTGGCCAATACTGCCTCGATTGGGGACCTCGAAGTGTCCCGCCATATTGCCGAAAGGATTGTTCCTCCCGTGGATGAGCGGACCATGAACAGGAAGAGTAATCTGGAGTTGGGGTCTTAGCTCATTCGCAGTAGTATACGGAGTGCAGTGATGTCCTTCGGGGTGGTTCAAGGTCGTAGGCTCGGACCGGAAGTCAGGACCTCCACGGCGGTGAAGGCTTTGAAGGACAAGCTTTCGGGGGTGAAGGAGGAGAGAGACCTCTTACGGGCTCAGAACTCTTTCTTGGAGGAGGAGAAGAAATCTCGGGAGGAAGCAATGAGTGCTTTGGAGGTTCAACTTGCTACGGGGGAGGAGGAGAAGATCAGGGCGATAGCAGCGAAGGGCGAGCTGGTCAAGGTGTGTGAGGTCTTGGAGGGGAAAATGGAATCGAAGAGGAAGCTTAAAGAAAAGTTCCTCCAAGACGGTGGAAGACAAGCACAGGACCGAGGATGTGTTGAGGAAGTTGCGATGCTCCGTTAAGAAGCAAAGAATCGAGGCGATCAAACGGTGGAAGAGAAGAAATCTAAATGCGGAATGCCTAGAGCTCGCCTGCGATGTAACCCTTTCGGTCCTGAAGAGGTGCCATGAGATTCACTCCCCCGAGGGGTCAGAGCGGCCTTCATTTGAAGATTATGTCGAGCCACTGCTTCCTGCTCTCAGCCTTTTGTTGGAGGGAATCAAGGAGAGGGCCGTGGAGGAGCGGACCGTTGTTCCGGACGAGGAGCTGGATCATAGCTCTGAAGAGGAAGAGCTTCCTCATGAGGATATCCCTCCGGTTGCTCCCTCGGACCCTACTCCTGCCTTGTTTATCCTGTCAACTTCTGAGGCTTTTCATGTGCATCCGCCGACTTCCGAAGCTTCTCCTTCTGCTGAATTTTAGAGCTCACCTGGTTGGGCTTGTGGCCAGGACGAATTTGGAGGAATGAAATCTTTATTTTTGTCCTTCATTTTTTTGAAGTCATTTTCCGTGTTTATGTCCTTTATTTTCGATGTATAGTGGGATTTGATGAAGTTGCTCATGGTCGACCGACATCGAGGTCGATTTATAGTCGAGGTCGAGCCGAGGTCCCAAGGATCTTGTCTTGGCGACCGATTGATCGTAGTCGATCCATGTCGAGGCCGAGCGATGGTCCCAAGGATCTTGTCTTGACGATCGACCGACCGTAGCTGATCTATGTCGAGGCCGAGTGATGGTCCCAAGGATCTTGTCTTAGCGACCGACCGACCTAGTCGATCTATGTCGAGGCTGAGCGATGGTCCCAAGGATCTTGTCTTGGCGACCGACCGACCGTAGTCGATCTATGTCGAGGCTGAACAATGGTCCCAAGGATCTTGTCTTGGCGACCGACCGACTGTAGTCGATCTATGTCGAGGCCGAGCGATGGTCCCAAGGATCTTGTCTTGGCGACCGACCAACCGTAGTCGATCAATGTCGAGGTCGGGCGAAGGCTGATGTGATTTTCCGCGCTTTGCCAAATATAATGAAAAAATTTTCTTTTGCCAAGAAACCTGAGAACCCCTTTATGGACGATAATGAGGGTGTGGGCCGTTAAAAAACTTGTCTGACAGGGACAGGAAAAAGGTACCCACAGATTGTTTACAAAAACAATAACAAACAAAGACTAATTAAGATAAAACTTATCTATTAGTAGAAAGCTTTCAGGTTTCGGGAGTTCCAAGGCCTCGGTAGAATCTTTCCCTTCGCATCCCGTAAGATGTAAGAATCATGCCCGGCTTGCTTGATCACCTGATAGGGTCCTTCCCACGCTTGTCCGAGCTTTCCAGGGTGTTTGCCAGCCGCCTCGACTTTTCGTAGGACGTACCTACCGACCTTTACGTCACTCGGTTTTACTCTCTGGTTATAGAACTTTGTTGCTTTTTGCCTGACGGCTTCCGAACGAATGGCTGCTCTATCCCTGTCTTGGCTAAGAAGCACGAGTTCTATTCGGAGGGCTTCATTATTTCGTTCTTCTTCGTAGCTTGACATCCTTTGGTTATGCAACACCACTTCTACTGGAACTAGGGCTTCTGCCCCGAAGGTCATCCTGAAAGGGATTTCCCCTGTGGCTCTGTTCGGTGTGGTTTTGTATGCCCACAACACTTCGTCTAGTTTTTCCACACAGGCCTTTCGGCCATCTAGGCGCTTCTTGAGAGAACTCATTATCTTTTTATTGGTGTTCTCCGCGAGACCGTTGCTTTGGGGATGAGCTACCGATGTCAACTATAGCTTGATCTTTAGTCGGTCGCAGAAATCTCTAAACTTATCGTTATCGAACTGCCGACCGTTGTCTGCAACCAGCACCATAGGCATCCCGAAGCGAGTTAGTATATTTTTCTTTACGAAACTCTCAACCTTTTGCTCGAAAATTGTAGCGACCGCTTCCGCTTCTACCCATTTGGTGAAGTACTCCGCTGCCACTATCAGGAACTTTTTCTGTTCCGGACCGAGAGGGAAGGGCCCCAGTATATCCATTCCCCATTGAGCAAAGGGGATAGGATGACTTACGATTTGCATCCTCTCGGTTGGCTAGTGAGATAGGCTACTGTTTTTCTGGCAAGCCTCACATTGGTCGACCTTCTCCTTGCAATCTTTCCTCATTGTCGACCAGTAGTACCCCTGTCTGATCAGCTTATGAGCCAACATTCTGCCTCCTACATGGTTTCCACACATTCCTTCGTGGACTTCGACCATCGCTTGTTCTGCCTCTTCTTCGCTCAAGCATCACAGTAGTGGCCAATCATAAGATCGCTTGTATAGGGTGTCATTAACGATAGTATACTCGGCTGCCTTTATTTTCAGTTTCTTAGCCTTTGAGGTCTCTTCTAATTGTGTTCCCTCTAGGAGATATCGTCTGATCGGCTCCATCCAGCTCAATCGGCCGGTATTTACATCGAGAACTTCCTTGGCTTTTTGAATGCTAAGGCGATCTAGTCATTCGACTAGAACGTTATTTTTGGCGTCTCGATCGGAGACCATTTTGGAGAGCGCATCCGCTTTAGCATTTTGAGCTCGTTCTATCCTGCTTATCGAGTACTTCTTAAAATCACTTAACTCCCGCTTTACTAGCTCCAGGTACTCGATCATGTTGTTCCCCTTGGCTTCATACTGTCCAGTGACTTGGCCGACCACTACTTGGCTATCGCTATATATCTTCAGATGCTTTACCTCCATTTCCTTAGCCAGTTGGAGACCGACTACCAGAGCCTCATATTCTGCCTCGTTATTGGAGGCCTTGAATTCTAGCCGAAGGGCGTGTTCCACTTTCTCTTCCATATGCGGGTCGATTAATCCCACTCCTGCTTCGCATCCTTCAACGTTAGACGACCCACAACGAACAAGCTCGAGCAAGGAATTGATCACCTTCGTATGGGTTGGCTCATCTCTGCAATGAAATCTGCCAACACCTGTGCCTTAATCGTCGTCCGGGGCTTATATTGTATGTCGAACTCTCCCAACTCTACCGCCCACTTTATTAGTCGACCCGAAGTTTTGGGCTTTTGAAGGGACCGCCTGAGGGGTTGGTCGGTTCATACCTCAATGGTATGACTTTGGAAGTAGGGTCTTAGCTTCCGAGCCGCTATTATCAAGGAGAGGGCTAGTTTTTCTATAGGCGCATACCGCGTTTTCAGTCCGGTCAATACTTTGCTGACGTAGTGGATCGGGCGCTGCTCATTTTCCTCCGTCGAACAAATCGCGTTGATCGACTCTTAAGAATCGCCAAATACAAAATCGATTCTCTCCTCAACCGAAGCTTTGCGGGATAGGCGGGCTAGACAAGTATTGCTTTAAGTGTTGAAAAGCTTTCTCGCATTCATCCGACCATTGGGCGGGTCACATTCGCTTCTCGAAATTTTGAAAAGCGGAGGCACTTGTCTCCCAATCTAGAAACGAACACGCTTAGAGACTATCAAACCGCTCAATATTTGTACTTCTTTCAAGCATTCGGCGAGGGCATTTGGATGATGGCTTTGATCTTCTCGGATTAGCCTCAATCCCATTGAGTAATCATGAACCCGTGAATTTTCCCGATGTCACACCAAAGACGATTTTTCGGGTTTAACTTCATCTGAAATCTGTTAAGGGTCTGGAAGACCTCTCTGAGGTCTCCCACATGTTCCGCAACCGTCTTACTTTTGACCACCATATCATCTACATAAACTTCAACAGATCGACTGATCTATTTTTTGAAGACCTCCATGACGAGTCGCTGATAAGTGGCCCCCGCATTCTTCAGGCCGAACGGCATTACTTGGTAACAATATGTGCCCTGGTCGGTTATGAAGGCAGTCTTCTCTTCGTCTTCGAGGCTCATCTGAATTTAATGGTAGCCCGAGAAAGCATCCAAGAAGCTGAGAAGTTCATGTCCGAAGGTGGAGTCTACTAGCTGGTCGATCTTGGGTAGGGGAAAATTGTCCTTTGGACATGCCTTGTTTAGGTCGGTGAAGTCGATGCACATTCTTCACTTCCCGTTTTTCTTCTTCACTAACACCACATTGGCGAGCCATTCGGGATACTTGACTTCTCAGATGAACCCGGCTTCGAGTAGTTTCTCTATTTCTTTCTCGATCACCTCCTGTCGCTCCTTGCAGTGCCATCGCTTCTTTTGCCTAACCGGTTTGTAATCTTGTCGAATACCAAGGGAGTGCGAGGCGACCAATCGAGAAATCCCGGGCATGTCGCTCGGTACCCAAGCGAAGACTGATCTATTCTCCACCAAACAATCTGTGATTTCTTTAATTAGGTCCTTCTGAAGCTCGGAACATAGATTCGTGAATTTAGAGCGATCGGCTTCATCCAGTACGACCCGTTGCGTTTCTTCGACGGGGTTCATTCTTTCTGTTTCTTCATCAGCTCACACGTCAAGGGAGCTCGTCAATACCACCTCCCCGTCTAATGTCTTTGTTTATGCCAAATAACATTCTCTAGCGATTCTTTGTTGTCCTCTAACAACACCAACTCCACGGGGTGTTGGAAACTTCATCGCTTGGTAATAGGTGGATACGACCGCTCTGAGGGTATTCTGGATAGCTCGTCCGATTATTGCATTGAATGCCCCTTGAAACTTCACAACTAGGAATTCAATGTCCCTCTCTATTTGATATGGCTTTTGCCCGAACTTCACTTTTAAGTGGACCCGGGCGAAGGGGTAGGCTTATGCTCCAATTACCCCTTTGATAGGGTCGTCGGTAGGCAACGGTCGATCATCTGGTACCTCCATCTGCTTGAAGGCATCATAATATAACAGGTCGACCGAGCTTTCCGTATCAATCATTACGCGCTTCACCTCGTTGCCGTCCATGTTCAGATTTACAACGAGCGCGTCGTCATGAGGACAACTTACACCATCAAGATCTGACTCGTCGAACGATATTATCCCATCGTTCTCCTTCTTTCTTTTGGTTGACGAGTCTTTTCTGACCTGCTTGGCATATCTCTTTCTTCTTTTAGCAGTGGATCCGCCCGCTGCATTTCCACCAAATATCATGTTGATGACCCTCACCGGTTGGTCATCTTGTTGCCCAGTGTTTCTGTCGTCTCATGCCCTGGATCGTCCTCTCTCTTCCCGTCGATCGCCTGTATTCGCATTCTGCCTTCCTCTGTCATTTCTATCGTTCCGCCTCTAATTTTTTTGTCTGTTGTTGGGTCGACCGCTTTTATGGTCGTTATCTTGGTCGGCATTTTGCTCGTGCTTCACAAATCGGCCTAACCTTTCCCTTTGTATGAGGAATTCGATTTCTCTTTTCAATTGCCAGCAATCTTCCGTGTCATGACCGACGTCTTTGTGAAAACAGCAATATAAATTGGGGTTCCTATCCTTGGGGGGAGTCTTCATCTTTTCTGGTTCTCAAATAGTTTCCCCATCCGCTCTCATGGCCGCCAGTACTTCTGCATATCGTCTGTTGAGCGGGGTGAACTCCTGTCGATATCCCTGTCAATCGGTTGGCTTTCTCCAGCTCGACTGGCCTTTTTGTCGCTTGTGCGAACCACCTGCTCTGTCATTTGGCAAGCGATCATCTGTTCTACGCTTCGTATTTCTCAACACTTCTTCGAGCTGAATGTACCTATCCGCCATTTTTCTTATTTCCTAAACGGATTGAGGTTGATCTAGGGCTAACGACTTTTTGAACTCCTCATCCCTCGTGTTGTTCATAAGCGCTGCCAACATTGACGAGCAAGTGAGGTCGGGGACCTCGACCGCTTCATTATTGAACCGAGTGATGAACTCTCGCAAACTTTCGTTCTTTCCTTGGGTCAATTGCATCACCTCCAAAACTGTCTTCTGTGGCCGCTTACTGGTGACGAACTGGTTGAGGAATAATAATCTGAAATCTTCTAAACATGTGATACAGCTCGGGGGCAGGCTATTAAACCATCGTCGAGCTCCCTCTTGGAAGGCCGTATAGAATGCCTTACACTGAATGGCGTCCGGAACGCAATGTAGGTTCATCATGGATTGGAAGTGCTGTAAGTAGTCCAGGGGGTCGGTCTTTCCAGTGTATTTTTCAGGCGTCGGTATTTTGGTGCCGGGCGCCGGGAGGCTATCCAAGATTCCCTGAATAAAGGAGAGTTATCTTTGTCGTCGTCGGGCGATCTGGCGAAGCTTCGTAGCTGCGTTAATCCGATCGTCCACGATTTTCTCTAGGGCTTCGGTTGGGTGGTGATCGGTCGTCATGCTGGTCTGTCGTGCGGTTTGTCGCGCAGACGACTGCTGTTGTGTTGGTTGAGACTGCAAAATCTGGCGAATCAACAGATCAGCCGCTTCCTCAATCTGTTTTCGGGTGAGGGAGGTGTGTATAGGCGGAAGGGGATCTTCATCTGATTGGTGTCGGAGATTCGGGCGCATATTGAGTGCAGCGTTATCTTCCAAAGCTACGCTCTGTTCTTCTTGTTCCAAGGTTTGAGGTTGCGGTTGATCATTCGGGTCTGAAGATTTCGTGCGGAAAGCAGGGTTGCAGGTAATTGCAAATCCATGCGTTGCATCGCCAGAGCCGCGACAACGGCTATATCAGGGTTTGTCGCTACCGCCTGACTGATCTGTGTGTTTCTGGACGTGGTGCCCTGAAGTCGGGCTCCACGATGGGCGCCAATTGGTTCTGCCGGATTCTGGCGGAACTGAACGTTGCTGTTTGGGTCCATGGAGTTGGTTGGTTCTTGCAAGAGCTTCAGCTTGAGGGTTCCTGTAAAACAAGAAAGGCACGTCAGGGGTTGTTTCCCGATAAGCCCCTTCGACACTCAAGTCAGTCTTTTTGGTGAATGTGAGATTGCGATATGCAGAGGAAACTAGGTTTATGATTACGTACCTCTGTTATGGCAAAGTTGTACCTTATATACGAAGTAATAACTAGATTTAAGTCTTTACGTGTTTGCATAGGAGACTTTCACCTACGGATGGGCCAAGGAGGGCGTGGGCTGGACCTAAGATTGGCATAGCTGATAGGTATAAGACTGATCATTGAAGATTGGACCGATCGCCCATCGTCGTTATATTCAAGTGCCCAAAGACGATCGAACCGACCATAAGCCCCCCTACAAAACCCAACAATAGTGTAGCTCAATAGTGTGAGGCGTGGGTCATGCACCCAACAAAACCCTGAGATCACAGGTTCGACTCCCGCTGCCCTCACGGGATACGCAGCGCTCCCCTACGAGATGTGGGTATGACCAAACGGAACAAAACTCAATGGTGCGGGCCTACCCAAACCAAATTTAATAATTTTCATACATTTTTAATTAATAATAATATGATAGAATACTGTTACATTTATCTAGTAAAGCAGCATGACGTGGCATCTAGAATTCTTTATCTTTTCAGGACAAAGTATAAACTTGACCGCAGTTAATGTCAATTCTACCGAATCTTCAAGGAAATCTCAGAAGCCTATTGTCTGCTAATCATATTAACAGTTTGGTCTCAACCGTTAGAATAAAAATCAGCCAACGAGATTAACGATACACAATACTTCACTAATTGACGAACTAAAACTAAATTAATTTAATTTAATTAGTCATCAAATATCCTCTAACCAATTTAATACAAAACTTATAAACAAATATCTAAAGAGTCCCTCAAATGAGAATTCTAATTTATGCAAAGCCTAACAACAAGTCATACTCAATTAATAACTAATTAAAATTTATATGTTTAATTAGTAAGCTCTCCATTTTGCCAACGTCAAAGAGAAGTTATCAAGCCTTCTTTTATATTTTACAAAAAAATATTTCTGTTACTTAACTTTTCAGAGCACAAAAAATAACTTTACTAATTATAAGTTTATTTAGTAAATTAATAGTAAAATAATTTTTGTATCCGTATCCCTAACCTCATTTTACTTAATATTTTTGAAGAAACTTGATATTTTTATTGGGATTACAAAAGCTTTCATGGTCATCTAAGGAAGTGAAGTTAGAAGCCAACTCCTATATAACGTCATCACCGATCCCTCCTGCCTATAAATACGATGCCAAGTTTCAATAGGCTATACATACAACAACGCAAGAGATGAGTTCTGATCTAAGCTCTTCACTGCTCTCATTTCTTCTTCTTCTTCTCCTCTCATTCCCTCTGATAACTTCTGGTTCCCCTCATTATCAATTTATTCAATGCCTTCTCCAACGTTCGGGAGATCCCACTACCATTTCCAAGCTTATTTACACCCCCAACAATGCCTCTTATTCGTCAGTCTTGGAGTACACTCTGCAAGACTTGAGGTTTAATATAACTTCTACTCCTAAACCTCTCGTCATAGTCACCCCAACAAATGTTTCCCACATTCAGGCCGTTGTTCTTTGCGCCCGTGAAAATGGGTTGCACCTTAGAATTCGAAGTGGTGGCCATGACTATGAAGGTCTTTCTTACGTTTCTGTTCTCCCATTCGCCATCCTCGACATGATTAATATGACTGCAATTAACATCGATGTAGCAAGTAAGTCTGCATGGGTGCAAGCTGGTGCAACAATCGGTGAACTCTATTATCAACTGGTCACCACAGACAGAACTCTTGCTTTCCCAGCGGGAGTTTGCGGAAGTGTTGGAATCGGTGGCCACCTTAGTGGTGGAGGGTACGGTTCGTTGGTTCGAAAGTACGGTGTTGGTGCTGATCATATAATCGATGCACACATAGTTGATGTCAATGGAAGGCTCCTAGACAGAGCTTCAATGGGAGAAGATGTGTTCTGGGCTATCAGAGGTGGTGGAGGGAACACTTATGGCGTGGTTGTCGCATGGAAGGTGAATCTGGTTTCAGTTCCTTCTAATGTGACGGTGTTCTTGGTCCAAAGATCCTTGGAACAGAACGCAACCAAACTTGTCTACCGCTGGCAGACAGTGGCAAATCAGATTACTGAAGATCTGTACATATTGGGTGTGATGGGCAAAACTAATTCTAGTCAAACGGGAAGCACATCAGTAAACATAACATTCTATGGAAACTATCAGGGTGGTGTGGACGATCTTCTCCAGCTGATGGAGGAGAGGTTTCCCGAGCTTGGATTGGTTAGAGAAGATTGCACTGAAATGAGTTGGCAAGAATCTAACCTCTTCTTCACTGGCTTCCCAGCCAATTCATCATCGCAGCTTTTGCGTAGTCGTACCATTTTTCGAAAAAGATCAAAGTCGAAATCTGACTACGTTAAGGAACCAATCCCTGAGGCTGTACTTGATAAGCTGTGGAACATGTTCTACCAGGTGGAGGTAGGATTTCTTTATCTGGCACCCTATGGAGGAGTAATGAATCGGATTCCAGAGTCCAGCATTCCATATTCACACAGAGCTGGGATTTTGTACCAAATCGGTTACTTCACGAACTGGGATGAAGATAGCTCCATTGTAGCTAACAAACATATTAACTGGATGAGAAACGTTTACAGATACATGGGTCCATATGTATCCAAAAATCCTCGCTCGGCATACATAAACTATCGTGATCTTGACGTTGGAGTTAACAACTTATACAACACCAGTTATGAGAAAGCAAGCATCTGGGGCAGGAAATATTTCGGCGACAATTTCGACAGACTGGTGAGGGTGAAAACTAAAGTTGATCCTTCTAATTTCTTCAGGAATGAGCAAAGTGTACCCCCTGCTCTCTCCTAAGTTGATGAGGAAATAATAGGAATTACTTGTTATGTAATGCAGCGACGAATCTACTGCTCTGTGTGCGTTTGTGAAATTTGGGTCTAATAATTGTGTCGTATTCGTAACTACAAATTAATAATAATATAGAGACTTCTTTGTTATAATTAAGTATCAATTAAAGCGACAATTTTAATCTCGATTCAATTTTATTTTAAATATATAATAAAGTCAAATCTAGACTCATCCATTACTATTCATGTTAAAAGTTATATATTAATTACATAAATTAAAGTTGTCAAACTTAAGACTTCTTGCAAAGTTATCATTAATCCTTGACAATTGATATAAAGTGCAAGATCAATCAATTATATTGACTGTAAATAATGTATAAAATTATTTAATAAATTTAAAATGTACTATAAATATGAAATTATTATTTAATAAAACTTTTATTTAATGTATAATATGACATGTGATATGTATATAAAATAGTTACGCAGAAGTCAAGTCTTTATAAAATATATACTAAATTAAAACATTGTAATTAGTTTTATTACTACTACTACTACTACTAATAATAATAATAATAATAATAATAATAATAATAATAATAATAATAATAATAATAATAATATGATTAATTAAAATTTTATTAAAATTTTAGTAAAAGTATAGCCATTTATTGTTAAAAACTTTTATTTGATGTAATTAAATTAGATTTATATGGGAACTATATAACGATTACTAATAATTGAAATTAATGAAATTAATCTTTTATATTTTAGACCCTTATGACTATTTTAAATTTGCACAAAATCTTATATAGTTGTAGGGTTTTCGTTTTAATTTTAACTTTTGATTATTACCACAAAATTAAATATAGTTTTAAATAAAAATTTAATTTGTTCAAATTTGAGACTACAAAAATCGATTAAGCTCAAATTAGTTTGATCAATTAAGATAAAATAATATTTTTATTCTTGAAAGAATAGAAGAAGAAGGCAATTTGTATGTGAATATATTGTATTTCTTGTATGTTACGTACATTGTATTTATACATGTATGGGGTATCTAAAAGATAATGAAAATCAATTGAGATACCAAGATAAAATCACATGAGATAAATACATATCAAAGAAAAAAAAGCATATCTATGCTGGTGGGATTGCATTAAGATCTGCATATATCTATATATATTTATCAGCCCCCCTCAAGTTCACAGTGGGTAGCCACAGTGAGCTTGTCACGAAATTTTTAAAAAGTGGATGTAGGTAAAGCCTTGATCATGTTGTCAGCAATTTGATGATTTGAAAGAAATGTTGAATTGATAATGCTTTGTTGGTAACCAAATCCCTGACGAAGTGAATATCAATTTCAATATGCTTTGTACGAGTTTAAGTGATGGGATTGGCAGCAAGAAACGTGGCACCTAAATTGTCACATCAAAGGGTCGGTGGGGGCTAAGAGAAATCAATTTTCTTAAGAAGAGATTTAAGACAACAAACCTCAGCAGCAATAAGAGCAATAGTTCGATATTCGACTTCAATGCTGGATTTAGCAACAGTGGGTTGTTTCTTGGCACTTTAAGAGATGAGATTTGAATAAGTGGATACCAGAGGAGGATGTGAAACGAAAGTATCGAAGTATCCTTTCAACAATAGTCCAGTGAATGTTTGTAGGACAGTGGAGAAACTAAGAAACTTTATTAACTGCAAATTGAATGTCAGGACGAGTAAGAAAAAGCAATTGGAGGGCACCAACAATGCTTTTATACTCAAAAAAATCAAAGAGAGGTTTAACAGTGCTTCTATACTCAGAAGGATTAGAGAGAGGTGTACCATGATTTTTAAATAGAGGAAGAGTAGGAGTAATGGGTGTGAAGGCTGGTTTAGACTAGGCTAGGCCTGTGTGGAGAAGAAGCTCTTTAGTATACTTAGTTTGGTTAAGGAGAAGGCCTGTAGGTATGGTTGTAGCTTCTATGCTAAGAAAGTAATAAAGATGACCGAGGTCTTTGATCGAGAATGCAGAGTTAAGTTCAAAAATGAGATTTGTGAGAAAAGATGGTGAGGAGCCAATGATTAAGATTTCATCAACATAAACTAGGAGGAACGTGATATGGGAGGAGAAGGAGTGAATAAATAAGGATGTATTAGATTTGGTGGAAGTGAAATTGAGTTCAATTAGTTTGTGACTTAAGAAATGAAACTAGGTTCGTGCAACTTGTTTTAGACCATAAAGAGCTTTATAAAGATGACATACATAAGAAGGTCGATGAGGGTCAATAAAGCCAAGGGGTTGGGCCATGAAAACTGGTTCGTGAAGATCTCCATTGAGAAAGGCATTGTGAAAATCAAGTTGACGAATAGACCAATTTTTTGATAGGGCAATGTTAAGGATGAGGCGAATGGTTGTGGGTTTGATAACAGGACTAAAGGTGTCAGTCTAGTAAAGACCAGGAGATTGGTGATATCCTTTGGCAACAAGACGGGCTTTGTATCGATATAAGATACCATCAAAACTTCATTTTGTCCAAAAAAATCCATTTACATCCAACAATATTAGCATTAGGAGGTGGACTACATCATAAACTCATCAAGCATGGCTTGGAGCCAATGTGGAAATTTATTTGCCTGAGTAAAGAAGGTAGGATCTGGTTCATTTGAAGAAGAATGGTAAGACCAGTTTTAGTTATGTGATGAATTTTGCTCTCAACAAGGCCATTTTGTTGTGGGATGTGACGGCATGAAATGCGGTAAGAGATGTCATATGTAGTTAGAAAAGTGATAAATGGACCTTTAATGAGTTCAAGAGCTCCATCGTATTGAAAAGGTTTAATGGTGAACGAAAAAAGGTTTTCAGTTGTAGTTTTGAAAATATGGAATTGAGAAAAAGCTTGACTTTTGTGAGTTAAATGAAAGATCTAGGTGTAGCGACTAAAGTCATCAATGAAAAGAATGAAATATTGGTAACCAGAAATTGAAAGAGATGGAGAGGGACCCAAATATTACAATGAATAAGTTGTAAAGACATAGTAGAAACACGAGATGATAATTGAAAAGGAAGACGAGTGCTTTTTCCTAATAAACAAAAAGAACAATTATTCAGTACATTTGATGATAATTTGAAAGAGAGAGATAGTCTGGAGAGTATGGTAGAGCAAGGATGACCTAGATGTTGATGCCACAGATTGAATAAAGTGGAAGCAGCTTGAAAAGCAATTGGATTTTGAAAATGAAGTGCAATCTACATGGGATAAAGATTATTGTGGATGGATCCCACGAATAGTGGTATCTTGGTGTTGAAATCCTTCACAATGTAACCAAATGGGTTAAATTCAATAAGGCAAGAGTTATCTTTAACAAATTTAGATACAAAAATAAAATTGACACTAAAATTAGGAACAAATAAGACATTGTTTAGATTAAGAGGACGAGTTATAATAAATAAGGTGACATTACCAGTGGAGGAGATAGGAAGGGTTTTTCCATTATGGACAATCACTTAATGGGAACCACTATATGGAGTTTCAAAGTCAACGAGGTGAGGATCTGGTGTCATATGATTAGTGGTGTTAGTGTCAGGAGGCCATTCAGTGAGAATATTAGAAGTGAAAGTAGATGGATTCGACGTATCTTGGATATTTAAGGCAGTAAAGGCAATGGAAAGGTATTTTGGGTCAGGTGGAGGGTGGAGAGGTTGATTTCGAGATTCAAAATATCTGTAACGATAATAGGATGCAATATAGGCCCATTTTCAGCAAATTTGACATTAGATTGGAGGTTTATATGAGTGATTGGGCTTGGGGGAATGATAAGTGGACTGAGGGCAAATAGAGTAGGCCTGTGTGTGGTTGGTGTACGTATTATAAGGTGATGTGGGCTGAAATGAAAGGGTAGGGGCCTACTTATTTGGGCCAGAAGAAAATGTTCGGGGCCTAGAAGAGAAGTTCAGTAGCCCATGTGATTTAGTGTTGAAAAACCGACACCCTCCTCCTCTTTGAGTTCTGCCGCGCCCATGAAGAGATTGAGAGGAGTGATGGCCATTAATGGACGCCGTGAGGGCTGTGTCTGGTAAGGGAGTCGAGTGAAATAATAAGAGGCGTTGCTCGTGGATAAGAAGGTTTGCCCTAAGTTCACCGAAGGAGATGCTGGATTCTTGGTGGTCTATCGTCGTAATAAAGGATTCATAATCTGCAGGTAAACCATTCAAAGTAAAGATAATAAGATCATTATCAGATATTTGATCACCAATAGCTCCTAGTACGTCAGTTGTATTTGAGATAAAAGCTAGATAATCGGTAATGGACAGGTGTCCTTTTTGTAGTATTGGCAGTTTATGCCGGAGAAGAGAACGTTAGGAAGTAGATTGTTGCATGAAATGATGCTCAAGATCAACCCAAGATCACGAGCAGTAGTATTGTCGACAACAAGGCGTACAGTGGAGATTGACAGAGAAGTAATGAGAAAGAAGTAAACAAGGCGGTCGAATTCTGCTATTTATGGAAGTCGGGAGAGTCAGTAGCTGGTTAACCAATGGTGCCATCAATGTATCCAACCAACTCAGAGGTAGTAAGGATAGCGTGAACCTGATTGCGCCAAATAAGGTAATTTGTGTTATCTAGTTGGGTAGTGAGAAAACTAGTAATATGGTGGAATGGTAGAATAAGGGAATTGAAATTGGCCATGATGAGCATTTGCTTGGTCAGGTGTGGTAGAAGAATTGATTGTGTAATGTCTTTATTAGTTTGGGAATGTAAAGAAAGCAATATGTGTTGTGCGTGATAGGTGTTTGAAGAAAGAACTGAAAGAATATATTATTTGTAGGAATAAGTCTGTGGTTGAGTGTTTATTTTGAATGAAAAAAAAGTTGGAAACAGACAAGTGTATGTGGCTAGAATGAATGCATAAGCTTTGATACCATGAAAGAATAGAAGAAGAAGACAATTTGGATGTGAATGTATTATATTTCTTGTATGTTTTGCTGAATAACTTTACATTGTATTTATATACGTTTGTGGTGTCTAAAAATAATAAAAATCAATTGGGATACACAAGATAAAATCAAATGAAATAAATACATATCAAAGAGAAAATCATATTTGTCTTGGTGGGATTACATTAAGATTTGCATATATTACCTATATTTATCAATTCTAAATTAAAAAATTTGATTGAGCTAAAAATTTAAATCAAAATTTAATCGATTTATCATATTACAAATTTTATATGAATAATTTAAGTTAAGATTGTTAAACCTAAGATTTCTTGCAAAATAATGCTAATTGAGCAGATAAATAAATCAATTTAGAAGAATATAAATAATATCAACTAAATTAAAATTTTAATATATATGAATGTAATTTACTATTAATTGACATAAATTTCAACATGAATTGGATATATGTCAAATAATATGTAAAATAATAAGTAAATAAATTTCTTTTATTATTATAAAATATCATTACGCATGGGTTACCTAATTATAATTTTAAAAATCTATGAACTAAATTAGAAAAAAAGAATAACACGAGGCTAAGGACACTCTAGCGGCACACACGTTTAGTATTCTTTTCTTTTTCTCTTTACACCCTTCATATTCCTTTAATTATTAATGTCAATTTATCCTTTAAAAAATTGTCATAATGTATTTTTTATAGCGATAAAGGAAAAGACAATTATTGTTGGTTTGCTTATGCTTATGTAGCAGCCCACTCCCACGAGACCCGAACCCGACATCGACGGTGATATCCGAGCTCATGCGACCATGAGGTGGTATCTTAGAGCATCAATACATTTTACCATTTTTTTTTTAAAACCATCGAAAGTAAATATCGGAAAAATAAGTTGGGCCCACGACACGCAAAACCCTTTTAGCCATACACTTTATCAAAGATCACATGCCAAAATAATATTTATCAATTAGGGCCTCAATCAATTCAAGACAATTTTGCGGAATAAAAAATTTACATAAGTCAAGATAACACAAATGCAGACGTGAACCGATCCCGACATCGGACTCGACTCTCTTGTAGTAATCATACTCCGGCTCACTAACGGGTACTCTTGATTCTGAAAAAATATTTGCAATGTTGGGTGAGTTTGCGAACTCGGTGAGAAACCATCATCGATGGTTCACTCAACTCATGCATTCACCAATCATATTAGCACATGGTAGCATTAAAGTAATATCACAGATTATCACATTTCAGTTCCAATTTCATATACATACAATTTCATCATTTACATCTTCCAATCATTTACAAATATATATATATATGCAATGCGCATGTGACACTGCTCCATTTTCATTTCGTTGTTGTGACTGATGCGCTGGCTTCGCCCGAAAGAATTAGCACATTCGTTGAGCGGTGGCTCTGAAAACATGGGCTTGAAGCCTCGATACATTGAGCTCGAGGCTCGAATACGTTGGACCGAGGTCTGTGCGCTGAAATAAAGCTCTCACATCGTTAGGCGTGATATGCCCCGATCTGATGGTTGCTTTCCCGCCACAATCGCTTTTATCGATCACACATTTATGTTTATGCATGCAATGTACATATGCCAATTTCCATTTACATATCATTACTATTTGCCAATTCTTCGGACTTTCGGTCCGGTATTTCAATTATCTACATCTCCAATTTATTGCATCCTACTATATCACATTTACAATCCCATCCAATGTATCGAAACGAAACAGACAATTAACACTTCAATATCAATTTCCCATTTCCTCGGACCTCTGGTCCGAGATCTCCAATATAACATTTACAAACAGTTACTCACAAGTAGCACTTCGTT
Source organism: Erythroxylum novogranatense (assembly GCA_029891385.1). Taxonomy (NCBI): domain Eukaryota; kingdom Viridiplantae; phylum Streptophyta; class Magnoliopsida; order Malpighiales; family Erythroxylaceae; genus Erythroxylum; species Erythroxylum novogranatense. The sequence goes on from JAIWQS010000019.1 coordinate 199,838, forward strand.
ATCTCATTCCAAATATTTCAGACACCTATGGTCCGAAATCAATCAAATTCAAACACACATAAACCCTCCATTATCTCCACATGCCATAATTGCAAAAACTTAAACACATAAAGGTTGAGGAACCAACTAGGTTACTCACCTGGACTTCCGAGCTAACATCTGGAAGTCTCAGTAACGTCGGTAGATCGACGCTCCAAATGTGCCTCTATAACAAACAGAGAGGAATCCCATTACTAATTATCCAATCCGAACTAATAATAATGCACATGTAAGTGTAGAATGCATGTTCATGAGATTTCCGGCCCTAAATCCTAATTTTTTCCCGTACTAAAAATTCCACCTAAAATTTAGAAACCTACTGGCGCTGACGGTGCGCAATTCGGACCTCTATAGGTCCCCAATTAAACAAAACAGCGCTTACCGAACAATTACCCGGGGCCACGTCAATTTCTCGTCCAAAAATTTCCAATTTTTCACAAAATGAAATTCAATATTTTACAAATCCGATGCCTCGAGAATCAGGTCCATCGGACGTCAGACGGAAAAGAAATTGACAAAAGAATCACCAAATACCAAATAATTAAATCATAATAAAAATAATACATTGCCTCGCAGGGGCGAGGCGTCGCCTCATGAGGTCGACCCATTGGCCTCGTCATGAGGGCGTCGCCCTCGCGACTGGGCCGACTGACTTCGCCATGAGGCGAGGCGTCGCCCCATGACTGGCTGACTTACCTCGCATGAGGGAGGCGTCGCCTCGCGATCCGACGAGTTCTCTACTTCCTTGCCCTTTTTCTGTTTTCAATCCAAATTTCCAACAATCATAAATCTTAGCACACAATTCAGAAAAATACATTATACCTTGTTGGAAAGATAAAGAAACCTCTACAATTCTCAAGAAGACCATAAAAAGTAATTCCACCTCTAAGGGTGTCAAAAATCCCATCCAAGATACTGCTTACTCAAAACTCATCAATACAGGACAGTAACTTACAACTTCAAGAACTCACTGAATATTCAGCTAAAAATTACCACATAAATATGCGCAATAAGTTCACAATGTCCTCTACAACTTTCATGAATAACCCAAAATCAAATTCCATTGCTAAACAAGTCAATTAATTCACTCAATGTTGCTGTCCCTAAAATCATTCAATTTGAGCAGTACCCTTATAACAAGCATAACTCCCTGTACATAAGTCAGAAAAATCCAAACTTTATGTCCCTGAAAAGATAACTCCTCACACTTCAAGTTTCATGAAGAACTCAATCTCTAATTCGATTTCTAACAGTTTCAAATCTGTTATGCAAGTTACTGACCTAATCAGTACTTAACATCACAATGCAAGTTCAGATTTTGAAATTCCATATCTCCCACATCTGACTTCCAAAAATTATAAGCCATATATCATTTTCAAAATCAATCTGTCATCTAGAACTCTTCAGTACAATTCAAACTCCAATTCAATTCACAAAAATTACAAAAATCCTTCCAAGTCCGAATGTGCACTAAATGTGCCAATTCAACTAGGTTTCAGTCAAGGCATAAAAACAGTCATTAGAAATCAGTTCATATCTCCCAATATACAACTCGAAAATTAACAAGATCAGTGGTAATGGAAAGCTAACTCAATAGGCTACAACTTTCATGAAGACCATTTTCCCTAATCCTATCTCAATAAATTTAGAAAAATCAACAAAGCAATTAGGTCATATATACGGGTACTGTTCACAGACCCTACCAACAGAAACTTCCCATGCAAAAATTCACCCTTCTAACATTACAATTTAACAACACCTATTTCACACAAAAATGTAGCCAACATCCCAAAGTTTATTTGGGCACAAGCCTTGCCTCATTTGCATAACCACACAATGAGTTATGCTCAAAACAGTACAGTAGGTCAAATATCAATTTTCCAGCTTTACTTCTCTATTCACTTCCTTTCATTCCAACACCCTTCCTACATCCATAAGCATCTCAATTGAACACAAAATCAGTCCCTATATCATGCCTACATTCACTAGGGATAACCACCATAATTTTGCAGCACTTACCTCTTACATTTCATGCTAGTTTAGTCATCAATATACAATCCAAAATCAAGCTAAAAACACTTCAATCATACAACTTTCAAGTCATACTTAAACTTAGTATTAAACCCACCAATTCAAACACTACTTGGCATCAAAGTAAGGCTTCAATAATCATAATAAATGCATCAAAATTCCCATTAAATGTATCTCTCACCTGATTCATTAAATGCATGATCAAAGCATAATAAAACTAACAAAACAACTTACCTACTTAAGCTTCCAATTTTCCACTCTTTCAATCTTTCAATTTTCTTCACTTCTTTATTTCCTATTCTTTCTCACCACTTCTTCTAACCCCATGCAAGTAGCTCATCACCATGGCAAGTACACAACTTAGCGAAGAAGAAGAGTTCTTGAATTTTGGAGGAAGGTTGAGTGGAAAAGAAGAAATCGATGGAGAAGGTTAACAAATGATGTAGGTTTTTGGTGGAGTTGAGAAATAAGCATCCAAATCTTTTGTTTTCCTTCCTTTATCAACACATCCGAGAGAAACTAATAAGTGAGCATTAAAAGAATGGAAATGGTGGCAAAATGCCATTGGTCTAATGAAAAGAAAAGTAAAATAAATCAACTATTATATTATAATCAATTTAGCCAATTTAACCACCCAACTTTTCGGTTCCTACATGTTTTAAAAGTCTACCTTTGGGTCCCACCAAAATATCCTATAGGTAAGTACCAAAATAACAGTAGAAATTCAATAGGTTCATTACTTGGCGATTTTTCCGATCCGAAATTTTCTCGGAAAATTCGAGAAAAATTCACGAAAATCCCATAAAATGTAAAACAATTTATGGCGCCTCGTAATAATTTTCCAAATACAACTATCCCATAAATTTCACAAAAGGTCTCAATTTGAAACCTAAGCCGGAAAATGTCATGAATGCATGTTATCATGTGCATATGCAAAACAATCATCAGTCATAGAGGCTATATGTTGTATGCTCATGCCGAGCTAAAAATCAATACTCCAAGCCCGTCCCAATTTACCAAAATATCCTTCCCATCAGAGATGGGATGTTACAATTCTCCCCTCCTAATAAAAATTTCGTCCTCGAAATTTCATATCCGATTTATCAGGAAGGTAGGGGAGTCTTTTGATTAATACCCTCTGTTTCCCACTGTTTCCACTACACGACCAAATTCGGTCAATGAACGGGGATCAAAACAATTAATTACTCTTTTCCTTTCTCGAACTTTACATAATTTAACGCTTTCTCATGATTACGCCGCAATTTGTCACTTTCAATATCATCACTATCAATAACATATATATCGGATCTAACAATATTTCCAATTACATCTATGAAACACTTTGTGAATCCAAACATCTTTTAGATTTTAGCCTAACTTACCAATCCATAATTCTATTCATACCACAATCACATAGAGGCCCTCATCACTAATTCAATTTCCTTAATTACACCTTTATTTCCATCTAAATACCGCTTGGTCGAGGCCATACCCTTCAAAATATTTCATTTATCGCTTATCGATTCCGTTATTATCAAAACACAAATCTCATGAGATTTATAACCTCGATGTGAATCAATTCGACTTATTGTCACCACCTTATTGTTATTGCATTGATCACATAGTATAGGATAACGACTCCTTTTGGCAATAAGACCCCTTATACATTATTCGAATGGTGACACCAATATAATAATTGTCATGCCATAATCCCTTTGCACTATATATCAATTTCATCTCCCAATCCAAAATTATCGGTTTCACATTTGTCTCTAGCATCAAGCCTGTTGGTTAATCACACATGTCATTGTTCACTTTGATTGGTATCCCTCAATTTCTTTTCCACAATACTTTTACTAGACCGTAACGCTTCGATTGTTTCTTGTGCTTTCATGAACCATTTACTTATAATCCTTTGATTTCTCATTCTAACCTTTCAATTACTTTATCAATACACTCTTGCTAAAACTTAAAGCTTCGATCATTCCTTACATTTTCACTAATAGCCTCCGTAATGAGTATCCCCATATTTCTTAATATGAACTATACCTATCATTTTCCTCAACAATTGAGTTAATTCGTTCCTCAACACGGTTTACAATTTCTACATCCTCACTTCGGGTTTTGCCAATCCGCTTTGATGCACACCAACTTTGAAATTCCCATAACTAATAATGCTTTCTTTTTACCCCTTTTTGTCAGTTCGACTATTAACACTCAATAATACACTAGATTTGATAACCTTATTACCCAAATTTTGATCTTCTGCAATAGAATTTATTTCTTTCTTTGCTCAATCTCTTAAAGTGCGCCATTGGCTTAGTTTAAATTAATCAGCCGTTGAATCCTTTTCAAATCATTCAACTGCATGAAATAACTCAATCGGTATCGATTTGCATATTCATAGACATCTCCAAACTATTTGTGTACGATTAATGTCTCTAATACTAAGTTTCAAATCATCGGTCATAATACCGCCCATAGAATCATATTTACCCCCAAGGTACATAAAATCACTTTATACAATGTCAATAGATCACATCATAACCTTTACTGGAACACTTCAGTATAAATAGTAAATTCTTCAATTGTCTCCTTTATGATCATCACCATAACATTCTACATGTTTTCTTCAATTATTCTTGTCAATTTGTTAAAACCGAAAATCTTTGACAATTTTTTTTTTTTTGAACGCATCCAAGATTCCGTTAGGTCTAATAAATTCCCAATTCCACATACCCATATCTTTTGAACTTCCACATTTTATCGGTACCTATATCTTGATTAATTCTCCCAATATCTCATGTTTCGATACTAATTCATCCTTTATTCCTTCAATCGGGTTAAGATTCACTCTTAAGAGACTTGCATGTCAACCAATTTCCTCAACTATACCAATTCATCTATTTTTTTTTTGCTTATATCCATTATCCATTCCAAACACAATTGAGACATGTTCCTTTTCAGTATAACTCTTTCATTTTCGACTGTCTCCAATAAGGAACAATTTTCATTTAATTTCCGTACCTTCATTTCTCCACATAACTCAATTTATTCGTGATAGATCACTTACTAACTTGAATAAACAATCGTTATATCGATCTCGTACTTTCAGAACATCATTTAATCCCCTCAAAGGCGCAATTACTATTCAAGAATTCTCTTACATAATCAGAACCATCTCATTAACATAATGTACACTCTTTCGAGAGTATAGTTTAGTTTTTTTGCTAGAGTCTCGCGGATGTAATACAAATCATAAAGTTATCAACCTTTTTTTTTTTTTTTCACTATATAAATATACATATCAGTTACTCTTGATACTTCATGAAGATCAATCTCTGAAGAGCACTTAAACAATTTCTTTCCTCTACTATCTTGCCATCATCACCCTAATCATCACATCCTATCGACAATATATCTCTATAGTCCCATCAATGTGCCCGTTAATAGATCATCTTGCTAAGAATACCTTAATTGCATTTATTTCTCGATAACCATTCTCTTTTGGTACCAATTCTTAATCATGGGACCTTACTCTATTCATGTCCCTCATTTTATTTCCTCAAGCTCATTACCAATGCTAGCATCTTTAATCATCTCACTTCTTTCTCAATTAATCAAGATAGTATTCTCATGCCTTACTCTCACTCATTTTAAACTCGAGCTACCCAGCATTATAATCAAAGCTTATGTAGTAGGCCACCAATTACTTCGATATCATATTCACATAAATTATTCATTTCACCCATGATGGTAATCCCACTATCACATATACACTTACAAAGACAATATATTCGAACTCAACAACCTTCCACATATTTACACGCCCTCACTCGTGAGGACCATCTACAATCTCAATTTATTCACAGTGATCATTATAAACACTTTAATTTCTTCTTCTAACTCCTAAAGGGTTTTTTTTTTTTGGACAAGAATTCGGCTGTAAGTATCCATTAACTCATCGATTGCGGTTTAACATTTTCACTTAACATAGGGCTCCCATAATCAGTGTGCATTTACTTAGCGCATCAATTAAACCCGAACAACTTTTTCATCTACCAATTTCATTGTTTTACATTCCAATCTTTTCATTATTGCATTATACCCATATATTTCAAGACTCAAATCAATATCACGATATGAAATCATTCTTGATTTTTGCACTTATGATATTTTGACTCCAAATCCCCATCCTTATTTATAACTCTTAACATGGTAATCAATCCTAGTTGTAACCTTTCTATATCATAGAACACTTTATTTTCATTTATCTTATCATTGTCACATCTCTATTTTCCTCTATGAATTTACAACTATAATCTTTATAGCTATCTCATATTCAAGGATATTGCCAATATAACTCCAATATTGCATTTCATAATATACCCATCAATATCAATAAATATTCATCTGTCTGATCAAACCGTACACTCTTTCCTATTTTGCAATATCCATTTCTTCCTTTCATCTCATTCTAACACACTATCCTTTTTCTCACTTTTTCTAACCACTTAAACGACTGAGACATACTTATGTAAACGACTCGTATACTACACTGGGGATCAGTTGTCACTGTCTGTCGTGACATGACTTAAATGCACGTAACTTGACACATTTGTTCCGAAAGCCCATGTAAGATTGTACTTCGGGCTCGACATTAAATGTAGCATCCCACTCCCACGAGACCCGAACCCGACATCGACGGTGATATCCGAGCCCGCGACCCGCGAGGGTGGTATGCTAGAGCAGTCAATACATTTTACCATTTTTTTTTTAAAACCATCGAGTCTTGTGAATATCGAAAAATAAGTTGGGCCCACGACACGCGAAACCCCTTTTTAGCCATACACTTTATCAAAGATCACATGCCAAAATAATATTTATCAATTAGGGCCTCAATCAATTCGAGACAATTTTGCGAATAAAATTTACACATAAGTCAAGATAACACAAATGCAGACGTGAACCGATCCCGACATCGGACTCGACTCTCTTGTAGTAATCATACCCCTACCACTAACGGGTACTCTTCAATTCTGAAAAAATATTTGCGATGTTGGGTGAGTTTATAACTCGGTGAGAAACCATCATCGATGGTTCACTCAACTCATGATTCACCAATCATATTAGACATGGTAGCATTATGGTAATATCACAGATTATCACATTTCAGCCCAATTTCATATACACATACAATTTCATCATTTACATCTTCCAATCATTTACGAATATATATATATATGCAATGCGCATGTGACATCGCTCCATTTTCATTTCGTTGTTGTGATCACATACCAAATCGTCCCCAAGAATTGCACATTATTGCGTTGAGATGGCCATTCTGAAACATCGGGCTCAAGTTTCGATACATCGAGCCCGAGGCTCAATACGTTGGACTGAGGTCCGTATGCGTGAATTGAAAGCTCTCACATACGTTAGGCGTGATATGCCCCGATCTGATGGTCGCTTTCCGGCCACAACCGCTTTTTATCGATCACATTTATGTTTATGCATGCAATGTACATATGCCAATTTCCATTTACATATCATTACTATTTGCCAATTCTTGGACTTTCGGTCCCAGATTTCAATTATCTACATCTCCAATTTATTGCATCCTACTATATCACATTTACAATCCCATCCAATGTATCAAACGAAATGCATAATTAACACTTCAATATCAATTTCCATTTCTCGGACCTCTCGGTCCGAGATCTCCAATATAACATTTACAAACAATTACTCACAAGTAGACTTCGTTATCTCATTCCAAATATTTTGCATACCTATAATCCAAATCAATCAAATTCAAACACACATAAACCCTCCATTATCTCCCATGCCATAATTGCAAAACTTAAACACATAAAGGTTGAGGAACCAACTAGTTATTTCACCCTGACTTCGAGCTAACATCTGAAGTCTCAAGAACGTCGTAGATCGACGCCCAAATGTGCCTCTATAACAAACAGAGGAATCCATTACTAATTATCCAATCCAACTAATAATAATGCACATGTAAGTGTAGAATGCATGTTCATGAGATTTCCTACCTAAATCCTAATTTTTTCCGCATTAAAAATTCCACCTAAAATTTAGAAACCTCATTGCGCCGACGGTGCATAATTCGGACCTCTATAGTCCCCAATTAAACAAAACAATAGCTTAGAACAATTACTCGGCCACGTCAATTTCTCGTCAAAATTTCCAATTTTTCACAAAATGAAATTCAATATTTTACAAACCGATGCCTCGAGAATCGGTCCATCGGACGCCGACGAAAAGAAATTGACAAAGAATCACCAAATACCAAATAATTAAATCATAATAAAATAATACATTGCCTCAGGCGGCGAGGCGTCGCCTCATGAGGCCGACCCATTTGGCCTCGTCATGAGGGCGGCGCGCCTCGCGATGGGCCGATCGACTTCGCCTCATGAGGGCGGCGCGCCTCGCGACTGGGCTGACTTACTCGCCATGAGGGCGAGGCGTCGCCATCGCGATCCGACGAGGTTCCTCTACTTCTCGCCTTTTTCCTGCTTTCAATCCAAATTTCCAACAATCATAAATCTTAGCACACAATTCAGAAAATACACATTATACCTTGTTGGAAAGATAAAGAAACCTCTACAATTCTCAAGAAGACCATAAAAGTAATTCCACCTCTAAGGGTGTCAAAATCCCATCCAAGATACTGCTTACTCAAAACTCATCAATACAGGACAGTAACTTACAACTTCAAGAACTCACTGAATATTCAGCTAAAATTACCACATAAATATGCAATAAGTTCACAATGTCCTCTACAACTTTCATGAATAACCCAAAATCAAATTCCATTGCTAAACAAGTCAATTAATTCACTCAATGTTGCTGTCCCTAAAATCATTCAATTTGAGCAAGACTTTATAACAAGCATAACTCCCTGTACATAAGTCAGAAAATCCAAACTTTATGTCCCTGAAAAGATAACTCCTCACACTTCAAGTTTCATGAAGAACTCAATCTCTAATTCGATTTCTAACAGTTTCAAATCTGTTATGCAAGTTACTGACCTAATCAAGACTTAACATCACAATGCAAGTTCAGATTTTGAAATTCCATATCTCCCACATCTGACTTCCAAAATTATAAGCCATATATCATTTTCAAAATCAATCTGTCATCTAGAACTCTTCAGTACAATTCAAACTCCAATTCAATTCACAAAATTACAAAAATCCTTCCAAGTCCGAATGTGCACTAAATGTGCCAATTCAACTAGGTTTCATCAAGGCATAAAACAGTCATTAGAAATCAGTTCATATCTCCCAATATACAACTCGAAAATTAACAAGATCAGTGGTAATGGAAAGCTAACTCAATAGGCTACAACTTTCATGAAGACCATTTTCCTAATCCTATCTCAATAAATTTAGAAAAATCAACAAAGCAATTAGGTCATATATACGGTACTGTTCACAGACCCTACCAACAGAAACTTCCCATGCAAAATTCACCCTTCTAACATTACAATTTAACAACACCTATTTCACACAAAATGTAGCCAACATCCCAAAGTTTATTTGGGCACAAGCCTTGCCTCATTTGCATAACCACACAATGAGTTATGCTCAAAACACAGACAAGAGGTCAAATATCAATTTTCCAGCTTTACTTTCTATTCACTTCCTTTCATTCCAACACCCTTCCTACATCCATAAGCATCTCAATTGAACACAAAATCAGTCCCTATATCATGCCTACATTCACTAGGGATAACCACCATAATTTTGCAGCACTTACCTCTTACATTTCATGCTAGTTTAGTCATCAATATACAATCCAAAATCAAGCTAAAACACTTCAATCATACAACTTTCAAGTCATACTTAAACTTAGTATTAAACCCACCAATTCAAACACTACTTGGCATCAAAGTAAGGCTTCAATAATCATAATAAATGCATCAAAATTCCCATTAAATGTATCTCTCCACCCGATTCATTAAATGCATGATCAAAGCATAATAAAACTAACAAAACAACTTACCTACTTAAGCTTCCAATTTTCCACTCTTTCAATCTTTCAATTTTCTTCACTTCTTTATTTCCTATTCTTTCTCACCACTTCTTCTAACCCCATGCAAGTAGCTCATCACCATGGCAAGTACACAACTTAGCAAAGAAGAAGAAGAGTTCTTGAATTTTGGAGGAAGGTTGAGTGGAAAAGAAGAAATCGATGGAGAAGGTTAACAAATGATGTAGGTTTTCGTGGAGTTGAGAAATAAGCATCCAAATCTTTTGTTTTCCTTCCTTTATCAACACATCCGAGAGAAACTAATAAGTGAGCATTAAAAGAATGGAAATGGTGGCAAAATGCCATTGGTCTAATGAAAAGAAAAGTAAAATAAATCAACTATTATATTATAATCAATTTAGCCAATTTAACCACCCAACTTTTCGGTTCCTACATGTTTTAAAAGTCTACCTTGGGTCCCACCAAAATATCCTATAGGTAAGTACCAAAATAATAAGAGAAATTCAACCGGTTCAATCACTGGCGATTTTTCCTATTCGAAATTTTCTCGGAAAATTCCGAAAAATTCTCAAAATCCCATAAATGTAAAACAATTTATGGCGCCTCGTAATAATTTTCCAAATACAACTATCCCATAAATTTCACAAAAGGTCTCAATTTGAAACCCAAGTTTAAAATGTCATGAATGATGTTATCATGCATATGCAAAACAATCATCACCATAGAGGCTATATGTTGTATGCTCACGCCGAGCTAAAATCAATACTCCAAGCCCGTCCCAATTTACTAAAATATCCTTCCCATCGAGATGGATGTTACATTATGCGATGCTCTAAGAATATGACTTTTATGAATATCTTTTCGTATATCACATTTATATTTAAATTCTTTTAAGAATACTAAGAAAAGAATAAGAAATTAGTATTTGTTCGTAATCTCAATCATATTAATAGAAAATTTCTTTGTGCTTGAGATTTGTTGATAAAAATAATATAAAATAATAAATTTTCATATTTAATAAAAATCTAATAACATAATTATATCTACAATTACTTATATTATATAAGGAAAATAATTTTATTTTTATTAATATTGTATTGATTACTATAAGATATATTCGTATGAGAATGTTATTTTTAAATTTTAAATTGTCATAAAATTTTAATTAAGACAAATTATAATTAATTTTAAATTGTAAATAATATGTTTAGAGGATAAACTAGTGTTTCTTTATTTTTGTGCAAAATGTTTGCATTCATTTATTACAAAATAAAATATATATTTCTTTAATTTATTTCAAATTTGAACATAACAAAGATTTAAATATAGTTATGTAATGAAATTTTAGAAAATAATTAATAATAATAATTTAAATTCTCTATGTTAGTGATATATTAATTACCCAAGAGCTTTAAAATTATAATTGATAGTTCTATAAAATTAATGAATTTTGATAATAGAATAATATTCTCTTTTGAATTAGAATGAAGCTTAATGTTTTCATTTCTCTTTTCTTTTAATTTCACTTATATTTGATTTATATGTTAAATTCTATATATATAATATAAAAATAATTGTTTTCGCTTTTGTTTCAAGTTTCACTTCTAATTGATTGTTTCTTTGGTACGAACTCTTATTGTAAATTGTAGTACTTAGAGAGTTATGAATATTTATCATTCTTTTATTTGATATTTTGAGGTAATATTAGTTAAGGTTAATTACCAAAAAAGTTCAAACTTTCGTTGAACTTTAAAAAGTAGCAATAAAATATCTAAACTTTCAATTTTTTCAATTATAGCCCGACTTTAGTCTCGCTATTATCTTTACCAACGTGACACTGTCACATGTCAAGGGACCCTCGTTAAAGTCTGATTATTGAATTGATGCGGTTTCATATTGAATTGATGTTTCATTATAAAATTGAAACGACATCATTTCAATAAGAGAACATTACACCTCTCAATCTATAACCTAAATAAATCGTTCTCATTCATCCATTCATTTATAGATCTTCTACATAAAAAACAATCGATAACGTCAAGAGCTAATCAAAGACCGTTGGCATATTTCACGAAATCTTGGCACAACTCGAAATGCTCTTCTGTGGGGCAATAGTTCTTAAAAGCTTTTGAGCACAGAAGCTAGATTGCTTCTTCATTATTCAACATCTCAACCCTATATATTCCTTCAACTCTATGGCATATAAATAAATGCTTATCTCTAGTTGTTATGATTATCTTACTTCCATTGCCAAACCATTCATTTGTTCCTACTGATGATTTTAATTCTTTCAGTTGATCGATATCATCAAGAACAACTAAGAGCCCTCTTTAACATAGTTTGTGCCTGATCTCACCCATTTCTTCATAGATATTTCATATTCTCAAGTACCTGTCTCACAAGGTTTGATGAAGAAGCTTTTTCTATAAATGAGCAAGTCCATGTTTTCCATTTGTTTCCCTTATATTTGGAAGAAAGCAACTACATTCGAATTGGCAAGATAGTTTCTTCAAGGCAATTCTAACAATAGTTGTCTTCCCTATTCCTCCCATTCCTAAGTCCTAATAATGTGAACATCATCCTTCCTCCCAACATCTAAAATAAAGTTAGTTTCTCCGTACGCAAATCCATTCCAACAAAATCCTTGGCCAAGCTAGAGAATCTGTTACTTGATTTTCTCAATTTGTTTAATATCTTTTTAACAACTTATGGCCTATTTGATTCAAGGAATAAAATAATTAAGGAATACAGTAGATATTCTTAGAAATAGAAAATATGAGAAATATAATAAAATGAGTATTTGTAGGACCTCAGTCTCGGGCCTTGCGTCCATAGACCTCGGATTTGCTCGCCATTTCTTGCAGATATTATTCGCTTTAGGCTTGCCTCTAGTCTCAAGCTCTCACGGTTTTACTTTTTCACAGGGCTTCCCAGGAGGTCACCCATCCTGGTACTGCTCTGATCTTAATGAGGCCAGGATGGGTGACCTCCTGGGAAGTCTTGTGAAAAAGTAAAACTGTGAGGGTGCGAGGCTCTAGAGGTCGAGGCCCAAAGCGGACAATATCTGCAAGCAGGTGGGTGCGAGGTCCGAGAGGCCGAGGTCTTTTGGAGGACGCGAGACCTAAGAGGCCGAGGTCCTACAGATTGGTATCAGGACAGGACCCGAGCGATATACCAATGCAGACGCTGGGCCTCCCGAGGGGGTGGATACTTAAGGGTATCTCATATCGACTTGAGAGGAGAATGAAGCATGCCTTATAAGGATGTGGAAACCTCTGCCTTACAGACACGTTTTCCATGCCCTAACGTACCGGATTCCATCAGTACTTCGAAGTTAAACGTGCTAGGGCCAGAGCAGTATCAGGATGGGTGACCTCCTGGGAAGTCTTGTGGAAAAGTAAAACCGTGAGGATGCGAGGCCCAAAGCGGACAATATCTACAAGCGGGTGGACGTGAGGCTCGAGAGACCAAGGCCCTTTGGAGAACGCAAGGCCCGAGAGGCCAAGGCCCTTTGGAGGACGCAAGGCCTGAGAGGCCGAGGTCCTATGGACGCGAGGTTCGAGAAGCCGAGATCCTACAGTATTACTTTGTTTGGTTTAAGGAATGAAATAATTAAAAATTTTCTATTTTAATGTTTGAGTTGAAAATATAAGGTTGGAATAAGAAAGAAATAAGTAACAAAAAGATCAAAATATTATCATCATCATCATCATCATCATCATCATTATTATTATTATTATAAATGTTCTACTTATTATTAAATTTATCAATTTTATTCTTAATTATATTATTAAATTCATTATTATTATTATTATTATTATTCAAGTTTTCTATTTATTATTATTATTGTTTTTGTTTTGTTTTTGTTAATTATTGTTATTATTAATAATAATTATTGTTATAAATTTTCTACTTATTATTATTATTATTATTATTTAATTTTATTATACAAAATTAATTTTCTTATTATTATTTTTATTATCATTATTATACATAATTTTCTTATTATTATTATGATTATTAAATTACTTATTATTATTAATTTTCTTCCTCTTCATCTATTATTATCATTATCATTATTATTATTATTATTATTATTATTATTATTATTATTATTATTATTATTATTATTATTCAAATTAATTTCTTTTCTTCTTCTTCTTCTTATCATCATCATCATTATTATTATTATTTAACTTTTTATTCTTATTATCATGAATTATTATTATAAATCACTGCATCAATACATCAAGTATTATACTGCTCTCTTGCAATGTTCGGAATATCCCCATGATCTGTATCTTAAAGCTAAAAGCTCCATTTCCAGTTTGCAATTCATAAAAACTTGACTTCATATGTTCATTACACCAATACAAACACATAGCACAAGATAAAACACAATCAAAAGACTGTTAACGTAGTTGTAAGTAGCAACTCTCTCCCTAAGCACTCAAGAACTCAACAAGCATTGAAAGGGAAGCCTCAGAAATTGCAAACTTTGGTGATGACTTGACTCCCACAGTTTGCAATAACTCAATAAAACTTCTCCTTTTCTGTTCATACCCCGCAACCTTGACAGGCTTAATGTTTATGGGGTTGGAGTCTAAAGGTGAAATGAATAACATTTTTTTTAATTAAAAAATGAATAACATACGATTAGGGTTCAAGGTGAAAACCATTAAGTCTAAAGCACTTCAAGATCAACTCCATTGCCTGAAAGTTCATCATTGTTTGATATATTCCACAACATAGATTTCAAAAGTTACAAGTACAATAGGTAGCTAAAATGTGATCTAATCAAGAGTTCATTGAGACTAGTAGACAAACAAAAACTTGATAGGTTTAGTGTTTATGGGGTTGGAGTCTAAAGAGAAGATAAGATCAGAGTGACTTAAGGAATTGCAAGAAGCAATTGTAAGTAGCAATCCATAAAATCCAAAAGTTCCAAAATTTTTCCTAAAATACAAATACCAAAATTGACGCTTTCTAAACTGCAGAAACAATTGAGCATGACAGTGAGACTAAAAACTATCATGCTTTACACCTAAAACTTCTGTTTGTTTATACAAGGTAATCACAGTATAGTAATCTCCCATTCCTGCAATGGCAGTAAATATAGTTAAGGAATCATTCAGATTAATGCACTTCTATCTCAAGAATTCATCAAACTAATTTCCTCTTCGGATCAAAATATCAACTATGTCACAACTCCAAGGTAACAAAGAAACACAATTGAAAGACTATACTTCTATGTATCATCTCAAAATTGTTTCTCAGCTATTTCTGTCAACACCATACATGAGTTACCATTAGAACTAAAGTTGATAACTTTATGAAAATTTTAGAAAAAAAAAACAAAACCCAAATTGCGATGGGCAATAGCAAAATGCAGCCCTAACATCCAAGTGAACTAATCAATTAGGTTGAAATAAGAAAAAGAATTTGATGGTTGAAAATGAGAGTGAAGCTGAGTTTTTCTAGCATTTGATTTGAAGACTTTTGGAAATTCAAAAGCTTACCCAAAGATTCCCGAAATCAAGAAATCGAATTGGATGATGGCTTCGACCTTCCTGAGAAGAAGAACAGGTGCACAGGTCGTTCACTCAGAGGCAACAGGCAAGAGAGAAACAGAGACAAGAAGTGAAGAAGACTTCAAGATCTATCTCAAGCGTGACTTCAATCATGACTTCAAGCTTGAATCTGGAGAAGAGAAGACGACTTAAGCAATGTGGAGGCGAGAAGAGAAGAAGACTTCAAGCGTGACTTCAACCGTGAATCTGTAGCAGAGAAGAAGAAGTTTCGGGAGGGAGGGTCGAAGAAGTGAAGACGTCGAAGGATAAAGATGTCTTCGTAAGAATAGGTTTTTGTGGAATAGAAAAAGATTAGCATTAACTATTCCTCAAATTTACAAAATGCATATTTTGTATGATTAGTTATTCTCAACTTATTATTAACCAAACACAAGCTTAACAAATAGAATAGGAATACGCAAGGAATTGAATCGCTATTCCTTCAAAGCAAACAACTCATTAGGGATTTAGGTTACAAATTGAACGGTGTGATTTTCTCCTATTGAAATGATATCATTTTAATAATCACAGTCACTTCTGTTAATTATGCTGACATGTTTGACTAATGAGGATCTCTTGAAACTTGGCAGTGTCACGTTAGGAAAGATAACAATGAAACTAATGTCCAGTCAGAATTGGAAAAATTAAAAGCTTGAACATTTTATTGCAAATTTTGAAAGTTATGTTATAATGAAAATTGACAAAAATTTAAGTTTTTTATAATTAACTATATTATTTATTATAAGATGAAATTGTAGTATTTTAAGTACTTTTATTGTCTTTTATTTTATACTTGTATAATCTTTTCTTATATTAATTGTGATTATTATTTATGTGTCAAATATGTGAAAGGTAATGTTAATATAAATTAATAGATTGTTATTATTTTTATTTTAATTATTATGTTTCTAGTCAAACGGGAAGCACATTAGTAAACATAACATTCTATGGAAACTATCAGGGTGGTGTGGACGACCTTCTCCAACTGATGAAGGAGAGGTTTCCCGAGCTTGGCTTGGTTAGAGGTTTCCCAAATGATCCACTTAACAACTTATTTTCTCAATCCTTATTGCTTATATAACGCACGTGTAATTAATATTATAGGCGGTTTGTTTGATGTGATTGAATGCAAATGTATTTTCTCTATTGAAGAACAATCACAAGCGATAAATGAAATTAAATCGTACTGTGAAGGTTTAGAGAGTTTTGCTAGATCATTAGCAAAGAGAGAACTTATGATGAAAAAAGTGCAGTCAGGTAGGTTTTTATATTTTTAATTCATTCTTTATTTATTGTTAATATATTTATTTACCATAACTATTAATTTAAAATACAGATGAGTGGTGAAAATTATTTGATGACTGCGCTCCACTATTGAAAAAACCCACTATTAGATTACTTAGTCAAATATTTTCTATATCAAGTTGTGAACGTAATTGGAGCGTTTTTGAACGTATTTATATAAAGAAATGAAATCATTTGGAACATCAAAGACTTAATGATCCGATTTATGTTAGGTATTTTATAGTTTTATTTTTATTTTATTAATTTTATTTTATTATTGATTTTATAATTCTCTATTATGCATTCAAGAGCTTAGCAAGAAGAAAACGTATGATATAATCGATATTGATCAGATTGAATATATTTATTTTTGGATCGAAAAAGTACCATCGCTCTAACTTGATTATAATAAACTTGAAAAGACGATTTATGAAGAAAATGCATTTGTTACAACTAATGAATTAAGGGCATCTACTAATAGTCAATTTATATCTTATTTTGATAATATTTAAGTTAAAATGTAATGTATTACAAGTATATAATTGAGAATAATTTTATACATTATTAATTTGTAACTTATTTAAATGCAGTACAAGAAGTTGATGCAAATATTTTAAATGAAAGAAAGTTTATGAATTTTAAATAGTATTGAAAATTTAGAATTTTTAACGATGATGAGACACAACGTTTTTACAAATACAATTTTAATTTTTAAAATTATTTTAAGTTTTATATTAGATTCATATTTATTTATTATTAATTCATTATATAATAATAAATATTCGTATATTTTATTTCAATAAAATATTTTATTTATACTTATTCTTTAAATTTTATTTATTATACAGTAATTTTATAACTATTTACTGTCTATTTAACCTTTCAACTTTAAACTTACTTTTGACTGAGTTAATGTCCGATCCAATCCATTCCAATTTTTAAACATTGCTTAAAACGGTACGTGTGTGTCTGTCTGACGACAATTTTTCTTTGGCTTAACCAAAATTTGCGTCACAGGATAACCCACGTAAGAACGAAGCAAAATTAACAGAACAGAAAACACTGTTAGTACCAAAAAATGGCGGATCCGATCGTAGCCACTCCGCCGCCGAGGTCGGCCACGGACCTCTTCTCCGACCCGCTTGGAGCCCACCCGCTCTGGTTCAAGCCCGACCTTTTCCTATCCCCAAGCTTCGACTGCGAGGCCTACATAGCTGAACTTCGCACATTCGTCCCCTTCGACACTCTCCGATCCGAGCTCCAATCTCACTTGACGTCGTTGAAGCACGAGCTTATCGATCTCATCAACCGTGACTATGGCGATTTCGTGAATTTGAGTACTAAGCTTGTTGATGTGGATGCCGCTGTTGTTCGCATGCGTGCACCGCTCTTGGAGCTTCGGGAGAAGATCGAAGCGTTTAGGGGAAGCGTGGAGGGTTCGCTTGTGGCGTTGAGGAATGGATTGAAGCAGAGATCTGAGGCCGCTTCGGCCAGAGAGGTGTTGGAGCTCTTGTTGGACACCTTCACGTTGTGTCTAAGGTATTTATTTCTTAGGTTTTGAGTGGAATTCACAGTTCTCACTACGAAACTGCATTGTGGAAAGGACTGTATTTCACAATAAATAGTAACAACGAAACTGAATTTTCTAGATCTCTGAAAGTCACGTAGGACTGGTGATTGATCCTTATGACGGTTTCGAATTCAATTTGTACATTGTTTAAAGTAAAAATAAGTCTGGTAAAATGTGCAAAGTACGCCAATTTAAAGGTTTTCAGTGGAATTCGAATTTTTCATTACTATGCTCGGAATTGTTTGTTCAATGAAGCTATTCAAGTTTGAATCTTGTGTGGTTGCTAAAGCTAAATCCTTTGTTTATTTGATTTGTTCTGTTGGTTTTGTTGAACGTGTTATCTTTTTATGCTTGAAGGTTGAAAAGCTTATAAAGGAGCTACCAAGCCTGCCTGCTGATTGGTCAAGTGGAGATGTCAGCTCTGCAGAAAGGAATGCTATGAGCAATGGCTCTTCTTTGCAATCAATGGAGAATGGAACCAACGTCAGAGAGACTCAAAGCATGCTCCTGGAGAGAATTGCCAGCGAGATGAATCGTCTAAAGTTTTATATTGCTCATGCACAGGTCTCTTTGCGAATGTTCACTTCATATCTGAGTTAGAAGGAAGATTTTAAGAAGTTCTAGTATAAGATTGCTACAACGTTGAGGAATGTATGACCTAGGAATTATGTTTTGGGCTCATCTCTTTTCTCTTTTATGCC
This sequence comes from Erythroxylum novogranatense, assembly GCA_029891385.1. Lineage (NCBI taxonomy): Eukaryota > Viridiplantae > Streptophyta > Magnoliopsida > Malpighiales > Erythroxylaceae > Erythroxylum > Erythroxylum novogranatense. The sequence goes on from JAIWQS010000019.1 coordinate 219,058, forward strand.
AGTACAGAATCTTCCTTTCATCCAGAACATGGAGAAGAGGATACAAAGTGCAAGCCTTCTGTTAGATGCAAGTTTGGGACATTGTTTTGTAGATGGGCTAGAACATCGTGATGAAAATGCAATTTACAATTGCTTATGCATATGCTGCCATTGACAATACTAGTAGTGCTGAAGAGATTTTTCAGACAACTCTTGTTGCTCCATTTATACAGAAAATCATTCCACATGGACCATCCGAATGGTTGCTGGTGCTCCTGGCGATGGACTTCAAAATGATTATGAACAAATCAAACAACATATAGAAGCAGACTGTAAATTCCTTCTGGAAATTTCATCTACAGGTACTGTATGGTTGGCGTCTATTGACTAGACATTGCAGATTTGTTCCCATCATGTTTTATTGTTTCTAAATTTGTTGTTCTTTGAACGTTGTTTTCTACAACAGAAAATTCAGGTTTACATGTATTTGACTTCTTAGCCAACTCAATCCTCAAAGAAGTTCTCTCTGCAATTCAGAAGGGAAAGCCAGGTGCTTTTTCCCCTGGAAGACCATCTGAGTTCTTGATGAATTACAGGTCAAGTCTGGAATTCTTGGCTTATCTTGAAGGTAGGGATGCAATCTTTTTCTTTTTACAGCATACCCTTAGGATTTATGTTTTGCTTTTATGTTTGAAAACACACAGAATATTTTCATTCACTCAAGAACAAGCATGAATTTGCTCCACTCAGTACAAACTAGATGACCGAAACTCAAATCAAAAATAGGAAAAAGGAGGAAGATGATAATAGGTTGAAAAGAAAAGAAAAGGGAACAGTGGGGAACAGGATCTGCAACTGACTATAGAGGCTTCAAAAATGTTACACCTTTTGAGGGAGGAATAGAGGAGTGACATATCTGCAGATTAGAAGGCTAGAAAGAATGGGGGAGTGGGGAGGGGGTGTTGATGATGGGAGAGATTGAGATTTGGAGGGAGAGATGAGATAGGATCTGTGTGTTCAGATTTGACTGTATTGTGATATGTTGAGCCAATATGCTATTCGTTGTAGTTATGACATCCAATTGTCATGCAAGGCTATTGTCCATCCAGATCTGCTGTCGCAAAATTTCGAGCACAGGCAGTTTATGCTGATTTCATGAAGCAATGGAATATTGGAGTTTATTTCTCGTTAAGGTTGGCTTGGCAACTCTTTCTACAAATGTGTATGATATGAAATTTTGCTCATGGCCATGTATTGATAAGAGTGTATGGTTCTTGAATGTGCACAGGTTTCAAGAAATAGCAGGGGCTCTGGATTCAGCACTTTCAGCTACCACTCGCACCTGTTCAGAATGGAGAATCCAATGGCTTAACTTTGAAACAGAGCACCACTCTCTTGGAGAGCCTTAGATCTTGTTGAGAGAAGATGTTCTTATAGTCTCTTCCTCTGACAAGTTCCTTCGCTTATGCTTACAGCTGCTTTCAAGGTCTTATGTTTTATAGCAAATTTGATGTAATTGACTGACAATGTCCATGAAAGACATAAGTTCACTGTTCTAAATTCCTATTTATTGGCTTATAGATACTCGAGCTGGTTGTCATCTGGATTGGCTGCTAGGAGGATGGGTAATGCTGGCACCACTTCTGGGTCTGAATGGGCAACTTCTGCTGCTCCTGATGATTTTGTTTATGTGTGTATTATTCCATTCTTCTACCATATCTTTTACTTAAGACAGAGTAGCATTTATGTGTTTTCATGTTTATTACCCTATAGTTGCCATCTTTGTCTGTCTACATTTGGCATTCGGTAGCATGCTTTGTCCATCTAAATTCTATTTTCTGTTCTACATTCTTGTAACCATATTTGCAAACCGTGTTTGCAGTGTACCAGATGGTATCAGCACCACTTGTGAATACTTAATTAGCACTATCTTTTTTTTGCAGATTATTCATGACATTAATTTTCTCTCTAAGGAGGTTTGTGGGAACTATCTTGAACATGTAGTTAAGCTTCTATCTTCATGTTCTGCTGATGTTCTTGATGTAGTAGAGCAAAGCATATTGCAAGGTGGGAAATCATTGAATGATTTGGCACCTCTAGCTGTTAAAGCGATCACAGATGCATTGGTTGATAAGGCTGTCGAGGTAAAACTTTTTCATGAAATGTTGCTCACTTAATCTGATGGGAATGCTTGAGTTGAAAGTCCATTAGATAGTTTAATTCATTAACAAGTTTATGGAATTTCGTTTTTTTGTAAATGTTGGACAGGACTTGAGACAGGTGAAGGGAATAACTGCAACTTACAGGATGACCAACAAGCCTCTTCCTGTAAGACACTCACCCTATGTCTCAGGTGTCCTGCGACCACTAAAGGTGAAGTCTTGGCAGCTTGCTATATTGTCTTCTTTTTGGAATCAAAAGCCTAACTAGTTTTTCACATTTAGACAGGTTTTAGGTCTCATTCGTTACTTCTTGTTGAAGTAGTGTATGATATTTAAAAAGATTGCATTCCAAAAGTTAAGTCTAACAAGAATGTAAGATTTTCAGAATAGATGCATGGTGTACGTAACTTTGTAATGGAACAAGGACAGGTTTCTTTGTCTTCATGCAGATGCAGTAGGTTGTTGTCTAGTAACTAAACAGTCCTGTCAACGAAGTTGTTTACAATATCTAAGCTTTGTTGATTCTGCTCATAATCACATGTTTAACTCACTGCTTTTCTGTAGTTCTATGGTCATCATGATGGATGCCTCTGCAAGCTTCGAACTTATCTCTGAAATTGCAGAATAGTTGTCAGGTGCTTGAGTAATTATTCTTTGTCACAGGTTTTTCTGGATGGTGAACGAGCTATGACATATTTGACTAAGGACACCAGGAATGAATTATTACATGTTGCTACAACTGATATTACTGGTCGCTACTATGAATTAGCTGCTGAACTCGTTAATGTGGTTAGTATCCAAAGAAGAATATCCTTTTTCGAATATTTGAACTCCTGATGTGGACTTTTAGCTCACTTTTCTGTATCATTATCTAGGCAAGGAAAACTGAATCTTCACTTCAGAGAATAAGACAGGGTGCCCAAAGGCGAGCTGGAGCTAGCTCAGATGTTTCAGACCATAGTGTATCTGATACTGACAAAATCTGTATGCAATTATTTTTGGACATTCAGGTAAAAATGTTCTCTATGCTTTTCCCATTACCTGCTTATCTACTTCTCTCCTTTGGATCAAATAGGCAATAAATGTATGCCAGTGAAGTGGCCTTTGCTTAGTTGGATTAACAGTTTATGTATAATTTACTAGGAGTACGGACGCAACCTTTCTCTTCTTGGGGTCCAGGCCGCCAATATTCCAGCCTACCGCTCCTTGTGGCAATGTGTTGCTCCCACAGATAAACAAAGTTCAATCAGCTTCTAAGAGTGAGAGTATCTCCCAGAAAGTCCGTAGATGAACTTCATTTGTCAATTCAAGATGTTTGTTGTCTGAGACTAAATCAAGATATTTGTTGTTCGGTATTCCAGCGTACCATTACTTTTGGCAACTTGTTGCTCCCACAGATAAGGAAAGCTCCATCTCTTTCAGAGAGAGTTTCTCCCGGAGAGCTCGTAGATGAAATTATTCATTTGTTGATCGATTTTCAGCCTAGCGTTCCTTGTGGCAATATGTTGCTCCCACAGATAAACAAAATTAATCAGCTTCTAGGAGTGAGAATTTCTTCCTTAAAGCTTGTAGGTGAACTTCATTTGTCGATTCAAGAAAATTGTTGTACAAGGTTGAATTGATCCCTTTTCTTTGCTTCATAGTTATACATATTGTATGCACTCAATTTGATGATACTCTGTTTATAGGGGCGTGCAAAATTTTGTATTGGCAGTTTTGCTTCATTTGCGTAGTAATTAAGAATCTGATATTATGGCAGAGTGTATCTATTGTACATTTGTAGTTGTATTGTCTACGAACTAAGATTATACAAAGCAAACACTGGCAAACTATTTTGGTTTGCTGGAGGAAGAGGGTGACAAATCTGGAGGAGAACCAATTTTGATGGTTTTCCATTAGGTGAATGGTTGATACCCTTTAAGAGCATTGTTTGCCATTGCCTTGCAAGAATCTCCATTTGCATTATACAACTGATTTTGGGAATATTCTTTGGACTTTTATAATAAAATACTTTATGAACTGTCTGTTAGATTATTTAATGTCCCATGTAATTTATTGATTGAGTCTTATGAAATGCACCCAAGATAATAGTTATTAGGTATTACTCAAATAGATCTCAAATGGATTACAGACCCTTTTCCTCTCTCTTCCACTTACCAAAGGACGTGGTAATAGTATATAAATTGCAAAACTTATGAAATGAAGATAATTCTGAATCATTGAGAAATTTGCTAAAGAAAGAAGACGAGATGAAATAAAGCAATATCTTACAATAACGATAAATAATCATAGATACATGTACACAAATCATTCGATCTGATAATGTTTTTTCACTGGCCTTTTTAAGTTGCAATTGAATTATTATCTTCACTTATTTGAAACTCAACAAACTCAGGACTTTAAATTGAGTTGAATGACTATTTTAAAATTGAGTTCAATCTAAAATTCGTTCAATCTTTTAATTTTGACTTGAATTTAAAACCTCGTTAACTTCAAATTAAATTCGAGCAGAAATGACATCCATGTAAATGTAATTCTAACCATCAAGTACATCCTTTGAAAAATCTTTAATCTAACTTGGTCGTTTTGGCCCAAATTTCTTGGAAGGAACCACGACCGCCATTGGAATAATGATATGGTTTAAGAGAAGGATTCTGACAATTTAATGCTATATAACTATTCATATTGTTCCCAAGTCGAAACAGGGATTTCCTTCGTCTCCGATTACTCTTTTTTATGCTTCTTCTGCTATTGAATCACAGAATACTGAAGAAAAGTGGAGTCATCTGAGAAATTTAGAGTATCATTTATACTATTTTACAATAATCAAATAATGATAAAGAATTGGTAAATTTACAGAAAAGTTAACAGTTTGATGACCCAGACAGGGTTATTGCATCAAGATCCTGAACTCCTCAAAGCTAAGAACACCATCCCCATCCAGATCAAACTGGTTTATCATAACTTTACACTCAGTAATCGACTTAGACTCGCCAAGTTTACTCAGCATCCTCTTCAAGTTCTTGGGAGTAATGAACCCACAATTGTCAGTATCGTACATCCCAAAAGCCTCTCTTAACTCTCTCAACTTCTCTTCTTCTCCTCCAGCCTGCAGTAATCCAACAATGTCCTCTGCTCCCAGCAAACCGTCCCCATCAGAATCCCACAGACCAACCACCATTTCCGCCTCTTCGATGCACAATTCCATCCCAAACTGCCCCAGACGGCGGCTTAACTCCACCGGCGAAACCTTCCCATCACCATTCTCGTCTAGGTGCTTGAAGACAACGTCTAATTCTCCTGCTTTTATCATCCCACAACTCCAAAGATTCAATATTTATTACGGTAAAACTATATTATGTACCAACAAGAGTATAACAACTAATGGGCAATGTTGTTTTGAAACAAAAGTTTGATATGATAGCTGGTCAACAAATATCTCTTCATATATATACTAGTAAGGAGGTCGAGTTTCTGGATTCCATCAACTTGTTTACGCAGAAGCTTGGATTGAAGCTTCAAATCAGACACCGCAGTGTTGAAAACGGGTGAGACGATAAGTTCTGACGTAAAAGGCGTGTCGTTAAGAAGAAAAATGAAGACAAGTGGACATGTTGCAAACCTACGAGGAAGATAAGGGGAAAGTAATGAACGTGGATCTAGTGGTCTGGTCCAAACACCGTGGAGAACAAAGGGCTACTCTGTGGGCTTCGGATAAACAATATTAATTGTCGGTTGTCGATACGAGTGAAAGGGAAGAGAAGCCTCAACGCATGAAAAATGAGTTCAAAACCCAAAAATCTGGAGACTTTTCAGTTTAAGTATTGGCTTACCTCACTCTGGATTAGGTCATTGGTGAAGACACCCTGACGCTATCATGTTGGTGATTGTTATCCCATCAGGCTAGCCTCCGGAGCCGAAAGCAATACAAGGACTCTCATTTTCCAAAGGGGTTCTATTGAAGATTACTGGAATTTAATCCCATTAAATTGTAAAATTTGATATATTATAGTAAGTGCAGACATGAATCTGAATATTTTAATTATATTATCCTATTAAATTATAAACTTTGATATAATATAATATGTACAGACATACAAGAATTTTAACTTCTACATACTCTTTAAGTGTCTGATTGAATTCCATAACGTCAAATAAGTTCAAGGAGTTTGCTTACAGTATTTGACTAATTTAAAAAATGTCCCAGTACTTTTTTCGTAAGCTTACACTTTCTCTCTATAATGACATCATCAACATCAGCAACCTATTGAAAGACTAATGATACATAAGATTCGGAGAGATGCAATATACTAACTCTTACCTCTAATTAATAAAGAAGTTATTTTCGATAGGTTTCAAAAAGAGAGAAAAATGCATATTATATTAAAATAAAATAAACATAAAATAGACATAAAAGATAATGATAGTAATAAAATAAATAAATAAATAAAATGTATAAATAAAACATAAAACTATGTAATAAAATATATAATACAATAAATATAGAACAAGGTAAATAATCAAAATAAAAGAAAAGAAGTAAATAAATACACAAATTAGAAAAACTATTCAAGTTAATAAATAAATCAAATTAAATCAATTAAAAATATTTAGGCTAAGTAAGGAAATAATCAAGTTAACTAATTAATAGGAAGTATTACGATTAAATGTTTAGGCTTACAAGATATAAAACTCAAGAAAAGTGTTTAAAAATTTAAGAAAATTAAAAAATCTCTATGTGAGATCTTTTTCCTTATCTTAGTATGCCAAAGTTTGATATTGAGTGCCATGTCCTCGATAAATTCTAATAGAGTTATATCATTCTTGATTACTCTCCATAGTTATTTTTAAGTTTTTTTTTCTCTAATGCCTAAAATACAATCTTCTTGCATCTTTTTTCTTTCTTATAGTCTAAAGTACAATTTTTTATGCCTTCGTCACTTTTAGCTTATGATTATACATCTACTTGATGAGCCAACACTCTCTCACATAAAGCATGCTCAAATTTAATCACTAAACAATAGGATTTATCTTTGAATTTGAGTGGTATCTTCTTGTCACATAAAACTCCTGATACATTTCTTCATTTAAGTCACCCTGATTTGATACGGTAAACTATGTCTTCATCAATCTCTCTATTGGATGGTAGATCATAGATACTTAAAACACTCTTTTTGTGATATAACTTTTGAAATAATTTTTACCTCCCCATCAGAAGCCATGCTATAATATGAAAAGTAATACTCTAAGTACTTAGTCTAAGTCCTGCTCAGTTTATAACTCTTCGACTCTAATGTTTCGTCCAAAGTTCAAGTTTAACATTGACATCATTTTTTCTTATCCACTAAAATAATATCATCAGCAAATAATATACACCAATGCTCATCCAACACTTCTGTAAACAAAAAAAAGTTCAATAAGAAGCTTTGGTGTAATCTAATACTGATAGAAAAATACTCTATATTTCTTCCTATTGTCCTTACATTAGTCTTTACACTTTCCCAATAGCTCATATATAGGTCATAAGAACTCCTTTAACTTCTAAATACCTCCTCATTATTTTCTTAGATACCCTGTCATACACTTTCTCTAAATCAATAAAAACTATGTGTAGGTTAAATTGTCTTTCTTTGTAATATTTCATTAATCTTCTAAGAAGATCTAAAGCTTCAGTCACGGACCTTCCTAAAATGAAGCCAAACTGGTTTTTTGAGATAAGAGTACTCTTTCTCACTCTCTTCTCAATCTCTCTCTCCCATAACTTCATGGTGTGAGTAAGTAGTTTAATACCTCTATAGTTGTTACAACTTTGGATGTCCCTTTGTTCTTTTGTAGATGAATTAACATACTAAGTCTCCACTCATCTAACATTTTGTGGACTTAAGAATGACATTAAAAACTTGGCTAGCCAAGTAACACCCCTTCACCGGACTCTTCCATACCTCTATGAATATCTCATCAAGCCCTACTATCCTTCCATTCTTTATCTCCTTTAAAGCCCTTTTAATTCTTACCTTGTAATTTTTGCTAACAAGTAAAGTTATGATATCTCTTAGACATGATAAGATCACCTAAAGATATATTGTCCTCTATGCCTTCATTAAAAGGCTATAGAAATACCTTTGTCATCTTTTCTTGATGTCATTTCCAAGTATAGGTACCCGCTCTGCTTCATCTTTTATACAACAAAGTTGTTCTAAGTCTTTTGCTTTCTATTCTCTAACTTTTACCAACTTAAAAATAGTATTTTCTCCATCTTTAATTTTCAATCATTTATATAATTTTTCGTAAGCTTTGCTTTAAACTTCTCAAATTTTCCTCTTCTCCTTTTTTTGCTAGTTTGTAACTTTCTCTATTAACTACTTTCTCTACCTCTGTGGTGCTATCCAATAGGACTTTATTGGCACCCTTCTTGATCTTAATTAATGCTTGATATGCAACGCTTCACTAGAATCTCATAAACACATGCTAATTGAATACACCTACACTAAAAAGCATGGATATTGTTGCTCAAACTTTGCAATCTTGCTCATATACCTACTGATTGGTCTAAGATAGAAAGCTATATCATAAAAATCAAGCATAAAGAGGAGAATGAATGGGTGGATATCTATAATAGCTCTCACTTATCTTATTACTCGTTTATGGGATCAAAGAAATAGGCAATTTTTTTAGGACCAAAGTAGAAGTAATGAAGACTTCACCAAGACACTACAATAATAAGTTGTCTCACAAAGTTTTAGGATTAAAACTAAAGTTGATATCGTAACCAAAGAACTCAAACCAATCCTAAAACAATCGAATAAGAATGAGAATCTAACTCTTTGCCTCTCTCTATTTTTCCTCACTTTTGGAAGTTATGATTGCACTATCTATCTCTGTGTGGAGCAAAACTCAAATGAGCTATTTATAGGCACACCTAGCTTGATAACTTAGTTAGAATTATAATTCAACTCAACTAGTTAAATCACTTCTTATTCTAATCAAATTATATCACATTATCCATTAAGATGACTTCCTGCCTAAATAAAACTCCATCGATAGGATTTATCTACATCATAACTAACAAGATAAGAGATTACATCTATCTAGGAATGATACATCCATATCCACGAAGATCTTCACTATTTTCAAGTGATCCTTTGGACACTCAACAATCTCCCCCTCCATCCCAAATATAGGGAAGATGCGTTATTCTCTATCATCTATTTGAGATATATCCTGATAAGCTTATGATAAAGCTCACATTTATTTTCGAGAACCACTTTAGTCAACATATCAAAACCATTTAAATATGTATGAACATTCTTTAATATTAATTGTTTCTCTTTAAATGAACCTCGACCAATAATATTTGACGTTTTCATGAAATGCAATCTCTTGCACATTCTCAAACTCCCCCTTAGTAGTAAGTAATAGGTACTCAGAACTTAGATACTGTAAGGTTCTGATCATGCATCTCATACATAATATATATCAAATATACGTAGCGAAAAATAAAAGCGAACCTAAAAAAAAGAGATCTACTCATGCATATATATATATATATATATATATACATGAAATGTAAGATGTTTACATACCTTTCTGACAATCTCCTTCGTTCTTTAATCTTCTCTGCGTTGGGTTGTTGTAAACCACAACGATCAACATAGATAGTCTCTAACGAAAGTTCACACGAAGATAGAAGGATGAAACCTCATTAAGAGATAACTAAAATTCTTTTTTTGTGTTAGTAAAGGCAAGAACTCTTGTGAGAGTTAGAGAGAAAAAGAGTGTGTATGTCAGAAAGAATCTTTCTTTCACTCGTGTCTTACACAAGATGCACAAAAATCATCTATATTTTCTATACCATTTGACCTTCCATAACTCTCATCACTAATAAAGAATTATGAGAAGTTAATGGTCACGAATAACATCCATTAATGGAAGTTATGAGAAGTTAATGATCATGAATACCATACATTAATGAAAATTATGAGAAGTTAATAACCAAATTGGTAGCCAACAGCACTTGTTTCTAATCTATTTCATGCAACATTTTCTACTATGATCACATCGTGATACAATCTCGAAATACTCTCTTATATCTTGAATCACCATTCAAGACTATTTTACTCACCTTCGGATTTCCTATGTGTGTGACCCATTAGGTTCTTGGTTATGTTAGCCATTTAAATTAACACTTAATTCAAGTAAGTCAAGAGCAGTATCTAATAACACGTTATGACCCTCAATTGATTAGAAAGTTAGTGGTTTAACTACAAATCCTTCCATACATAATGTTGCCATGCAATTCATCCTTTCACCATCTATACCTCACTTAGTTCAGAGTATGGTCAAAGTGTCAACTCCCACTAGACTGACTACATCACATCTAGTCCAAGTAATATTAGATCTTGTCTTGATGATCTCATTACTCTATGTATCATGGAAAACTCTCTTCATGAAACCTATTTGTTTTGGTCAGAGACTCTTGAGTAATGACCTCGACAAAAGGTTGCAGGTATTATCTCCTTCTATCAGGAGTGGTGAATCCTTTATTGGCTACTCAGTTATCTCTGAATACCTCAAACTGTACCTAATCATCACCCTATAAGTAAACCCTGAAAGGCATCGATCAATGGAGTCAAAATACAGGATCAGTGTCCGAGATATCCTTGAGCACCTCAAGTCAAAGGATACTTGCATCATTTTTATGATGAGACTATTATTGACACTGGAATAGAATATCTATATGATTGTCTCATAGTAGGTCAATTCAATGTACTTACTACTCTTAGTAAGTATCCACATGTTAACTCTAAACAATTCATGTCTACAGCTTATGAGATCTACTGCTTGATCTAATCAAGGAGTATAACATGTGTTAGTTTATCAGGATTAATGATATCCCATCTCATTAATCTTATGACTAAGGAAAGTTTAGATACTAACTTAATTACACATGATAGGAATCTTATTATCATAATATCATCATGATTTCCTCCATGTTATGTTTTGTATCAAGGACTTCATTAAATCTATTTAAGATCAACATCAAATCCATAAATGTATGAACATTGAAATAATGAAAAGTGTCTTTATTAATCATAAAATGATTTGTACAATAAGTGATAAATGTGATTACCTTTAGAGCACTTCTCTAACAGATACCTTATAGAACGTCTTTTCTCCCTTGTTGACCTTTAAAGTTGTGTTCCATCAAATCTTGGATCCAATTGCTCCCTTTGCTCATTATCCTCAATGGATTCATCTTCAGTACCGACTGGATGTGGTCCATGTAGCTCATCCATATCAGAATATATTTGATCACCACCAATGTATGCTTGGTCACACACTTCATCTTCTACACCTATAAACTACCCAATAATCGAAGGAATTGTTGAAAAGCCAATTATGCCATCTGATGAGTTGTAGTATTATGATTTATCTCCATTCAAAAGATCAACACCTCTCTTATTCTCCTGAAACACCACATCGTGACTCTTTACCACCTTTTTCTTCTCTAGGTCATAAAGTTTAAAGCAAAACTAATCACCACCATATCTAATAAAGATGTAAGGTATCAAATTTGAGTCAAGTTTTTTGCTATGATCTTTGGGTATGTGTTTGAACACCTTGCAACATAAAACTCTTAAATGATGATATGTGTTATCCTTGATAGTCCACGATCTTTTAGGAAACTGAAAATCTAATGAGACAGAGGGAGCTTGATTTACCAGGTAGACAACTATTCGGAATGTTTCTCCCTAAAACGTCTTTAGCAATATAGACATCTTGGGCATGCATCGAACCTTCTCCATAATGGTTATGTTCATCCTCTCAACAACCCCGTTATGCTATGGAGTCTCTGGTTCAGTTTTCTCATGTCTAATTCCATACGATGTACATTATTCTTTAAACACCTTAGCAGTATACTACACTACATTGTCTATTCACAAGCACTTCAACTTCCTCTCAACTTTACTTTCTACCATAACATAGGACTTTTTGGAAGTTTTAAAAGATTGACTCTTAGAGTTCAAAATAAACAGCCAAATCTTGCTCGAAGCATCATCAATAAATGTAACAAAATATCTATTACCTCCTAATGACTCCTCATTAATAGGACAACAGACATCTGAAGGCACCAACTCTAATAACTTTGACTTCCATACAAATCTACTCTTAAAATAGACTTTATTTGCTTTATAGCTAATTAATGATTGCAAAGGTTAAGTGCGTGTGAATTCTTAAATGGGATAAAGGATTTTCCAACCAACAACTTTAATCTCTTCTCACTCATGTGTCCTAATTGTCGATTTCATATATTTGGTGAATTTTCTCTTCGATTGAGTATACTTCCACCACTAACACTTTTAAGTGTGTCTTGTATAACCAGAACCTAACCTCCTCCGCAACCATTATTTTGCCTTTGAACAATTTCCACTTTCGTTGCAAAGGTTAAGTGATTGTGAATTATTAACTGGGATAAAGGATTTTCCGACCAACAACTTTAATCTCTTCTCACTCATGTGTCCTAATTGTTCGATTTCATATATTTGGTGAATTTTCCTTCGGTTGAGTATACTTCGCCACCATTAACACCTTTAAATGTGTCTTGTACAACGAGCAACATAACTCTCCTGGGCAACCATTATTGCGCTTTGAACAATTTCACTTCCTATCCCCAAAATTGTGCTTAAATCCTTCTTGATCTAATACATTCACCGATGATAGATTCAACCTTAAATCGAGGATATGTCGTATAACTCTAAAGGTCGGGAAGGATCCGATGTTTGTTTGAACTCAGATATCACTCATTCCTACTATTTTCGCGAAACTTTGGTTTCCTATCTTTATAACCCCAAAATCTCTACTCTTGTAGTTTGAGAAGTATTGTACCTTTGGAACATAATGATATGATGCTCTCGTATCAATCAACCATTCAAAATCAAAATTACTGACATGGAAGCATTCACTAATTGTACAAACTAGTGACACCTCATTACTGTGACTTGAAGTAGTTGTACTGCATTCTATCATCATCATCATTATGATAATCTTGCTTTTTTTATTCCTCTTCCACTTATAGCATAACTTTTTAATGTGTCATGACTTATTATAATAGTGGCATGTCTTCACACCATTGTCGCCTTTGGATTTTGAACTATTTTTAGACTTGCCACAACCATTTGGACCCCTACTCTTATTCCTTCCCCTGCTTTCTATCACAAAAGCCTAAACGTTGTCGGATCCAATCTCCTTTCTTTTTTTCTTTATTAAGCATACTCTCTTTGATCACATCTAAAAGGAGCACACCTTCAACAGTTGAGTTGTTAATCATCACTAACCAAAGATTTCCTAACTATCCAGTAATAAACTCAATAGGAACAGAGCTTGAAGATCATCATCAAGAATAATCTTCATTGTTGTAAGTTTGTTGATTATGTCTTGGAAATTACTTTGATGCTTTGAAATTGATTTCAATCTTTAACTTCAAATTCACAAGTCTTTTAATCGAGATACCTTTTTATAAGTAGTCTTCCTTTCATACGTACATTCTAGCTTCTTTCATAACTTAAAAGCATATGTCTCTTAAGACACATGGTTAAATATGTTGATATCAATCTATTCTTTGATAGTGTTAAAAGTTTTTTGTTTCATCTTTTTCTATTTTCTATCTAAAATCTTTTCCAATTTTAAAGAAACATCATCCTTCTCACCTCTGTCCACATCAATAGGATCAAAAAGATCCTTGCAATACAGAAGTTCCTCCATCATGGGCTTCCAAATTGAGTAATTTGACGACTTTAACTTGACCATAGAGTTGTTTTCACTTTCTATTACAATGACTCTGACATCACTTGTTGGGAGAAAAATACATTACTCTCTAAAAAATTAACCAAATATTAGCGACAACAAGAACTCTCCTTAGTGTAGCAATAGAAAAATATGAGAAAAAAACTAAAAGATGAAACAAAAACTAAGATTTAACATGAAAAGTCATTTAGTGTAGAGGGAAAAAACCATAGGGCATGCCGAAAAAATAAATCTACTAAACTCAATAAGGATTTACGAGAAAAGTTAAATTCTCACCTCCACAACAACAAGTGTCTTACGAAGTTTCAGTATTGAAACCAAAGTTAATATCAAAATCTTAAACTAATCACAAAAACAATCAAACAAGGATGATAATCTAACCTTTTTTTTCCCTCTCTTTGTTTTTTTTTCATTTTTGGACGTTGTGACCAAACTCTCTATTTCTTGTGGAGCAAGACTCAAATGAGTTATTTATAGGCATCTCTAGCCTGATAGCTAAGTTAAAATCCTAATTGAATTCAACTAGCTAGATCACATCTTTTCTGAATTAGATTATATCGCATTATCCAATATGATGTCATCCTCGTTTAAATGAGCTCTATCTGATAGGATTTATTTACATCACAATTAACAAGATAATAGATTACATCTATCTAAGAGTGATATATCCATCATATCCACAAAGATCTTAACTATCTTCAGATGATATTCCCACATGGTCTTTATCTTTTAGACCTGATATATATTTACTATGATTTTATCCACTATCTACAATCACCGAAAGTCTTAAAATAGGACTAGATAGTTAACATGTATGTATGACATATAGTGGCCCTTGCTTAGTTGGATTGACAATATATAATTTACTAGGAAGACGAATGCAACTTTTTTGTTCTTAGGGTTCAGGTAGCCATTCCTTATGGCAAGATGTTGCTCCCATAGATAAGAGGCAGCTGATAGTCCAACCTATCATTCCTTATGGCAATGTGTTGCTCCACGATAAGCAAAGTTAAATCAACTTTAAGAGTGAGAGTCTCTCCCGAAAGTATGTAGACGAACTTTATTTGTCAATTCAAGCTGTTAGTTTTATGAGACCAAATCAAGATATTTGTTATTTGATATTCCAACCTACCATTCCTTACGGAAATTTGTTGCTCCCACAAATAAGCACTGTTTCATCAATTTCGAGAGAGTTTCTCCAAGAGCTTGTAGATGAAATTATTCATTTATTGACCGATGTTCCAACCTAAGGTTTCTTGGCAATATGTTGCTTCTATAGCTAAACAAAGTTAATCAACTTCTAATAGTGAGAGTTTCTTCCTTAAAGCTTATAGTGAAATTCTCCATTTTTCGCTTCAAGAAAATTGATGTACAAGGTTGAATGGACCCTTTCTTTGCTTCATAGTTATACATAGTTGTGTGCGCTCAACTTGATGAAACTTTGTTCATAGGGATGAACAAAATTTTGTATTGACAGTTTTTCTTCAATTGTGTAGTAATTAAGAATCTAATATACGAAGATTATATTGTCTATCAACTAAGATTAGACAAAGCAAACACTTGTGTTAAACTATTTTGGTTTACAAGACGAAGAGGGTGACATATCTGAATGATAACTAATTTTGACGATTTTCCATTAGGTTGATGGATGTTATTCTTTAAGAGCATTGTTTTCCATTGCCTTGCTTATAAGCATCCCCATTTACATTATAAAATTGAATATGGGAATATTGTTTTTTAATTTTATAATAAAACACTTTATTGATCGTCTTATTGCAATTGATCATAAAGGAATGAGCCGGGTCAGCCTCATGGCTTAAATACAACAACAACAATAATAATAATTCAGTAAAAGTTCTTTTAAAACGTAGAGTCTGAAGAGATTCATTAGTTCGTAATTTTACTCATAATTGGTAAAGATGTCGCTTATAATAAATTCACAAGAAAAAAATATATACATGCATACATATACGATATATAATAAGAAAATACTAATTAAAATAAAATAAAAGTATAGAAATAAAAGATAATTATAATATAATAAAAACACTATGTACCCTATTGTATAAAACTCCCCACTTTGCGATGGTCAAAGGAGGGTCATCAATGTTTACAACCTTTTCTTTGCATTTTTAAAAAAATGTTGTTTCCATGACTCAAACCCGTAACCTTCTAATTACAAAAGAATAATATTATTAATTGTTCCAAGGCTCATTCTCAATAATAATAATATAATATAATAAATAAATATGTCTAAATAAAATATAAAATAAGTAATAAAAATAACATACTAAATTTTCTGACTTTGAATTTGATCTAAAATATAACTAAATTAAGGCTAAATAGGCATTGAATTAAAGAATATTATTTTAAATTATTTTAAGTTATTCCGATTAGTTTGCAGTAGTCTTTTGAATCAAGATTAAAACCTCAATCAACTTACAATTTTAAATTAGGTCGAACCAATTCTTTTAAACTCAAATTTCAATAAATCCTTTAATTTTGACTTGAACTCAAAATAGTCAATAAACTTTTATCTGTTAACTTCGAACTAAATTCGATCGGAAATGACGTAGTGTAATTCTAAACATCACATACACCCTTTGAAAAATCTTTACTCTTGGTCGTTTTGATCCATATTTCTTGCAAGGAATCATGGCCGCCATTGGAATAATGATAGGATTTAAGAGAAGGATTCTACAATTTAATGGTATATAACTATACATGTTGTTCTCAACTCGAAACAGGGATTTCCTTTGTCTCCTGTTACTCTTTTTTATGCTTCTTCTGCTATTGAATCACATAATACTTAAAGAAAAGTGGAATCATCTGTGAAATTTAGAGTATCATTTATACTATTTTACAAGAATCAAATAATGATAAAGAATTGGTAAATTTACAGAAAAGTTAACAGTTTGGATGACCCAGACAGGGTTACTACATCATGATCCTGAACTCCTCAAAGCTAAGAGCACCATCCCCATCCAGATCAAACTGGTTTATCATAACTTTACACTCAGTAATCGACTTAGACTCACCAAGTTTACTCAGCATCTTCTTCAAGTTCTTGGGAGTAATGTACCCGCAATTGTCAGCATCATACATCCCAAAAGCCTCTCTTAACTCTCTCAACTTCTTCTTCTCCCCAGCCTGCAGTAATCCAACAATGTCCTCTGCTCCCAGCAAACCGTCCCCATCAGAATCCCACAGACCAACCACCATCTCCGCCTCTTCGATGCACAATTCCATCCCAAACTGCCCCAGACGGCGGCTTAACTCCACCGGCGAAACCTTCCCATCACCATTCTCGTCTAGGTGCTTGAAGACAACGTCGAATTCTCCTGCTTTTATCATCCCACAACTCCAAAGATTCAACATTTATTACGGTAAAACTATATTATGTACCAACAAGAGTATAACAACTAATGGGCAATGTTGTTTTGAAACAAAAGTTTGGATATGATAGCTGGTCAACAAATATCTCTTCATATATATACTAGTAAGGAGGTCGAGTTTCTGGATTCCATCAACTTGTTTACGCAGAAGCTTGGATTGAAGCTTCAAATCAGACACCGCAGTGTTGAAAACGGGTGAGACGATAAGTTCTGACGTAAAATGCGTGTCGTTAGGAAGAAAACTGAAGACAAGTGGACATGTTGCAAACCTACGAGGAAGATAAGGGGAAAGTAATGAACGTGGATCTAGTGGTCTGGTCCAAACACTGTGGAGAACAAAGGGCTACTCTGTGGGCTTCGGATAAACAATATTAATTGTCGGTTGTCGATACGAGTGAAAGGAAGAGAAGCCTCAACGCATGAAAATGAGTTACTGCTCACGGATTTTACCGAATCTGCTGCTTTATCGAAATCCATCGCCTTCTACCTTTCGCGATTTAACGCGACGTGAATATACCAAAAACAAGGAAGGCTTCGTCGGGGTGACAACCCGATTAGCCACTCCGACGCCAAGTAAGCTTTTGGTGTAGGAAGGATTGATGAATTCAGAGAAACGAATTAGATTATGATCGACACCGAATTATGGAGAATTATACCTTATATACGATTTTGCGGCTAGTTTAGGCAAATACGGTTTGCATTGGAGTTTCCTTCGCTAATGGGCCATGAATGTGAATCAAGCTCGTTAAACGATTTAATATAGATCGACCGATTGGCCTTCGTGATTGGGCTCGGGCCCAAATAAAGTTTTAATTCGACCATAAGCCCCCTACCTCGAGTCCGAGCGAAGAGAAGGGTCGAGGAATATGTTGACGCTGCTCACCGCGGCTTCATGGTTCGTAAGCGGGATAGCTTCGTCACGTGGTTAATCGGTTCATCATTGGCCTTGTAGCTCGTTCACGGGACAGCCGCGCTTCAACCGGTCGGATGATTCAACCGACGGATGTCAATTGCTATGCATGATCGCTTTGGATGTCGGCCGGTTGGGTATAATTGTCAATACCAACTGTCGGGTATAACTGCTCGCTCGAGAATAGGTCGATCGATGGTTCTAATCGACGGTCTTTGCACTTATCATGCGGATCGCTTGCAGCGAAGACGGATCGATTGGTTATCATTGGTGAGCGTGTGAGGCATTTATTGTAGACGGCGCGTCGCTCGACGGCTTTCGAATCAAGCGATCGCCTTTGTAACCATACTCAAACCGTCTCCAGACGCCCTTTCGATCGGGTCGTGTCGCTTCGATCTTGAATATCCTCGATTCTCTCGAGATCTCGCCAGGTCCGAGATCGCCGGATTTTTACGCGTCATAGTCCGACGGTCACTTTCTAGGGTTCCTACCGCCTTCCTCTATAAATACTCATAGATGACGAAATGTGACGGATTTTTTTACCTTTTGCTCGTCATCAGTAATCCGCATTTTGCTTTCACTTGCTCTCAAATCATTCGCGGTTCTCCAAACTTCTTTTATTTTGCCGTCCAATTTACCTACTTCTTTCTAAATAGGTACGTTCTTTTGTTCTTCATTCCTCTCCATTTTTTTTAGTGCTTTTCCTTGATAATCATGTCCACGGTAGTTCTGGGAGCATGGTCGAGGTATGGAGGAAGTGTCGATGAGAGAGAGGAAAGACGGTTTAGTTGTGGAGTTGCCGCTTAAGACCGATCGTCGATGATGTTGGGAGTTGAATGATCAGGCATCAAGTATAATATCCCAACGGCTTGGGGCCCCGATTGGCCTTGAAGCACGAGCGGATCCACAAAGAACTTTAGTGGATACTTTGCCGCCTCCGGAGCTTTTTCTCGGGCGGCCCGAGGCTCCCAGACGCCTGATCAGGACGAGGTGCGCCTGCTCGGGTTATTGCCGAGTCGATTCCTCCAACACTTGAGGTTCATAAATGGGTTCATTTGCTATGCCACCAGCCTTCGGCCATCTTCCCACCGTCTTGCATTCTCGCGCCATTTCGAGGATGAGCCACGGTCCCGAGCTCAGGGCTGAACTTTCTTGATGTCGAGATGCTCAGTATCGCCTGGTCAGACACCTTCAAAAATTTCTTCCCTGGCGGATAAGTATTTCTTCTGAAGTCCCTGATCTTCCTCCGAAAGTGCCGACTGTGGAGGTATCCTTCGCCGAGCAAAGGAATGATTCGTCGACCTTGTCCTCAGCAAGGAGGAGTGGGAGGTGGTCCGTCAGATCAAGGAGCTCGGGCAGATACGATTTTGCCAGCTCATCTGTGGGTATCCTGGGGGCCTCTACCGCCGTTGCCTCGCCGATCCCTCCACTTGATTGGCCGAGGAGGAAACCGCCCGTCCGGTTGACTCCTCGTGATTGTATTAATTTTGAACTTATATCAATTTTGTTTTCTAACTCAATTTAGTTATCAGGCAGCCATGGTGAGGATGCCCACCCAAACTTCCACGCCAAGGAAGCAGCCTCGGGAAGAAGGGGAGTGAGGCGAGACCGTGAGGGCCTCGCTTGTCAATGGGGTTGGTCTCCTGTCTCGCGTCAAGGTGCTCCCGCCGGGGATCTTCCTGTGGCGCTTGAGCCACTAAATATTATTCAGTGGTAGAGGAGGAGGAGGACGCGGCCCTCCTCTTAAAAGGAAGAGGTTGGTCTGATTGGGTGACCGCCCACCCCGCCAGCCGTGAAGCCGGGTGAGTAAATGTAAAAAGGAAAAAGAAGGCACAGTCGTGAGCCTTGGCAAGTGGGAGCCTGCCACAAATTGGGCAAGGACGTCACGCTCGGTGACCTCGAGGTGTCCCGCTACCTTGCTGAGAGGGTTACTCCCCCGACGGACGAGGGGTTTATGGAGAAGAAGGGGAACCTGGAGTTGGGTTCCCACTGCACAGACTTGGTACGCGGGCTGCGACAATGTCTTTTGTCTTTGCAATGGCTGGAGACTCAACCAGGAGGTTGGGATCTCCATGATCGATGAAGGGTCAAGGGTGAGTGGGCAGAGGTGAAGGAGGGAGGGACCTCCTTCAGCTAAAACGATCTCGAGGAGGAGAAGTCGGCCCAGAGAGGGAGGTGGAGCTTTGACGGCTGACCGGCCGAGGTAGAGGGAAGAGGGAGAAAGAGAACGAGGAGTGGAGGAAACGTGAGGGCGTAAGAGGGAGATCAACAAAAAGTGCTGCCAGATCTGCCATTCCACTGTGAAGGAGAGAGACAGAGCGAGAGAACTTCGAGAGGTGCGGTGCCCATGCTGGAGCAACGGATTGAGGCCATTAAGAGATGTAAGAGGCGGTTCTTCAGACGAAGAGAGTTTAGAGTCTTCGCTCATGAGGTGGCCCTTTCGATTTTGAAGAGGGCCACGAGCTCTTTACTCCCGAGGGGTGACATGCCCTTCTTTCAAGACTATGCCGAACCGCTTATTCCTCAAGCTGGGCTTTTGAGGGGATCACAAAGAAAGTCGAGGGGAATCGTCGATGTTCCGGATGGGAGGCTAGATCTCAATTCAAGAGGAAGAGCTCCTCACGACGCCTTCCTTGGTCTGCTTTCCCGGTCCCGCTACCCTATTGTGACGATCTCGGGGAGGAAGATGTTTCTCCCGCTGCTCCTTGGTTCCCGCTTCTACCTCGCCTTTTTCGCCAGCTCCCGAGGTTTCCCGGAATTCTCCTTCTCCTTCTCCTTCTACCGTTCATAGCCCCCTTCTCCCAATTGTAGTGCTCACCGGTCGAGCTTGTGACTGTGGCTAATTAAAATCAATGGACTTTACGTTTGCTTAATTTGTTGATTTTTCCGATTTATGCTCTTTACCTTAGATATATGTTGAGTTTTAAAGTTGCTCGTAGTCGACGGCCGAATCGGGTCATCGTAGTCGATCTATGGAGAATGCCGGCGATGGCATACCGAGCAATGGCGATGGCGATGGCGAGGACCCAGGATCTCGCCTGGCGACCGACCGACCGTAGTCGGTGAGATGGAGAATGCCGAGCGATGGCATACCGAGCAATGGCGATGGCGAGGGACCGAGGATCTCGTCTGGCGACCCGACCGAATCGAAGTCAGATATGGAGAATGCCGGCGATGGCATACCAAGTAATGGCGATGGCGAGGACCCAGGATCTCGTCTGGCGACCCGACCCGACCGTAGTCGGTATATGGAGAATGCCGAGCGATGGCATATCGAGCAATGGCGATGGCGAGGGACCCAGGGATCTCGTCCTAGCGACCCGACCGACCGTAGTCAGATATGGAGAATGCCGAGCGATGGCATACCGAGCAATTAGACTTTCTACTTGGCCTCGTGCAATCTAACTCTTAATTGCCAAGAAATTTGTAACCCTTTATTAATGATAACGAGGGTGGGCCATTAAAAAACCCGTCTGGCAGGATGAAAAAGGTACCCACATGTATACAAAAGGAATAATAAGGAAGAATTGATAAAATATAACTTATCTATTGGTAGAAAGCCTTCAAATTTCGGGAGTTCCAAGGCCTCGGTAGAATCTTCCCTTTCTCATCGCTAGGTTGTAGGAGCCGTGTCTGACTTGTTTAACCACTGACAGGGTCCTTCCCACATCCGCCCGAAGTTTTCAGGATGTTTTCCAGCCGCTTCGGCTTTTCGGACGTGTCCACCTACCTTACATTACTCGGTTTGACCCTTTCGTTATAGAACCTGGTCGCCTTTTGCCGATGGCTTACGAACGCGGCCGCCCTTTCTATCCTCGCTAAGGAGAACGAGCTCGCTCTGCGGGCTTCATCATTCCGCTCTTCTTCAGAGGTCGACACCCTCGATTTTGCAATGTCGCTTCTATCGAACCAGGCTTCCACCAAGGTCATTCTCAATGGAGTTTCCCCGTGGCTTCGCTGGTGTGGTTCTATATGCCCACAAAACTTCATCTACTTCTTCTACCTGTGTCTTTCTACCATCCAGCGCTTCTTCGTATGCTCATTATCTTTTATTGGTGTTCTCCGCAAGACCGTTGCTTTATGGATGGGCTATCGAGGTCGATTGTAGCTGATCCTCGCCGGTCACGAAGTCTCTGAACTTGGCGTTGTCAAACCGCCGACCATTATTTGTAACCAATACCATGGGCATCCCGGTTTATAAAGTATATTTTTCTTCACAAAGCTTAACCTTCCCTCGGTGATCAGAGCAACAGATTCTCGCCCACCCACTTAATAAAATATTCTATCGCTACTATCAAAATTTCTTTTGTCCGGACCGAGAGGAAAGGCCCCAGATATCCATTCCCCATCAGGCGAAAGGATAGGGTGACTTACATTTTCATCCTCTCGGTGGTGATGAGACAGATTGTTGTTTTTCGCGCAGATTCAGATCGGTCGACCCTCTCTCGACAGCTCTTCTCATCGTCCGCCGAAGTAGCCTTGTTCGATAAACGGTGAGCCAAGATTCTCGCCTCCCACGTGATTTCCGATATCCTTCGTGGACTTCGCCATTGCACCTCGGCTTCTTTCTTCATTCGTACATCGAAGGAGCGGCCATCGAAGACCGCCTATAGAGAGTCATTGACAACCGTGTATTCGGCCGCCTTTATCCTTAACTTCTTGGTCGCTAATTGCCTTCCGCTTGTCTTCCTTCCAAAAGGTACCGCATGATCGGTTCTCGCCCAAATTTTGCTGATCGTAATTTACTTTGAGAACTTCCTCGGTCTTCGAATGCTAGGTCGATCCAATGTTCGACTGCATTATTATTTTTGGCATCACGGCCGAAGCCATTTTGAGAGCGATCGCCTTGGCATCTCGAGCTCGTTCTATTTCATTGATCGAATCGTCCAAATTGCTCGCCTCGCTGACTAACCTGTGTATTTGATCACGTGGTTCCCTTGGCCTCGTAATGCCCAGAACTTGACCGACTATCACCGACTATCATCAGATATCTTTAGGTGCTTCACTTCCATCTCCTGGCGAGTTGGAGGCCGGCTATCAAGGCCTCATATTCGCCTCGTTATTGGAGGCTTTGAATTCTAGTCGGAGGGCGATTTCTACTTTTTCTTCTATGTTCGGCTGATCAAGATAACTCTCGCTTCCGATCCCCAAGATTGGATGAGCCATCGACAAACAAAGCTCCAAGT
The DNA here is from genome assembly GCA_029891385.1 of Erythroxylum novogranatense. NCBI lineage: Eukaryota > Viridiplantae > Streptophyta > Magnoliopsida > Malpighiales > Erythroxylaceae > Erythroxylum > Erythroxylum novogranatense. Next base: position 242,495 of record JAIWQS010000019.1, read on the forward strand.
GGAACCGCGCCCTCCGAGCTTGGTTGGCTCATCTCCGCGATGAAGTCTGCTAGTATCATGCGTTTTAATAGTTGTAAGGGGCTTGTATTGTATGTCAAATTTACCAGTTCCATCACCACTTGATCACCGAGCCGAGTTTTAAGCTTTTGAAGGCCTCGCCGAGGGTTGGGTCGGTCCATACCGATGGTGTGACTTTTGAAATAAGGCCTCGACGAAATGCTTGTTATCAAGGAGAGGGCCATCTTTCTATAGCGCAGTATCGTGTTTCGGTCCGTTAACACTTTGCTAACGTAGTAGATAGGTGTCTTTATTCATTCCTCTCGACCAATTAGCACCTGTACGATCGATCCCCAGAACCGCCATGTATAACACCGTGTTCTCTCCGCTACGGGCTTTGTAGGATTGGCGGGCTAGACAAGTCTTGCTTTAAGTGTTGGAAAGCTTGTTCTTTTCGTCGGCCATCGAATTGAGTCACATTCGCTTTCCTCAAAGACTTTGAAAATGGGAGGCACTTATCCCCCAACTGAAATGAACACTCGCCAATGAGACTATCCGACCGGTCAATATCTGAACATCCTTCAAACATTGTGGCGAAGGCATCAGATGATGGCCTCAATCTTTTTCCGGATTAGCTTCGATTCTGCCGAGTGATCATAAACCCTGTGAATTTTCCTGATGCCACCCAACACACATTTTCGGGTTTAGCTTCATCCGAATTTATTCGTGGTCCGAAGACTTCCTTGAGATCTTCCACATGCTCTCTACCGTCGCACTTTGACCACCATATCATCTACGATGCTTGACCGACCGAACCGATCTGCTTTTTAAAGACCTCCATGACGAGTTGGCTGGTAGGTCGCCCGCGTTCTTCAAGTCAAGAGCATTACGGTAGCAGATGTGCCTTGATGCGGTTATGAAGGCGGTCTTTCTTCGTCTTTCAGACTCATCGGATCCGATGATAGCCCGAGAAGGCGTCCCAGAAGTGGCGATTCGTGCCCCGAGGTAGAATCTACTAACCGGTCGATCTTCGCAATGGGAAGTTGTCTTTTCGACATGCTTTGTTCAGATCGATGAAGTCATACACATCCTCCATTTCCGCTCTTCTTTTTACTAAGACCACGTTAGCGAGCCATTCGGTATTTGACTTCTCTTATGAACCCCGCTCAAGCAACTTACTTCCTTCTCGATCACCCCCGACGCCCTTACTATGCCATCGCTTCTTCATCGGTCGGGCTTGCAGTCATGCCGATGCCGGGGAGTGACATGCAACCGTCTGAGAAATACGGGCATGTCGCCGGTACCTAGTTTAAAACCGATATGTTTTCCACCAAACAATCGGTGATTTTACTAGCTAGGTTCTTCTGCTCGGAACCTAGGTTTGTGAACTTGAGGGTCGGCTTCATCCAAGACGACCCGTTCGCGCTCTTCCTTTGGATTCATCATGTCCGTCTCTTCATCGACTTTACGCCAAGAGAGCTCGTTAGCACCACCGCCCTTCTAGTGGTCTTGGTTTCGCCAAGTAACATTCCCGGCGATTTTCGACGACCGACGCGACTCCAGTTCCATGGGGCGTCGGAACTTCATAGCCTGGTAGTATGTGGAGACGACCGACCGAGGGCGCTGAGTAGCTCTCCCAATTATTGCATTGTATGCCTCGAACTTTACGACCGGGAACTCCACGTCCTTTCTATCTGCATGGCTTCGCCAAACTTCACTTTCGATAGACCGGCGAACGGGTATGTCGACGCCTTGTTATTCCTTTGATGGGGCCGTCAGTAGGTAATAGCCGCTCTTGGTACCCTCATTTGCTTCAAGACTTCATAGTATAGCAAGTCGATCAATCGCCTGTGTCAATCATCACCCGCTTCACCTCAGAATCATTCATATTGAGATTTACGACGAGGGCGCCATCGTGAGGGCAATGTACTCCATTTAGGTCCGACTCATTGAAAGAGATCATTCCGCTGCCTCCTTCGGTTTTTGATGGGAGTGTCGCCGACCTGTTTGGCATATCGTTTTTTTAGCGGTGGATCCCCCCGCATTTCCACCAAATATCGTGTTAATAACTCCGGTCGGTCGGTCATTTTGCTGTTCGCATTTCCATCGTTTTTTTCCTTGACCGCCTCTGTTTTCTCGGCGGTTATCTCAGATTCGTGTTTCGCTTAACCCCATCATTCCTATCGCTCGCTCCGGGGTGAGCGCAGTAGTCAAACCGCCCGGTCTTGCGATCGGCGTTTTGCTCGTGTTTCACTAATCGCCTAACCTCCCTTTTGAATGAGGAGCTCAATCTTTTTTCAACCGCCAGTAGCTTTTCAGATCATGACCGACCTCTCGTGGAAACGATAAGATAAATTGGGGTTCTGTCCTCATCTGGGGTCTTCATTCTTTCGGCTCTTTGATAGTTTCCGTCCGCATTTAACGCCGCGTAGTACTTCAGATACGACCTGTTTAGCGGGGTGAACTCTTAGCGATATCCTTGTCGACGGTCGGCCTTTTCCGATTCGACCGCTTTTTGCCAGGTAAAGGTTCATTTCGCTCTCGGGCGAGCGATCTTCCGTCCGACGCCTCGTGTTTTTCAGCACTTCTTCAAAGTGAATATACCTATCTCGCCCGGCTTCTTATTTCTCGAACCGAAGCGAGGTTGATCGAGGGCTAACGACTTCTTGAACTCTTCGTCCCTCGTATTGCTCATAAGGCGGCTAGCATGACGAAAGGTGTGAGATCGGGTACCTCGACCGCCTCATTGTTGAACCGAGTGATGAACTCCGTAAACTCTCATTCCTTCCGGGTGAGTTGCATCACCTCCAAAGCCGTCTTTGCGGTCGCCACTAGTGGCGAACTGATTCAGAAGAGCGACCAAGTCCTCAAACATGTGATACGGCCGGGGTAGTTGTTGAACCATCGCCGAAGCTCCCTCTTCGAAAGCCGCGAAGGCCTTACCTTTGAATAGCATCCGGACACAAGCAGGCTCATCATGGACTGGAAGCCGTGCATGTAGTCCAAAGGGTCGGTCTTCCTGTATTTCTCGTGGTCGGTATCTTTGCGCCGGGTGCTGGGAGGCTATCCAAAATGTCCGTAATGAAGGGAGAGTTGTATTGCGCCGTCGGGCGATCTGGACGGAAGCTCGTAGCCACGTGAGTCCGATCATCCCGATTTTTTCTAGGGTTTCATACGGGCGGTGATCGGTTGTTAGGCTGAATTGTCGGGCGGTCGGTCGACGGATGATGGCATTCTTGGTTGTCTTGATTCTGCAGATTCGCGAATCACCAACTCACCGCCTCTTCTATCTGCTTCCAGACTCGGCGTGTGTGGACGGAGGAGGATCTGCACTAATCGGTCTTTGGAGATTGAGGTTGCATGGTGCGCAACGTTATCCTCCACGGCCACGCTCTGTTCTTCTTGCTCCAAGGCTTGAGGCCGCAGTCGATCGTTAGGATTGGAAGACTCCGTGCGGGAGATGTGTGGTGCAGGCGCGAATTGCGATAATCGCAAACCGATCGTTACATCGCCGAGCCGCAACAGCAGCCTATGTCGGGATTCATCGCCGCCACCGCTTATCTGCGTGGTTCTAGACGTGGTGCGGAAGTTGGGCCCCACGGTGGGCGCCAATTGGTTCGCCGGATTACGGGTCGAACGATGCGCTTCCATTGAAATCCATCGCCTTCACCTTCTATGATGAACGTGACGTGAATATACTTGCAAAACAAGGAAGGCTCGTCGGGGGTGACAACCCGATTAGCCACTCCGACGCTCAAGTAAGCTTTTGGTGTAGGAAGGATTGATGAATTCAGAGAAAACGAATTAGGTTATGATCGATACCAATTATGGAGAATTATACCTTATATACGATTTTGCAGCCTAGGTTTAGGCAATACGTGTTTGCATGGGAGTTTCCTTCGCTAATGGGCCATGAATGTGTGAATCAAGCCCGGTTAAACGACGAGTATAGGACTGACCGATTGGCCTTCGTGATTGGGCTCGGGCCCAAATAAAGCCGACCCGACCAAGTTCAAAACCCAAAAATCCGGAGACTTTTCAGTTTAAGTATTGGCTTACCTCACTCTGGATTAGGTCATTGGTGAAGACACCCTGACGCTATCATTTTGGTGATTGTTATCCCATCAGGCTAGTCTCCGGAGCCGTAAGCAATATAAGGACTCTCATTTTCCAAAGGGGTTCTATTGAAGATTACTGGAATTTAATCCCATTAAATCAATCATAATCCTATAATCACATTGCTGCCTATTTGATCTCATTTTACAATTCACATACATCTAACTTTATCTCATAATACACTTTCACAAAATTGCCCATTTACACATTTGTAAATTCACATTCATATATCCCATTTTGATACATACATATTTCACTCACTTACCACAAACATATTTCACTCACTTACCATTTATTATCATTTTGTTGTGACCGAGTGCCTAAACTGTCCCATTGAATGTCTCATTAATATCTGACCCTTATCCAGTGCTGGATACAGAGTTCATTATACGTTGAACCTGAGGCTCTGAATCACTTATGAGCTCGAAGCTCATTTTCGCACGTTGAGCTAAAAGCTCTGATCGGTGGTAACTCTGGTCAACAACCCTAATATTTCATACCACGCTAGGCATATCATAATTTGTCATACATTTACAATTAGCTATACCTCATGATTGTTATCACATCAGTATAGGGCATTTAGCCTGTCATTCAATCAAACATATCAATTCAAAAGCAGCATGTAACACTTTTTCAATTTATTTCAGTGTTGTGACCGAGTGCCTGTACTGTCCCTATAAGGCACATTAATCATTGAGCCAGAGGCTCTGAAACTGTCCCATTAAGGGCTCATTAATCGATGAGCCAAAGGCTTTGAAACTGTCCCATTAAGGGCTCATAAATCGTTGAGCCATAGGCTCTGAAACTGTCCCATTAAGGGATCAGTAGTCGTTGAGCCATAGGCTCTGAAACTGTCTCATTAAGGGCTCATAAATCGTTGAGTCATAGGCTCTGAAACTATCCCATTAAGGGCTCATTAATCGTTGAGCCATAGGCTCTGAAACTGTCCCATTAAGGGCTCATTAATCTTTGAGTCATAGGCTCTGAAACTGTCCCATTAAGGGCTCATTAATCTTTGAGCCATAAGCTCTGAAACTGTCCCATTAAGGGCTTATTAATCGTTGAGCCATAGGCTTTGAATCTGTGGGGCTCGAGGCCTAAATATAACATTGAGCTAAAAGCTCTGATCAGTAGTTGTTCCGGTCACAACTATCATTACCTCCTAAATCACACTCATTTCCAAATTATCACAATCGGACAATTTATTCAAACTTTGTCACATTAAAAATACCATCACAATTTCACATACCCATAACACTTCTATATCATATCACTCCAATACTCCGGACAGAACATTTAACACTGTCCCACCATTATACTCCAGAGAATTAAAATTACTGAATTATAACACTTAATAATTGGAGAACCATCTAGGTCACTCATCTGACTTCTGCGATAATGCCTGGAAGTCTCGGCAACGTCGGTGGGCTGACATTCCAAATGTGCCTCTATCACAAGTCAAAACACATTTATTTAACACATCGTCCAATTCAGCAATAATACACATGTAGAAATTTAAAGATATATACTATGCACTTTCGTGACATTCCCGGCGCTATCCCAACAATTTCCCGTCACAGATTTTCCTCAATATCGAAATTCTATAGACACTAACATCATTCACTTTGTTTCAGAAAAAAATCCAAAATTTATTCTCCAAATAGATACGGACTATCTTTATGTGGAAACTATCTTACACTCAACTTCCATCCAAAATCGAGAACTTTAAAAGATAGATTCAACACTTTCCTTTTTCATAAACATATAGACCCTAGTCTCTAGTTCATAACAAATCCAAAATTATCTCATTTGAATATCGATATAAAAAAGTTATGGTTTAAAAACCAAAACATAACTTGTCTAGGAACAGTAGCTCGTCGCGACGTGAGAAAGCTCGTCGTGGCGAAGGTTGAGCTTCGCCATGGCGAGGGCACGATGTCTTGCCCAAGGCATTCTCGCCTACGTCGCGACGTGCACGTTTACTGTGCGTGCGTATGCACGCATTCAGATGCCACAAGGTGCGATGAACACGTCGCGACGTGCAAGTCCCGTAAGCCTCCCGAAACCTGATTTCTTATCAATTTCAATCCAATTCCTCCCATTTTTCAAAATATAAATCATCTAAACACTTAATCATCACTTATACTCCATTTTCAACTCATTTTACACCAATGTTGTTCACAACACAATCAAAATTCATCCATACACGATAACCCTAAAAACCAAACATGTAAATCACCCAATCTATAACTTTTAACACTCAAAACAAGAATCAATCAACTAATCAAGAGGAAAGAGGCTTAAACTTACTTGATTTAGCTCTCAAAATCCTTAGACTCTTCGAAAAACCCTTTTCTCCTTCTCTTCCTCTTCTTCTTCCACGGTTCCCCTTCTTTTTTTTCATTTACAAAGCCTAATTTCCCTTTTTATACTCTTACTAATTATGAAAAGTCAATTTTGCCCCTTCCTTTAACCTTAAGCCTTAAAATCTTAAGCATCATGCCCAATTTACCCTTATACAGAAATTCAGACTCCTAGGGACTGAATTGAGATTTAATTCTTTCAGAATCACTCACTTTCATGCCTTTTATTTGTAGAGTCAATATGATAGTCATTTTTAATACCGGAAATCTCATCGGTATCCACTTCGCAATTTTATGCAAAATACATATAAGTCACTCCAATTCAATTTTCCAAACACAAAATTCACACTTTTCACAATAATTACACTTATAGACACATGTGCCGGGAATTGTCACGAATGTATGTACAATCATGTGCTTTTGAAAAATTTCCATTCATATCAGTATAGAGGCCATTTTACACTTGTATGTCGAGATACGTGTACACACTCACAACCCGATCCAAATTTACCATTTTATCCTTCCCATCTGTGATGAGATGTTACAATTCTCCCCTCCTAATAAAAATTTCATCCCCGAAATTCATTTTGACACTGAATACAGTAGTGGTACTGTTATCCCATACACTCTTTTATTTCTCATTTCATCAGTCTATTCTATGTTTCCTCGATAACATAACAATTGATGTTATCAATAGGTTTTCTCAATTCTCTGTTTAGCTATCATACTTCTTCACTTTTACCCTTGAGGAGTTTCAGAAAATTTGACTCATTACTTCCAATTTCAACACCCCAAATGTTGGATCAAAACAATCCTAACCATAAAATAATCTATAATACCCTAGTCCCATTTTTGCCATCATTAAAATGGACCACTTTATGACACACTAAGTTTCCCTTATTACCTTGTATCTTATCGAAATACGCATCGGTATTCGTACTCTGAACCTTCACACCAATTTTCATATAATCATAGCTTCTATGTAATCCATCAAGATCCCTTCGCTTTTCAAAACCAATTTATTCAAATTTCCTTAATGATTTTAATTACCACTTCACTCACTAATGGCATCTCGATTTATTTTGACTTTTATTCAGGGTAGTCGACTCTTTTTGTTGTTTCACCCAGCAATTACCAAATTTGACTATCGTCACTTTGCACTATATTCTAGATGTATATGCCTTATACCTTTATCCAAATAGTCCAGGTTATAAGGAACTCAAACATACAATCACTTAGGTTGACATTCTTAGCTGCCCATTTACTCTTTTGAGGTCCACTTACAAGGACCTCTCTTGATTAGGAAGCACTCATATTTTATGTCACCAAAATCCTCAAATCCACAATTGGGCTTTCCCCGTTCCTTTTTGCAAAACCGATATTACTTTTCCATAATTAGTACTTTTTCCTTTTTGCTCCACTTTAACTCGTCACTATACCACTTTATTACACTTGATTGGGTAGTCCAATGCCCACATACTTGGTACTCTGCTATGCCAAGCTCTATTTGATACTACTGATTTGAACACTAACTTTATTAGGACAGTCCCTCTACACAATCCTTCAATCTTTTCCAATTCCCATCTTTCATTAATCCCTACTAATCAGTCTATCTACACATATATCAACATTTCCAAACCTTCCAAACCCATTTCTAGTATCTTTCAAATCATGTATCCAATTTCAGCTCATAAGACTACAATTGTCCTTAAGTACTCAAAATCAATTTACTATAGCAATAGATTGTATCTTAATATCTCATGGGAACTCGTCTCAGACAGCAAAGTCGTGAATTCCTCAAAAATTTTTTTACTATACTCATTAATGCAGCTACATATATTTCGCACACTAATTCCATATAATCATAACTCTCATGATATCATGTTGCTTATTAACGCAAAAAGATATAACCTCAAACCCATTGTGCTAATATTTAGTTCTTGAATTTTTTTGAGTAATTAATCCTTCAATATAGAAACATTATCACTTACTATCTTCTATTTATCATTGAATTTCCTTTTTCTCAACGGCTTTCAGCAATGCTTTCAACTTCCTAAAGACTCCACATTGACTTATGCCACTGTCTGTCCATTTTTACCAGTTGGTCCCCATATTCAATCCAACTACAAACATAATTCCCTGTATTGGAAAAATCCACCATCAGAGGTACTTTTTGTAGTTCACAAATATATTCCCACAGCCTATGATGTGGTCCAAATTCACTTCACATTAACAAGAAATTCTCCTCGAATCGCTAAAACCTTCTTAATCAGTCAGATACCTTACATCAACAAAACTATATAAATCCTCCCAATATCCTGTCATCTTAGTTCACAATTCCCTCCATTGTATCAATCGATTCCTTTCTAAAGCAAATTCGATTGAATCGAGCGAGGGCCCTGACCTCTGGACAATGGAAGAACTACCAAATTCCATTGTAAAATCAATAGAAAGGCTTATGATCTCAGCTACTGGTCATGGAAAGCCTGCCTTCATTGGTCATAAACTCAATTACCTGGCTTCCTGACCCTATCACAATAATTTCTTGATATCCACCTCGATACTGTTTCTAGTTCATTGTCAATCGCTTATTGCCCATAAGTACTTATTTGTCATTATTAGTATATCAAGCAAATCACTTTCAACATTTCATAAAATCTTTATAAGATCCAATCATATCATGACTTCTTTGATCAATGAATTCTCATTACTAAAATTCAGTGAAGCAATTAAACAATTTCTTATACTCTACCCTCCGGTAGGTCCCATCTAAAATCCTTCCATTATACTTAGGGAGATATTTATATCACATTTCCAATTATTCACTTGAGTACATTCACTCATTTCCTTTGAGTTATCATCTTTTTCATGAGCGCATGCAAAAATACAATTCAAATTGAAGCACATATTTAATTGTCTCCACAGTAACACCTCATGTACTACGTTTCATCACTTGTAAAATCATGTTCCTATCCTCTCCTTGTCCATGTGTATATTCACAATCCATTTAAAATTATAAATGCAGGAGCATCACGGAAAGTAATCTCATTCTCACAGACAAAATAGTACGTTATGACATACTTTTATCACATTTCAAATCCACGTCCCATTGAATTATTTCTTTTGACCGGCTTATACATTTTAATCCCACCTTTACCATTTCTTCCTAACAATATCTTTACTTACTATGTATTATATTCCATAATACTCACATCAACATACATACAATGAATCTATATCTGCCCTTTTTCTCATTTCCAATTGTCCCATTTTATCGGACAACACATCAGAATCATAATTGCCTCGTCATCCCTGAGCTTTTGATCAAACATAGACATATTCTTATACTAATTCATTACCTCTGATCAATTTTAACCGATATTCTTTTCATGTCCAAACTTTGACCTCTCCAAATTATCGCAATTTTGTTTTCTTTCAACTCGATTTATACACTTTGAGTCTCATTATTTAATTTGATAACACTTCTTTCCTAAATCAGCCCATGCCAATGTCTTCACGTTCATATCCCGTTCGAGGGTTTGTAAACACATTCCAATATAAATATTATTATCCATTTTTCTATCTATAGGACCTCGACCTCTCGGGCCTCGCGTCCCCTGGACCTCAGCCTCTCAGGCCTCGCGTCCTCTATAGAGCCTCAGCCTCTCGGGCCTCGCGCCCTCACGGTTTTACTTTTACCATTCCCAATTGCCCAATATCTACATTGGCTCATATGCTGACATATCATCTTTTTCTCACCTTTAAACACTTAACACATGTTCAAGCATATGACTCATACCCATGGGACTCAGATTAGGGATCAGTTGTCATGATCTGCTATGACATGTCTTTACCGTATATGATTTGACCTATATTTCAGAAAATGCCCATGTAAGTTCATACTTCTGGGCTCTGATACCACCTAAATGTAACACCCCACTCCCGTAAGACCCGGACCTGACATCGATGGTGATATCCGAGTCCGTGCCCTGCGAGGGTAGCGTGATACATCACTCAGTCAAATCACAATATACATTTTTTTGAAACAATCATACACTTTCATTTTATAAACGCTATGGAAAACAATTTACATAGCAAAACCGTAAATACATTGACCACGAGGGTCCTCTTATAAATACACACTAATATAACACCAAAGTCCTCACACTAATGCAGCATTTAACCGATCCGTCCTCTTCTATCACTCTCAGCGATCACGATACACTCGTTGCCCTAACGGGTATTCTTCGAGTCTTGAAAAATAATTGCAAATTTTGGGTGAGTTTTGCGAACTCAATGAGTGATCATCATCGATGGTCCCCTCAATCGTAACAAAATCAATCATAATCCTATAATCACATTGCTGCCTATTTGATCTCATTTTACAATTCACATACATCTAACTTTATCTCATAATACACTTTCACAAAATTGCCCATTTACACATTTACAGAAATTCACATTCATATATCCCATTTTTGATACATACATATTTCACTCACTTACCACAAACATATTTCACTCACTTACCATTTATTATCATTTTGCTGTGACTGAGTGCCTAAATTGTCCCATTGAATGGCTCATTAATATCTGACCCTTATCCAGTGCTGGATACAGGGCTCATTATACGTTGAGCCTAAGGCTCTGAATCACTGATGAGCTCGAAGCTCATTTTCGCACGTTGAGCTAAAAGCTCTGATCGGTGGTAACTCTGGTCAACAGCCCTAATATTTCATACCACGCTAGGCATATCACAATTTGTCATACATTTACAATTAGCTATACCCCATGATTGTTATCACATCAGTATAGGGCATTTAGCTTGTCATTCAATCAAACATATCAATTCAAAAGCAACATGTAACACTTGTTCAATTTATTTTAGTTTTGGATTTGGCCTGATCTTGTCCTATAAGGGCACATTAATCGTTGAGCCAGAGGGTCTGAAACTGTCCCATTAAGAGCTCACTAATCAATGAGCCAGAGGCTCTGAAACTATCCCATTAAGGGCTCATAAATCGTTGAGCCATAGGATCTGAAACTGTCCCATTAAGGGCTCATTAATCGTTGAACCATAGGCTCTAAAACTGTCCCATTAAGGGCTCATAAATCGTTGAGCCATAGGCTCTGAAACTGTCCCATTAAGGGCTCATTAATCGTTGAGCCATAGGCTCTGAAACTGTCATATTAAGGGCTCATTAATCGTTGAGCCATAGGCTTTGAATATGTGGGGCTCGAGGCCCAAAAAATAACATTGAGCTAAAAGCTTTGATCAGTAGTTGTTCCGGTCACAACTATCATTACCTCCTAAATCACACTCATTTCCAAATTATCACAATCGGACAATTTATTCAAACTTTGTCATATTAAAAATACCATCACAATTTCACATACCCATAACACTTCTATATCATATCACTCCAATACTCCGGATGTAACATTTAACCTTCCCCACCATTATACTCAGAGAATTAAAATCACTGAATTATAACACTTAATAATTGAGAACCGTCTAGGTCACTCACCTGACTTCCGCACTAACTCCTGGAAGTCTCGGCAACGTCGGTGGGCTGACGTTCCAAATGTTTCTCTATCACAAGTCAAAACACATTTATTTAACACATCGTCCAATTCAGCAATAATACACATGTAGAAATTTAAAGATATGTACTATGCACTTTCGTGACATTCCTGGCGCTATCCCAACAATTTCCCGTCACAGATTTTCCTCAATATCGAAACTCAATAGACACTAACATCATTCACTTTGTTTCAGAAAAAAAAAATCCAAAAGTTATTCCCCAAATAGATACGAACTATCTTTATGTGGAAACTATCTTACACTCAACTTCTATCCAAAATCGAGAACTTTAAATGACAGATTCAACACTTTCCTTTTTCATAAACATATAGACCCTTGTCTCTAGTTCATAACAAATCCGAAATTATAAATCACCCAATCTATAACTTTTAACACTCAAAACAAGAATCAATCAACTAATCAAGAGGAAAGAGGCTTAAACTTACTTGATTTAGCTCTCAAAATGTTGGACCCCAAATTTTTGCTTTCTTGAAGTTATTAAGTATGAATTATTTTGAATTATGATTTATGGCATAGTTTGATTTTATTGAAAATATTCATGGAAAAGTTGAATTTAATTGAGTTTGGTATGAAATATGTGTTTATGGAATAAGTGTTAGGAAGAGTATGGTTAAGGAAGGGTAAATATGTTTAAGGGCAAAATGGTCAAGTAATTGAGTTAGGATGATTTTAACCTAAGTAAGGAGGGGCATTTGAGTCTTTGGTTTATTATGTAGGTTAAGAAATTAGAGTAAGAAATAAGGAAAAGAAAAGGAAGAGAAATAGAAAGAAGAGAACGAAGAGGGGCGGCCGAGTGAGAGGAGAAGGAGAAGAAAAGAGAAGAGCTTGGTTGTGGATTTCGATGATCTTAAGCATCCATAAGGTGAGTTACACTCTGCTATACTTGTTTATGTTGGATTTAACTTGTGTTTTGCTGGAAATGAGAATGAATCGGTGATTTAGGGTTTAGAATGGAACTTTGGTAGAATTGTAGATTTGGTTGTGTTTTGTGGTTGTTATTGTGTTAGACAAGTGTAGAAGTGGAGTAGGATGCATGTTATACAGTTTATGGGTGTTGAATGAACAAAAGGAATAGATTGATTCTGCAGAAATCTGGAAAATCTAGGTTTGGGAGAGTTTCTGCGACCCACACGCCGCGGCGTGCTCATGAACACGCCGCGGCGTGCGAGAAAGGTTATCGCACGCCACGGCATGCGTTTAAATTGGTGAAATGCGATGAATTAGTGAGACGGCGTGTGGTGAGTCGCGGCATGTGGACATAAGGTTGGCGAAGGCGTCTTGTATATGGGTTAGAGAGGCAGCGGTGTGAAGGGGATCGAGACGCCAGGCAAGATTTAAGAGAAGACGTTGTTCAAATTGGCGTGATTCAGATATTTTAGACAGAATTGGTTTTAAACTTATATCTTTTGCTACAGAGGTCCTTTTGGGGTGATTTTAGAGGCGTTGTGACCTAGAGAGATAGATATACAAGTTAGATGAAGTGATGAAGTGATGAATTGGTTTCTAAGACTATGAAATTTTAGTTGGAAGTTAAGAATATTATGGTTTCTTCATGAGTTCTGAATGAGAATTTGATTCTTATTTTTAGGAGAGCAAGAGAGGCAAGAGGATCAAGAGGCACTAGAGGAAATTCAATCCTAGGCAAGAACAAGCAGGATATCAGGTGGGTTCATGTTTATGATAAAGTATATAGGTACTCATTGTTTAGTTCAAATCAAGCAAGATCTTATGCATTTACATTACAGCATTCCACGATCGCATTGCATACTACCATGAATGATCATATTCTGCATTGTGTTATGCATTCATGACTATTATCAAGAGTTTTACAAAGGAATGTTTTCCTTTCACGAATACAAGTGCATGAATTCAAGCTTTACGAAATATTTATATATGACAAGCAAGATCACAAGCAAGTGCGGATTGGCAAACCATTTACAAGAATACGATTTATGCATGCTTATGTGGGTTTGCGGTGTCCCTCACGATAGTCAAGTGCACATTGACTCGTAAAGGCTTCTCCTTTGCCTGACCGTGGCACGTGGTTTCTCGATAGATTCCCTCATGAAACTACGTCACACATCAACATTTCGATGGCTATGTGTAATACGTCACTTAACTCAGGACACCCAAACCATCATGTTATGTGTTATGATATGTTATGTGACATGCATCATGATTTATTCAGAAATCAAGCACTTTACAAGAAATGACTCATACATGTTCAGATATTATGATTTTGACAAGTATTACGGCAATGAGATATTTTGAATATTATTTATGCTTATTACTATATTATAAATATGTTCCCACGATTTAGCGTTATAGCTCACCTCCTCTAATCTCCCCCATACGGTGTGAGCCGAGATCGAGTGAGTGAGTCACAGTCAAGCAGACTCAGTTCATTTTGTCATACTTATGTTTCGGACTTTAGTTTCTTTTCGAGTATCATGGGTTCAAGAGTGTTTTATACTTTTGGTTCTTGAATTCAGAATTGTTATTTGTTTTGAGATATCATCAATTGAAACATGAATTGCGGTTTTGGTTGTTTACAATTATGAAATCACGTTTTGAGTTTATTCACGACGGGTCCATTAGACTTCTGATGGATTCTTTTCTAAATTTTGTTAATTTTGCATGTTTGGATGTGGTTATAGAAATAAGTAGTTTTGCAAGTATGTTTTAACCAGCAGGCCCACTACTTTTCCGCGGGTCTTTTCCTTTGAAATGTATCAAGTATTACGATCACGGTTTTCCCGCCACGCTCTCTCACGTCAGACGTTGGGCTCCGGCAGCGGGGTCCAACATCGTTTGGTATCAAAGCGCCTAGGTTTTTGGATCTAGGGCTTCATGACATGATTATCAAGAAATAACTCGCATTGTTTTACCCTTGTATTGTTTTACACGATTTGAACCGTTTTTGCATACTTTGAAAAGTGTCTTACATGAACTAAAGTTTTCAATGGTTTTCTATTCAAGGAGTGATCATGCCACCTCGAAGGAGAACTTCGTGGAGCTACGACTCGATTTCAATCTCGTCGAGTGCGGATGAGTCCCATATTCCTCGGGATCGGGACACGATGCTCCAATCTCGAGGCACCTAGTTTTGCAAGAAGTGCCTCCTCCGCCTCCTCAGATGCCTCGGGGACTCCATGGATCCGGGTTTCTTTCAAGCATTTGCACATGCTTTTACATATGCCATGGGACAGGATCTCAGATGTCGATGCAGCTCGGTGAGCGAGGAGTGGACGATATGACAAGCTCGGAAGTTTGGGGTTATTGATTTCGATTGGGACTGCGAATCCGAAGAGGTGAAGCTTGGTTGAAGAGGACCGAGAGGGTCTTAGTTGGATGAGGTGCTCGGATGAGGAAAAGCTAGACTATCAGTCGGTTTGTTGCGTGGAGATGCTTTGCATTGGTGGAGTCGATTGCCCACAATCAGTTGTTTCAAGGTCTTGACATGGAGAGATTTTGTGGAAGTATTAGGAAGAAGTACTGTCCGGGGTGTATGTGTGAGAAAGCTAGAGAATTTCTGAATCGATGCGAGAGGGACATGAGTGTGAGCGAGTACGAGCTGAAGTTCACGACTTTCCAGATATCTGGCGAACATTGTGGCAAAGAAGAAGACAAGTGCCATGAAGTTTGAGGAGGTCTTCACTTGGGAATCGGGAGAAAGTCACGATTCATAATTTCGCGACTACCAAAGAAGTTAGTGGATCTTGCTCTCCAGTTGAGAAGTCGGAGAATATCAGAATGAGGCAAACAAGAAGAGGAAGAACAGGAGGCGAGTTTGAGGAAGGGTGCCGGTGCTCCATTGCCCGAGAGGAGCACGAGGAGCTCTTACACTCAGTGAAGTGGGTAGCAGTGGGGCTACCAGAACAAGCAGATGAGAGTCTGTTTGAGGGCAAGCCTCTAATGTGGGGCCTTGGTAGAAGCGGCGAGAGCGGGTTCACTTACCCCATATGTGACCCGATGTGGGAAGCACCATCGGGAGAGTGCCTCGAGATCTCTTGAGTTTGCTTCAGATGTGGAGAGAAGGGCATATAGCCAAGCATTGTCCGCAGCACCCAAACCGAGAGGGGTCACAGGTTTGAGCTCTAGGCGTGCGAGGCAGTGGGAACCAGGCCGAGCATCGAGGTAGGCGGCTCGGGGACTGCAGGAAGACTGTTCCTCCGGGAAGGCCAAGGGTCAGCGCCGGCAAGAGTGTTTGCCATGATCAGGAGGAAGCTGCGCACTTTGAGGTTATCACGGTATGGCTCGATTTTCGATTTATCGATGTTTGTGTTGATTGATTACGGTTCCACGCACTCTTTTGTTTACTCGCTAGTATAGATTTGCATGGTATGAGTTCTTCGCCTTTGGATAGGCCTTGATTGTTAGTACTCCTCTAGGGAGGAATGTGGTGATCGATCGGTGTATGAAGCAAATGTGAGCTCTTTATAGATGGTGCTAGATTGGTAGTGGATTTCTTGCCGCTAGACCTTAGAGGGTTAGATGTTATCCGGGATGGATACCATGGAGAAGTATCGCCAAAGTTGGATTGTGGTCGAGAAGAGGTAGATTTCGATCTGGGTAATGGTGAGAGGGTGATCTTCAAAGGGACAGAAGACACCGCATGCAAGACCGATTTCGGTATATGTTGGTTGAAAGGATGATGGGTCGGGGATGTGAAGCTTTCTTGGCGCATGTTGTAGATGTCGATGTGCATGCGGGGAAGTTAGATGATTTCAGTTGTGAGGGAATTCCGGATGTCTTCCTGATGAGTTACGAGTTTGCCACCGTGAGGGAAATCGAGTTTGCCATTGACTTGATTCCGAACCGCGCTTATTTCTATACCTTACATGTGATGGCTCCGGTGAGTTGAGGAGCTTAAGGCAGTTGGAAGAACTGTTAGAGAAGGGGTATGTCAGGCCTAGTTCGTCTCCTTGGGGAGCGCCAGTTCTGTTTGTTAAGAAGAAGGATGGATCATGGCGTATGTGCATTGATTATCGGAGACTTAATAAGGTGACAATTAAGAACAAGTATCCGTTGCCAAGGATAGATGATCTGTTTGATCAGCTGCAGGGAGCACGGGTCTTTTCTAAGATTGATCTCAGGTCAGGCTATCATCAGCTCAGGATCAAGGAGTCTGATGTTAGCAAGACAACTTTCAGGACCCGTTATGGGCACTATGAGTTTTTGGTTATGCCGTTCGAACGACCAATGCTCCAAATTGCTTTCATGGATCTCATGAATAGGGTGTTCAAGGAGTTTCTGGATCAGTTTGTCATAGTGTTTATAGATGACATTCTGGTGTATTCTAAGAGTAAAGAAGAGCATGAGGAGCATCTCAGGATTGTTTTGCAGACTCTTAGGGAATGAGAGCTTTATGCCAAGTTCAGCAAGTATGAGTTACGGCTTCGTGAGGTGACTTTCCTTCGACATGTGATTTCGCAGGATGGTGTTCATGTGGATCCAAGGAAGGTTGAAGCGAGAGTGAATTGGCATGCACCCAAGACAAATGACTGAGGTGAGGAGTTTTACGGGTCTTGCGAGTTACTACAGAGGTTTGTAGAAGGATTCTCCATAATAGGCTGCTCCTATGACCAAGCTATTAAGGAAGAATCGAAGTTTATCTGGACCGATGAGTGCCGAAGAGCTTTGAGGAGCCAAGCACGATTGACTAGTGCTCCAAGA
Organism: Erythroxylum novogranatense; assembly: GCA_029891385.1. Classification (NCBI taxonomy): domain Eukaryota; kingdom Viridiplantae; phylum Streptophyta; class Magnoliopsida; order Malpighiales; family Erythroxylaceae; genus Erythroxylum; species Erythroxylum novogranatense. Next base: position 260,252 of record JAIWQS010000019.1, read on the forward strand.
TGATTTTGCCTTCAGTGATGAGGGCTACAAAGATATCTGATGATGCCTCGAGGAAAGGTCTAGGTTGTGTGTTGATGCAAGGAGATAAGGTGATAGCTTATGCTTCAAGGCAACTGAAGCAGTATGAGTTGAATTACCCGACTCATGACTTGGAGTTAGCAGCAGTGATTTTTGCCCTGAAGATTTGGAGGCATTATCTTTATGGAGTTCAGACCAGGGTCTTTACAGATCATAAGAGCCTCAAGTACTTACTGAGCCAAAAGGAGTTGAATTTGAGGCAGAGAAGGTGGATTGAGTTACTCAAGGACTACGATTTGTTGATTGAGTACCACCCAGGTAAAGCGAATGTAGTGGCTGATGCTTTGAGCAGAAAGTCCTCTATTGCTCATGTTCAGACAGTTTACCTTCCTTTATTGGAAGAGATGGCCAAGCTTAGGATAAGCTTGGAGCAGGAGGAACCAGATTGCCTCTTAGCTACTTTCAGAGTTAGGCCTATACTCCGGGAGAAGGTTAAGGAGTTGCAGGCGCAGGATGCAGAGTTGAGCAAGCTTAGGCAGGAAATTCAGAATGGTAAGGTTTCTGAAGTTGTAGTAAGAGAGGATGGACTCATGACAGTGGGGGGCAGGCTTTGTATTCCAAACAATGAGGCGATTAAGGATGAGATTCGGATGAGGCACACAACGCGCTTTATGCCATGCACCAGGTAGCACGGGATGTACAGAGATTTGAGAGAGCATTTCGGTGGAAGGGCATGAAGAGGATGTAGCAGTATATGTCAAGAAGTGTCTCGTGTGTCACAGAGTCAAAGTCGAACACCAGCGCCTTGAGCAAGTTGAGACCATTGTCTATTCCTGGGTGAAGTGGCAAAGAGTAACCATGGATTTTCTGATGGGTTTGCCTAAGACTAGTAGGAAGCACGATGCCATATGGGTTATAGTGGATCGGTTGACGAAATCAGCCCATTTTTTGGCGATTAGGCAGACAGATTCCTTGCATGTGCTCGCCAGGAAGTACATTGATGAGATAGTTAGATTGCATGGGATTCCAGATTCCATAGTGTCTGACAGGGATCCTAGGTTCACTTCTCGATTTTGGGGAAGCTTGCAGGAAGCTTTGGGGATAAAGCTACATTTCAGTACGGCATTTCACCCTCAGATGGATGGTCAATCTGAGAGGACCATTCGGACACTTGAAGGAATGCTCAGGGCTTGTGTTATGGATTTCAAGGGAGCTTGGGATGAGCATTTGCCATTGGTCGAGTTTGCTTACAATAACTCGTACCATTCTAGTATCCAGATGGCTCCATATGAGGCTTTATATGGAAGGAGTGCGGGACTCCTATCCGTTGGGATGAAGAAGGAGAGGAAGCTAGTCGGACCAGAGTTGATTCAGCTGACTGTGGATAAAGTCAATCTAGTCAAGCAGCGGCTTAAGGCAGCCCAGGATAGGATGAAGAGTTACACGGATGCTCATCGGAAAGAGATGGAATATGAAGTTGGTGAGAAAGTGTTTCTCAAGACGTCTCCTTGGAAGGGAGTTATGAGGTTTGGTAAGAAAGGCAAGTTAAGTCCAAGATATATAGGTCCTTATGAGATTCTTGAGAGGATCGGACCTTTAGCTTACAGATTGGCGTTACCGCCAGAGTTGTCTCAGATCCACGATGTCTTTCATGTCTCCATGTTGAGAAGGTACAGATCAGATCCTTCTCATGTCATTCCGGTTTCAGACATTCAGTTGAGAGACGACTTAAGTTATGAGAAAATTCCGGTAGCAATCTTGGACACCAAGGAAAAGGTCCTTAGAAACAAGACAGTTCAGCTAGTTAAGGTTCTGTGGAGGAACCATGCAGTGGAAGAAGCCACGTGGGAGCCCTTGGATGTCATGAAAGAGAAGTATCCAAGCCTTTTCGATGGTTCAGGTAAATTTCGAGGACGAAATTTCTTTTAAGAGGGGGAGAAATGTTGGACCCCAAATTTTTGCTTTCTTGAAGTTATTAAGTATGAATTATTTTGAATTATGATTTATGGCATAGTTTGATTTTATTGAGAATATTCATGGAAAAGTTGAATTTAATTGAGTTTGGTATGAAATATGTGTTTATGGAATAAGTGTTAGGAAGAGTATGGTTAAGGAAGGGTAAATATGTTTAAGGGCAAAATGGTCAAGTAATTGAGTTAGGATGATTTTAGCCTAAGTAAGGAGGGCATTTGAGTCTTTGGTTTATTATGTAGGTTAAGAAATTAGAGTAAGAAATAAGGAAAAGAAAAGGAAGAGAAATAGAAAGAAGAGAACGAAGAGGACGGCGGTAGAGTGAGAGGAGAAGGAGAAGAGAAAAGAGAAGAGCTTGGTTGTGGATTTCGAAGATCTTAAGCATCCATAAGGTGAGTTACACTCTACTATACTTGTTTATGTTGGATTTAACTTGTGTTTTGCTGGAAATGAGAATGAATCGGTGATTTAGGGTTTAGAATGGAACTTTGGTAGAATTGTAGATTTGGTTGTGTTTTGTGGTTGTTATTGTGTTAGACAAGTGTAGAAGTGGAGTAGGATGCATGTTATACAGTTTATGGGTGTTGAATGAACAAAAGGAATAGATTGATTCTGCAGAAATCTGGAAAATCTGGGTTTGGGAGAGTTTCTGCGACCCACACGCCGCGGCGTGTTCATGAGCACGCCACGGCGTGCGAGAAAGGTTATCGCACGCCACGATATGCGTTTAAATTGGTGAAATGCGATGAATTAGTGAGATGGAGTGTGGTGAGCCGCGACATGTGGACATAAGGTTGGCGAAGGCGCGGCGTGTATATGGGTTAGGAGACGCGGTGTGAAAGGGGATCAGGAGATGCGGCACGTGCGAAGAGGCGCGTTCACGCTGCGGCATGCGGACCTCTCGCCGCGGCGAAACGGCCTTTGCCGCAGCGCGCACGTTGTTCAGCCGCGGCATGATTCAGATATTTTAGACAGAATTGGTTTTAAACTTATATCTTTTGCTACAGAGGTCCTTTTGGGGTGATTTTAGAGGCGTTGTGACCTAGAGAGATAGATCTACAAGTTAGATGAAGTGATGAAGTGATGAATTGGTTTCTAAGACTATGAAATTTTAGTTGGAAGTTAAGAATATTATGGTTTCTTCATGAGTTCTGAATGAGAATTTGATTCTTATTTTTAGGAGAGCAAGAGAGGCAAGTGGATCAAGAGGCACTAGAGGAAATTCAATCCTAGGCAAGAACAAGCAGGATATCAGGTGGGTTCATGTTTATGATAAAGTATATAGGTACTCATTGTTTAGTTCAAATCAAGCAAGATCTTATGCATTTACATTACAGCATTCCACGATCGCATTGCATACTACCATGAATGATCATATTCGCATTGTGTTATGCATTCATGACTATTATCAAGAGTTTTACAAAGGAATGTTTTCCTTTCACGAATACAAGTGCATGAATTCAAGCTTTACGAAATATTTATATATGACAAGCAAGATCACAAGCAAGTGCCGGATTGGCAAACCAGTTTACAAGAATACGATTTATGCATGCTTATGTGGGTTTGCGGTGTCCCTCACGATAGTCAAGTGCACATTGACTCAGAAAGGCTTCTCACTTTGATCGTAGTGCATGGGGTTTCTCGATAGATTCCCTCATGAAACTTCGTCTACACATCAACATTTCGATGGCTATGTGTAAGACGTCACGAACCCGGACACCCAAACCATCATGTTATGTGTTATGATATGTTATGTGACATGCATCATGATTTATTCAGAAATCAAGCACTTTACAAGAAATGACTCATACATGTTCAGATATTATGATTTCGAAAAGTATTACGGCAATGAGATATTTTGAATATTATTTATGCTTATTACTATATTATAAATATGTTCCCATTTAGCGTTATAGCTCACCTCCTCTAATCTCCCCCATACGGTGTGAGCCAGAGATCGAGTGAGTGAGTCACGAGTACGGCAGCACTCCAGTTCATTTTGTCATACTTATGTTTCCAGACTTTAGTTTCTTTTCGAGTATCATAGGTTCAAGAGTGTTTTATACTTTTGGCTCTTGAATTCAGAATTGTTATTTGTTTTGAGATATCATCAATTGAAACATGAATTGCGGTTTTGGTTGTTTACAATTATGAAATCACATTTTGAGTTTATTCACGACGGGTCCATTAGACTTCCGATGGATTCTTTTCTAAATTTCGTTAATTTTGCATGTTTGGATGTGGTTATAGAAATAAGTAGTTTTGCAAGTATGTTTTAACCAAGATGGGCCCACTACTTTTCCATGGTCTTTTCCTTTGAAATGTATCAAGTATTACGATCACGGTTTTCCCGCCACGCTCTCTCACGTCAGACGTTGGGCTCCGGCAGCAGGGTCCAACACAAAATCCTTAGACTCTTTGAAAACCCTTTTCTCCTTCTCTTCCTCTTCTTCTTCCACAGTTCCCCTTCTTTTTTTTTTCATTTACAAACCCTAATTTTCCTTTTTATACTCGTACTAATTATGAAAAATCCATTTTGCCCCTTCCTTTAACCTTAAGCCTTAAAATCTTAAGTATCATGCCCAATTTGCCCTTATATAAATTCTTATAACTTTACCACTTCAATTCAAAAATTCAAACTCTTAGGGACTGAATTGAGATTCAATTCTTTCAGAATCACTCACTTTCATGCCTTTTATTTATAGAGTCAATATGATAGTCATTTTCAATACCGGAAATCTCATCGGTATCCACTTAGAAATTTTATGCAAAATACACATAAGTCACTCCAATTCAATTTTCCAAACACAAAATTCACACTTTTCACAATAATTACACTTATAGACACATATGCCGGGAATTGTCACGAATGTATGTACAATCATGTGCTTTTGGAAAAATTTCCATTGATATCAGTATAGAGGCCATTTTACGCTTGTATGCTGAGATACGTGTACACACTCACAACCCGATCCAAATTTACCATTTTATCCTTCCCATCTGCGATGGGATGTTATAGGATGTCCCCTTTGTTCTTTTGTAGATGAATTAGCATATTAAGTCTCCACTCATCTAGCATTTTGGTGAACTTAAGAATGACATTAAAAAACTTGACTAGCCAAGTAACACCCCCTTCACCTAGGCTCTTCCATACCTCTATGAATATCTCATCAGGCCCTACTATCCTTCCATTCTTTATCTCTTTTAAAGTCCTTTTAATTTCTTACCTTGTAATTTTTCGCTAACAAGTAAAGTTATGATATCTCTCAGACATGATAAGACCACCTAAAGATATATTGTCCTTTATATCTTCATTAAAAAGGCTATAGAAATATCTTTGTCATCTTTTCTTGATGTCATTTCCAAGTACAGGTACCCGCTCTGCTTCATCTTTTATACAACAAACTTGATCTAAGTCTTTTGCTTTATATTCTCTAACTTTTACCAACTTAAAAATAGTATTTTCTCCATCTTTAATTTCCAATCATTTATATAATTTTTCGTAAGCTTTGCTTTAAACTTCTCAAATTTTCCTTTTCTCCTTTTTTTTTAACTAATTTGTAACTTTCTCTATTAACTACTCCCTCTACCTCTGTGGTGCTATCTAATAGGACTTTATAGGCACCCTTCTTGATCTTAATTAATTCTCGCTATGCAACGCTTCAATAGAATCTCATAAACACATGCTATTTGAATACACCTACATTAAAAAACATAGATAGGGTTGCTCAAACTTTGCAATCTTGATCATATACCTATTTATTGGTCTAAGATAGAAAGCTAGATCATAAAAATCAAGCACAAAGAGGAGAATGAATGGGTGGATATATATAATAGCTCTCACTTATCTTGTTACTCGTTTATGGGATCAAAGAAATAGGCAAATTTTTAGGACCAAAGTAGAAGTAATGAAGACTTCACCAAGACACTCTGATAAAAGTTGTCTCCACAAAGTTTGAGATTAAAACTAAAGTTGATATCGTAACCTGCAACTCAAACCAATCCTAAAACAATCAAATAAGAATGAGAATCTAACTCTCTTTGCCCTTTCTCTATTTTTCCTCACTTTTGGAAGTTGTGATTGCACTATCTATCTCTTGTGTGGAGCAAAGCTCAAATGAGATATTTATAGGTACATCTGGCTTGATAACTAAGTTAGAATTATAACTGAACTCAACTAGTTAGATCACATCTTATTTTAATCAAATTATATCACATTATCTATTAAGATGACTTCCTCATCTAAATAAAACTCTATCTGATAGGATTTATCTACATCATAACTAACAAGATAAGAGATTACATGTAGCATCCCGTTACTGATGTGATGGACATATCGGTAAATTGGGACGGGTTAGGATTTCATACTGCATTCTATTGATTGAGCATTCATTGACCTCTAATTATAGAGGAATGAGTTACTTGCACATGCATTTATAGGTACATGCACTCATGCCTTTTTAGACATTTAATTGTGAACATGAATTGGTTGGATTGTGATTTGATTGAGAATTAGGAATATTTGGGTTTGAATAATTGATTTAGAATGGTTTAAGAGTAATTGGCAGTTGATAGTGACCCATAGGAAATTTTCAGGAAATTGGGAGAAAATACGGACGAAAATTTTGAGTGATGAACAGGTTGGCCAGTATGGTGCAGAAATAATTGTCCAATGGCAATGAAAAATTAGATTTATCTTGTTAGAATAAAAATGTTGAGCCATTGGAATTTAGAGACTGAAATTTGAAGAAATTGGGGGCTTATGTATTATGAGCTTTAGGTTAAAAATCAACCTATATATATATCTTAGGTTTTAAATGTTGGCATTTATTCACCTCCTTTAGTCTAGGGCAAATTTCCCCTTTTTCCTTCCTCGGTGATTTCCAGTTCTCTTCTTTTGGTGTGATCCTTCGATCGTTGCTTCTTTCTCCCTCTCTTTGTGCAAGCCTAGCTTGATCCTTGAGGAAGATGAAGATTATTGAGTTTTGAGGGTGAGAATCGTGGGTGTTAGACGTGGGAGAAATATCCGAGATTCGAAGATTTCAAAGTTTGATTTGGTAGGTGATTGGTTTTAATGTTGTTATTTATTGAGTTTGATGCATTTATGGCATTTATTGGGTAGTTTAGAGTGAGTTATTACTGGTTTTAGTGAGAGGACGGTGAAAAAGTCAATCGGAGAAGACGGTGGAGCCCGCACGTTGCGACGTCTGAGAAGCGGCCTCGCCCCGACGAGTAAATGAGTACTCGTCGCGACGAGTGTGCTCGTCGCGACGAACAGGTTGAGGCCCTCATCGCGACGAGCAGGGTGAGACGTCGCGACGAGCGTATGAATTTACGTCGCGGCGAGGGATGTAAGGCCGCCGCGAGGATCAAATTTCTAAATGGATGTGTTTTAATTTATGGAGCATAACTGATGGTGTAGACCTCCAATTGAGGTGATTCTTGATTCATTATGAACTAGAGAAAGAAATCTACAATTGAGGAAAAGAATGAAAGCTAGAATTTAATTTAGTATGGTCTCTCACTTAGAGAAAAAGTCGATTATAGTTCCTTTTGCAACCTAAGAATGGTATTTAAATGTTATAGAGGCACCGTTGGATCGTCATTTCATGGATATTCTTTGGGACTTCAGGCGTGCTTCGGAGATTCTGGTGAGTAACCTAGTTGGTTTCTCAATTTCTGATTGTTAAATGCTCTGTGTGAACTGTTTGCAAATGTGAATTGTATGATTACGGGAATGGTTAGGATCAAAATGCATGTTTTTGATAAATTGGGTTTGACTACTACGTGATTCTGTGAAATTGTGATAAATGGGCTTTTATAGCCATATGACTGTGAATGATTGAGCATTTGCATTTCATGCATAAATGCATGAATAGATAATGAACGTTGTGACCAGAGTCGCCACTAATACTGAAAGGAGCCTTGAGCTCGAACACTGTCATTGAACCGGGCCTCAAGCTCGAGGGGAGTTAGTGCATCTTGCATGAGGGCTCTCCTACTCCCTAGACGCATCCACTGAACACTGATTACTGATTTAGCGCTTGGTCACAACATTGAAATAAACTGGAAAAGAGTCACATATGCATTGCATACAAATGAGTTAACTGATTTGTGATCATTCTTGAGTTACGTGATGGAATGAGAAATTGCAAAGCTGTTATATGATATTTGAATATTCTTGTGATGTGTTATGCGCAATTTCGTAATGCATGAATTGAGTGAACCATCGATGATGGTTTCTCATTGAGTTGCAAACTCACCCAAATTACATCTCTTTTTGGGGATCGATAGATTAGACTCTAGCTCCAGAGATAGACTTTTCTGCCGTGTGAAGCGTTGGCAGAGAAGTGATGGCACTTGGTCGGTCATTTGGGATTGATTTTGAGGATGACTTAGTATAGACTTTTGTATCGTTTCCTTTTTAGAGTATTGTATTTAGACCGTAAGGAACTAATAGACTTGTCTATATTTCTGTTTGATGTTATGAAATGAGAAAATCATTATGGTTTTAAAATTCAGTGATTTTAACATTACGGTTTTATTGTATTGATGCCATGTGGATTATAGAATTGATAAATCGTAGTACACCCTCATCGTGGGTTATGTATCGGAATGACCTATGGGCGTCCGGTGCGTATCCCTGATGAGGTATTATATTAGGTGAATGTGTAGCCGGCCTCTACCGCCATCACTCCGGTATTGTCCTCTTTGGTACTTGGATGAGTCACCACTCGAACTCAAGACCTCGAGGTTTTGTTGCACTTTAAGTAATTGGCTCAATGGTAGGCGTGCAGCTTAAAGTGCAACAAAACTGAGATCTGAGTTGAGTGGTGACTCATCAATAAAGAGACAATACCTGAGTGATGACAGGCCGGCCTCATTAAAAAGCGTCTTTTATGTGTAGCCTGGCCTCTCGCCATCACTCAGGTATTGTCCTCTTTGGTACTTGTGTGAGTCACGACTCGAACACAAGACCTCAAGGTTTTGTTGCACTTAAGTGCACGCCTCTTAGCATTGAGCCATTACATCTATCTAGGAGTGATACATCCATATCCACGAAGATCTCCACTATTTTCAGGTGATCATTTGGACACTCAACAATCTCTCCCTCCATCCCAAATATAGGGAAGATGCGTTATTCTCTATCATTTATTTGAGATATATCCTGATAAACTTATGACAAAGCTCACGTTTATTTTCAGGAACCACTTTAGTCAACATATCATAACCATTTAAATATGTATGAACCTTTTTTAATATTAATTGTTGCTCTTTTAAATGTACCTCAACCAATAATATTTGATGTTTTCACGAAATGCAATCTCTTACACATTCTCAAACTCCCCCTTAGTAGTAAGTAAAAGGCACTTAGAACTTAGATAATGTAAGGTTCTGATCATGCATCTCATACATAATATATATCAAATATACGCAGCAAAAAATAAAAGCGAACCTAAAAAAAAGATATACTCATGCATATAGATATAGAAAAAAACATGAAATATAAGATGTTTACAAACCTTTCCGACAATCTCCTTTGTTCTTTAATCTTCTCCGCGTTGGTTTATTATAAACCACAACGATAAACATAGACCATCTCTTATGAAACTCCACACAAAGATAAAAGGATGAAGCCTCACTAAGAGATAACTAAAATTCTTTTTTATGCTAGTAAAGACAAGAACTCTTGTGAGAGTTAGAGAGAAAAAGAGTGTTTGTGTCAGAAAGAACCTTTCTTTCACTTGTGTCTTACACAAGATGCACAAAAATCATCTCTATTTTCTACACCATTTGACCTTCCATAACTCCCATCACTAATAAAAAGTTATGAGAAGTTAATGGTCATGAATAGAAGTTAATGATCATGAATACCATGCAATAATGGAAATTATGAGAAGTTAATGACCAAATTGGTAACCAACAACACTTGTTTCTAGTCTATTTCATGCAAAGTTTTCTACCATGATCACATCGCAATACAATCTCGAAACACTCTCTTATATCTTGAATCACCATTCAAGACCATTTTACTCATCCTTCGGATCTCCTATGTGTGTGACCCATTAGGTTCTCGGTTATGTTGGCTACTTGAATTAACACTTAATTCAAGTAAGTCAATAGCGATATCTAGCAACACGTCATGACCCTCAATTGATCAGAAAGTCAATGGTTTGACTACAAATCCTTCAATACATAATGTTGTCATGCAATTCATCCTTTCACCATCTATACCTCACTTAGTTCATAGTATGGTCAAAGTGTCAACTCCCACTAGACTGGCTACGTCACATCTAATCCAAGTGATACTAGATTTTGTCCTGAGGATCTCATTACTCTATGTATCATTGAATACTCTCTTTATGACACATATCTGCTCAGGTCAGAGACTCTCAAGTAATGACCCTGACAAAAGGTCGTGGGTATCATTTCCTTCTATCAGGAGTGGTGAATCCTTTATTGGCTACTTAATTATCTCTGAATACCTCGAACTGTACCCAATCATCATCCTATGAGTAACCCCTGAAAGGCATCGATGAATGGAGTCAAAACACAGGATCGATGTTCGAGATACCCTTGAGCACCTCAAGTCAAAGGATACTTGCATCATTGTTATGATGAAACTATCATTGACACTAGAATAGAATATCGATGTGATTGTCTCAAAGTAGGTCAATTCAATGTACTTACTACCCTTAGTAAGTATCCACATGTTAATTATAAACAATTCTTGTCTACATCTTATGAGATCTACTGCTTGATCCAATCAAGGAGTATAACATGTGCTAGTCTATCCGGATTAATGATATCCTATCTCATAAATCTTATGACTAGGAAAAGTTTTGATACTAACTTAATTACACACGATAGGAATCTTATTATCATGATCTCATCATGATTTCCTCCATGTTATGTTTTGTATCAAGGACTTTATTAAATATATTTAAGATCAACATCAAATCCATAAATGTATGAACATCGAAATAATGAAAAGTGTCTTTGTTGGGACCCGATCCGGGAACCGGATCCCAACCGAAAAGCAGAAACGGATACGAAGAACGAGGCGAATTCAAATTGGATAAATTGAATTCGATAACGACAAACAAAGCGAAAGCGGAAGCAACTCGAATACAGAATCGAAAGAAGCGAATCGAAACGGTTACAATCAAAGGCGAAACAGATATGATGGGAAATCGGAAATACAAAAGTATCGAAGAAAAACGAAGCGAAACGAAATCGATACTTAACAAAACAGATCCGACATCCGATAACAAAGAACAGAGAAACACAATCGCGTTGGAAACCTAGACGAAACATCCGAAATCCGGTAAAAAAAAAATTTCTCATTTCTATCCCAACCAAAAAGTCAGAACGGATACGAAGAACGAGGAGAATTCAAATAGGATCAATTGAATTCGATAACGACAAACGAAGCGAAAGCGGAAGCAAAACGAAAGCAAATCGAAGACAGAATCGAAGAAGCAAATCGGAAGCGAAGCAAAGCAGGCAGACGAAGCGAATCATATAGCAAAACAAAGCGGAGCAAAACACCAAGCAATCGAACTCATATTACTTAACAAACGGATCGAATTCAAACTTGCCCGACATCCGTGCATAAATTATCTTAAAGAAGCGTCGCGTTGGAAACCTAAAACTAATCCAATACGAAAATCCGGTATAATTTTTTTTCTCATTTCTTACTCCTTTAGTCAATCTCATTCAAATCACACAACCAATTTCCACTTTTGGAAAATCATTCTCATGCAAATCTCTAAATCTGATCATATTCTTATGTATCCATACAAATCCTAAATTATATTTTTATTCTCTTTATTCAAACCCATTCAAAACATAACCAATCCATACAATTTCCTTTTTGGAAACTCATCCTCGCACAAATTTCAATTCACTTAAATCTCAAACAACATTTCGATTCATATTATTTTTCTTAACCAATCACACAAATCCCAAAAATTTCATCTTCTTAACTAAAAACTCATCTTTAACAAACTAACTTCTTATTCTTATTCTTATCTTAACCCGATTTTAACCGAAAATCGCAGATAACGATCTGTTGTATTTTGTATTTAAAAATTTCGCAAAGGCAAAATACACTTCTAAAAGCCCAATCAATCATACAAACATCAAAATCAACCGGACCCTCCGTCAGGGATCTCGGTGAAACAACGCAATCTTAGTTCTAAACACTTCAATCATTCTCATCCATAACCATAACTCATCATCACACACAAACTTTGAACCGCAACTTAACATATAATTCCATAATTTACTTACACCAACACAATATACACAATTTCATATTCTCATACATCAATTCGTAATCCTCATACATTCTGAAATACATGCTCGAAATACATCATAATCACTTACTTAACGGAAATTCAAGCCATAAACAATATTAATATCCAAGCTCAATTCACATAAAATACAGACAATGCAAAATCGGACCAAACGTCTTCACATTCTTTCATCCGATCTCCTGCTCGAAACCTGAAGATAGGGATGAAAGGGGGTGAGCTCGGAAGCTCGTGGATAACACATTTATAAATTGACAAATAAGCGGAAATCAATTTTTTGTTTTTTTTCATAAACTTTTTGCCAAAGGGCTTATTTTTCAAACTTTGTAACTTTTCAAACACTTTCCTCAAATCTTTCAATATTTTTCAAACTTTTCATAATAAATTTCACTTTTCCATTTCTCAATTTAAACATGAATGCAGCACACACAAAAAAATCAAAAACACGTAACATATCAAAATGGTGCGGTTCGGTCCAAGCGAGCGTCTTGCACATTCGACTTAGCGATCACATGCGATCGTGAGCGAACGTACTACACTTTCTCGCATTGCGGTCCGATTATGGCCGTGAAGGGAGTCCGAATCGGACTCCGTGCCACTAGCGGGCAGCGGGAGAAGACTATAACGAATAGAGACGGTCTGCGACTCACGAGGACTGATTAAACCCACTTAACACATAAGTAAAAGCGAAGGTTGAAATGCCCAAAGGCACTTTTGAAAACTTACTTTTCTTGAATCTTTCATATTTTCACATAATGTCAAACTTGACACACTCACATTCACAAATCACATCAAGACATACAACAATTCACATTCACTAATTTAATCACGTATCAATTCAAATCATAAATATGAATGCAATGTATTTCTTTAAAACATAACTCAAACATATACATATTCATAATTCACATTTTTTCAAAATTTATCTAACAATTCAAAAACCATGAATTTCTTCAATCTTGTAATTTCTAAAATCATTTCTAAAATAAGGCATTTAATCCTTCTTTCAATCATTTACATAAACAATAATTTATCAAAATCCATTTTTCTTTAATTTTTTTTCCAAAATTCATATATAGCTTACAAATCAAAATATAAATATGCTACTCACCTCGAATTAATGCCCGAAACTTGTTCCTAGCTCCAATTTGATCCTTGCTTCTTTCCTTCTTTCAATTAAAATCGACCTAAGCCATAATCATCCAAATTCCACATCATAAATTGCATAATTCTCAAAATTAACTATAGGGAACCCAAATTCATCACTTTTCCAAGCTTTCTAAAACCAGAATTTCTAAAATCCCCAAATTCAAAATTTTACCTAAACCCATTTCACTCAAATTCAATCTCATTAATAACTTAATTTTCAAAATTGATGTCATAATTCATCAATTCATACTACTTTCAAGATATCTAAACCACCAATTTCAAAAATCTCCAAATCTCAAAATTGGCCTAAACCAATTTATCTAAATTCAATATCATAATTCACAAATTCTTCAAAATTCATTTCATATTTCACAAACCCATATTATTTTCTATAATTCAACACCAATAATTCACAAAATCCTTAATTACAAAATTAAGCCTAAATCTTAATTAATTTTTCATCCAAAATTAAACATAACCTAAGGCATAAATATCAAAATCAACTTCATAAATCACAAACCCAAGTCCTTTTTCCATGTTTCTCAACCAAAAATTCATCAAAAACTTGAAGTTGAAAATTTTCTCTTACCTCTTTCTCCTTCTATTTTTGGATTTCTTGGTTCCCAAAACAAGCTTTCTTCATTTTCCATCATTTTTCCTTGAAAACAACTCAAAACTCAAGCTAAAATCTCATAAATTTCGAAATTCTTACTTTCTCTCTCTTCTCTCCCTTCTTTCTCCATAGCCGAAAGCTTCTACATCTTTCTTCTCTTTATTTTCTTCTTCCTTTCTTCTTAAAAGTCGACTTTCACTCATATAAAACGACATCCACTTGTGTTTCTGCCATGTCACTTAAGTGAGGGTAATTGACCAAGTTGCCCTCCTTTTAAGTGAAATCCCAAAATACCCTACATGGATTTTCAAAATCGATAGCTTGCGTCATGTTTTCAAGCATCTAAAAGAAATAATTTGGACAAACTTTCTTCTTGAAAATTGTTCATCTAGATCATACAAATCCAACGCCACCAACCGTGCTCAATTCGGTTCAGAAACAGAGAATTTATAGCTAAAATACTATCGGACCTTCACAAAATCCGAGACTGAACATTAACATAACTTCAGTCCAGAAATTGACAATCTTAGGGATGAACTTAAATTTCGATCCCTTCACATGATTTGTAGCCCCATATCTTAATTTTATTTGGCCTTAATAATCAACTCAATCGGAGTTGTACAGCTCCCGAATTTCGCAAAATACCGAACCATGTTCAAAAAATTATCCAACTTATAACCTATAACCAAATCTCCTACTTTAGTTCAATCAATCTCTTTCCATTTAATCTCCTAAAAATCATAATTCTTTAAGAAAATGAAATTAATTGTCTTAGGAATCCAACGCTTCGAGAATCAAATCAATCGGATGTCGGACGAAGGAATTATAAGCAAAAGATTACGAAAGGGATCGGATTAAAAACAAAGTAACGGAACTTCAAAACCGAACTTTTCAAAAATCATATATCTCCATCCCGAACTCAGAATTTGACAAATTTGGTGTCAATAAAAATATCAAAGGAAGTTCTAAAACTTCCCTAAAGTACTCAAAATCAAATTAGGTCTCGAAAGAGGTCAAAAACTCAATCAAAGATTCTGTCCAAAACAGCTTTTCCTAAACGACTTCCAATTTTTAATCACTCATAACTCCTAGCCCCGATATCGAAAAATTGCAAACTTTATATCAATGGAAAGATAAAAACATCATCTAAAACTTTCATGAAAACTACTTACTCCAATTCAGACTAAATCTATACGACGAGTGGCCTCGAAGTATAGAACACACAAATCTATACTTAATAACATTTTCAAAACAAAGCATATCTTCGGAAAATCCTATCTCTCAATCCCGACATCGAAAAATAGCAAACTTTATGGCCACATAAAACTCTTAACATAATCTACAAGTTTCTAGAAAATCATTTTCTCAAATTTTACCTAAATCAAAAGTCAACCCTCCAAGGTCAAAAAGTCAAAATTTTCACAATTTTTCATATTTTCACTCTTTCTCTCTTTATTTCATGATTTTCAACTTAATTTCAATCAACTCATCCACTTAATTTTATAAACCATACCAATCCACTTAAAACCCCAAAGATATCAAAATCAAATCATTTCTTTTCTTATCAATATCCTTTAATTTTAAGTCATCTATTTTACATACACAAGGCACTCCTTAAATTTAATTTTCATAATTTAAATTTTCACTCAAAGATCAGGGTCCAATATTTCTCCCCCTCTTAAAAGAATTTCGTCCTCGAAATTCATACTTAATTAAACTCCAAGTAACCCATTCTTACGTATAATTTCTTTCTAAACAAAGATAATCAAACACTTTCTCACTAATTTCTTTCCAAAACTCATAATCAATCTTTTTTTCTTCTTCACACATAATTCTCAACTTTACATATAATTCTCAACTTCACACATAATTCTCAACTTATTTGCACTTATTCATTTCTTATGTCTAATACTAATATCATATCCAAAATTACTATCCCCTCACCTTAAATAGTTCACAAGTCATATGTCTCATTGCTTAAGGAGCCCAATAAGGACCAATAATCATTCCGAATTAACCAATGGATCTTCAATATTAATCCCATCTTTCAAACCTTTTTCATTTCATCTCACACATAAACATTCAACATCTATTCATCCAATACATCATGAACTTTCAAATCTCAATTTCATGAACTCTTTCCTTAAATTGCTCAAAATTCTTATCATCTTCATCAAATAATCACTTTTACTCTTCACATAATTCATGACAAATCATTCATATCAATTGCACATTCCTAAAGTCATTCATACTTATTGTCATCGAAATCAAACGATCACCTAACACATTCCCACAATTTCAATTTTATCCTTACACATTCTCCTCAATCTTATATGCCCAGTTAAGATCCTATTACTGGGCTTTGATACCATAAATGTTGGGACCCGATCCGGGAACCGAATCCTAACTGAAAAGCAGAAACGGATACGAAGAACGAAGTGAATTCAAATTGGATAAATTGAATTCGATAACGACAAACAAAGCGAAAGCAACTCGAATGAGAATCGAAAAAGCGAATCAAGCGGTTACAATCAAAGGCGAAGCAGATATGATGCGAAATCGAAATACAAAAGTATCGAAGCAAAAGCGAAGCGAAATCGATCGATATAACAAAGCGGATCCGACATCGACAACAAAGAACAGAGAAACACAATCGCGTTGAAACCTAGACGAAACATCAAAATCCGGTACAACTTTTTTTCTCATTTCTATCCCAACCGAAAAGCGAAAGCGGATCGAAGAGCGAGGAGAATTCAAATAGGATCAATTGAATTCGATAACGACAAACAAGCGGCGGAAGCAAAACGAAGCAAATCGAAGACGAGAATCGAAAGAAGCAAATCGGAGCGAAGCAAAAGCAGAGCAGACGAAGCGAATCATATAGCAAAACACGAGCGAATCGAAATCATATTACTTAACAAACGGATCGAATTCAAACTTGCCCGACATCCGTGCATAAATTATCTTAAAGAAGCGTCGCGTTGGAAACCTAAAACTAATCCAATAAGAAAATCCGGTATAATTTTTTTTCTCATTTCTTACTCCTTTAGTCAATCTCATTCAAATCACACAACCAATTTCCACTTTCAGAAAATCATTCTCATGCAAATCTCTAAATCTGATCATATTCTTATGTATCCATACAAATCCTAAATTATATTTTTATTCTCTTTATTCAAACCCATTCAAAACATAACCAATCCATACAATTTCCTTTTTGGAAACTCATCCTCGCACAAATTTCAATTCACTTAAATCTCGAACAACATTTAAGCTTCATATTATTTTTCTTAACCAATCACACAAATCCCAAAAATTTCATCTTCTTAACTAAAACTCATCTTTAACAAACTAACTTCTTATTCTTATTCTTATCTTAACCCGATTTTTACCGAAAATCAAAAGATAACTTATTGTATTTTGACATTCCAAAAAATTTTGCAAAGACAAAAATACACTTCTAAAAGCCCAATCAACCATACAAACATCAAAATCAACCGGACCCTCCGTCCGGGATCTCAGCTGAAACAAACGCAATCTTAGTTCTAAACACTTCAATCATTCTCATCCATAACCATAACTCATCATCACACACAAACTTTGAACCGCAACTTAACATATAATTCCATAATTTACTTACACCAACACAATATACACAATTTCATATTCTCATACATCAATTCGTAATCCTCATACATTTCAAATACATGCTCGAAATACATCATAATCACTTACTTAACGGAAATTCAAGCCATAAACAATATTAATATCCAAGCTCAATTCACATAAAATACAGACAATGCAAAATCGGACCAAACGTCTTCACATTCTTTCATCCGATCTCCTGCTCGAAACCTGAAGATAGGGATGAAATGGGGTGAGCTCGGAAGCTCGTGGATAACACATTTATAAATTGACAAATAAGCGGAAATCAATTTTTTGTTTTTTTTCATAAACTTTTTGCCAAAGGGCTTATTTTTCAAACTTTGTAACTTTTCAAACACTTTCCTCAAATCTTTCAATATTTTCAAACTTTTCATAATAAATTTCACTTTTCATTTCTCAATTTAAACATGAATGCAGCACACACAAAAAAATCAAAAACACGTAACATATCAAAATGGTGCGGTTCGGTCCGAAGCGAGCGTCTTCGCACATTCGCTTAGCGATCCATGCGGTCGTGAGCGAACGCATTACACTTTCGCATTGCGGTCCAGTGTATTTGTGAAGGAGTCCGAAATCGGACTCCGTGCCACTAGCGAGCGTGGGAGAAGGCTATAACGAATAGAGACAGTGCACTGACTCACAAGGACCTGACCAAACCCACTTAACACATAAGCGAAAACGAAAGGTTGAAATGCCCAAAGGCACTTTTCGAAAACTTACTTTTCTTCAAATCTTTCATATTTTCACATAATGTCAAACTTGACACACTCACATTCACAAATCACATCAAGACATACAACAATTCACATTCACTAATTTAATCACGTATCAATTCAAATCATAAATATGAATGCAATGTATTTCTTTAAAACATAACTCAAACATATACATATTCATAATGCACATTTTTTTCAAAATTTATCTAACAATTCAAAACCATGAATTTCTTCAATCTTGTAATTTCGAAAATCATTTCTAAAATAAGGCATTTAATCCTTCTTTCAATCATTTACATAAACAATAATTTATCAAAATCTATTTTTTTCTTTAATTTTTCAAAATTGCTTTCTTTAAAAAAATTTTCAAAATTCATATATAGCTTACAAATCAAAATATAAATATGCTACCCATCTCGAATTAATGCCCGAAACTTGTTCCTAGCTCCAATTTGATCCTTGCTTCTTTCCTTCTTTCAATTAAAATTGACCTAAGTCATAATCATCCAAATTCCACATCATAAATTGCATAATTCTCAAAATTAACTATAGGGAACCCAAATTCATCACTTTTCCAAGCTTTCTAAAACCAAAATTTCTAAAATCCCCAAATTCAAAATTTTACCTAAACCCATTTCACTCAAATTCAATCTCATTAATAACTTAATTTTCAAAATTGATGTCATAATTCATCAATTCATACTACTTTCAAGATATCTAAACCACCAATTTCAAAATCTCCAAATCTCAAAATTGGCCTAAACCAATTTATCTAAATTCAATATCATAATTTACAAATTCTTCAAAATTCATTTCATATTTCACAAACCCATATTATTTTCTATAATTCAACACCAATAATTCACAAAATCCTTAATCACAAAATTAAGCCTAAATCTTAATTAATTTTCCATCCAAAATTAAACATAACCTAAGGCATAAATATCAAAATCAACTTCATAAATCACAAACCCAAGTCCTTTTTCCATGTTTCTCAACCAAAAATTCATCAAAAACTTGAAGTTGAAAATTTTCTCTTACCTCTTTCTCCTTCTATTTTCGGATTTTTTGGTTCCCAAAGCAAGCTTTCCTTATTTTCCATCATTTTTCCTTGAAAACAACTCAAAACTCAAGCTAAAATCTCATAAATTTCGAAATTCTTACTTTCTCACTCTTCTCTCCCTTCTTTCTCCATAGCCGAAAGCTTTTACATCTTTCTTCTCTTTATTTTCTTCTTCCTTTCTTCTTAAAAGTTGACTTTCACTCATATAAAATGACATCCACTTGTGTTTCTGCCATGTCACTTAAGTGAGGGGTAATTGACCAAGTTGCCCCTCCTTTTAAGTGAAATCCCAAAATACCCCTGCACAAGATTTTCAAAATCTGATAGCTTGCGTCCTATTTTCAAGCATCTAAAAGAAATAATTTGGACAAACTTTCTTCTTGAAAATTGTTCATCTACATCATATGAATCCAACGCTACCTACTGCGCTCAATTCGGATCAGAAACGAAGAATTTATAGCCAAAATACTATCAGACCTTCACAAAATTCGAGACTGAACATTAACATAACTTCAGTCCAGAAATTGACAATCTTAGGGATGAACTTAAATTTTGATCCCTTCACATGATTTGTAGCCCCATATATTAATTTTATTTGGCCTTAAGAATCAACTCAATCGGAGTTGTACAGCTCCCGAATTTTGCAAAATACCGAACCATGTTCAGAAAATTATCCAACTTATAACCTATAACCAAATCTCCTACTTTGGTTCAATCAATCTCTTTCCATTTAACCTCCTAAAAATCATAATTCTTCAAGAAAATGAAATTAATTGTCTTAGAAATCCAACGCTTCGAGAATCAAATCAATCGGATGTCGGACGAAGGAATTATAAGCAAAAGATTACGAAAGGGATCGGATTAAAAACAAAGTAACGGAACTTCAAAACCGAACTTTTCAAAAATTATATCTCTCGATCCCGAACTCAGAATTTGACAAATTTGGTGTCAATAAAAAGATCAAAGGAAGCTCTACAACTTCCCTGAAGTACTCAAAATCAAATTAGGTCTCGAAAGAGATCAAAAACTCAATCAAAGATTATGTCCAAAACAA
Organism: Erythroxylum novogranatense; assembly: GCA_029891385.1. Lineage (NCBI taxonomy): Eukaryota > Viridiplantae > Streptophyta > Magnoliopsida > Malpighiales > Erythroxylaceae > Erythroxylum > Erythroxylum novogranatense. Next base: position 280,821 of record JAIWQS010000019.1, read on the forward strand.
CTTTTCCTAAATGACTTCCAATTTTTAATCGCTCATAACTCCTAGCTCCAATATCAAAAAATTGCAAACTTTATATCAATGGAAAGATAAAAATATCATCTAAAACTTTTATGAAGACTACTTACTCCAATTCAGACTAAATCCATACGACGAGTGGCCTCGAAGCATAGAACTCACAAATCTATACTTAATAGCATTTTCAAAACAAAGCATATCTTCGGAAAATCATATCTCTCAATCCTGACATCGAAAAATAGCAAACTTTATGGCCACAGAAAACTCTTAACATAATCTACAAGTTTCTAGAAAACCATTTTCTCAAATTTTGCCTAAATCAAAAATCAACCCTCTAAGGTCAAAAAGTCAAACTTTTCACAATTTTTCATATTTTCACTTTTTCTCTCTTTATTTCATGATTTTCAACTTAATTTCAATCAAATCATCCACTTAATTTTATAAACCATACCAATCCACTTAAAACCCCAAAGATATCAAAATCAAATCATTTCTTTTCTTATCAATATCCTTTAATTTTAAGTCATCTATTTTACAATACATACACAAGGCACTCCTTAAATTTAATTTTATAATTTAAATTTTCACTCAAAGATCGGGATCCAACAGTCTTTATTAATCATAAAATGATTTGTACAATAAGTACTAAAAGTGATTACCTTTAGAGCACTTCTCTAATAGATACCTTATAGAACGTCTTTTCTCCCTTGTTGACCTTTAAAGTTGTGTTCCATTAGATCTTGGATCTAGTTGCTCCTTGCTCATTATCCTTAATGGATTCATCTTCAATATTATTTGGATGTGGTCCATGTAGCTCATCCATATCAGAATCTATTTGATCACCAATGTGCTTGGTCACACACTTCATCTTCTTCACCTATAAAGCGCTTAATAATCTAAGGAATTGGTGAAAAGGCAATTATACCATCGATGAGTTGCGATATTATGATTTATTTCCATTCAAAAGATCAATACCTCTCTTGTGCTCTTGAAACACCACATCATGACTCTTTACCATCTTTTTCTTCTCTAGGTCATAAAGTTTGAAGCAAAATTAATCACCACCATAGCTAATAAAGATGCAAGGTATCAAATTTGAGTCAAGCTTTTTTCTATGATCTTTAGGTACGTGCTGAATACCTTGCAACCTAAAACTCTTAAATGATGATATGTGGGATCCTTGATAGTCCCGATCTTTTAGGAATCTAAAAATCTAACGAGACAGAGGGAGCTTGATTTACCAGGTAGACAATTGTTCGGAACGCTTCTCCCTAAAATGTCTTTAGCAATATAAACATCCTAGGCATGTATCGAACCTTCTCCATAATGGTTCTGTTCTTCCTCTCAACAACCCCATTATGTTATGGAGTCTCTAGTTTAGTTTTCTCATGTCTAATTCCATGCGATGTACATTATTCTTTAAACACCTTAGAAGTATACTCCTCTATATTATCTATTCATAGGCACTTCAACTTCCTCTCAACTTTACTTTCTACCATAATATAGAACTTTTTGAAAGTTTTAAAAAATTGACTTTTAGAGTTCAAAATAAACACCCAGATCTTGCTCGAAGCATCATTAATAAATGTAACAAAATATCTATTACCTCCTAATGGCTCCTCATTAATAGGAAAACAGACATCTAAAGGCACGAACTCTGACTTCTTTGCAGATCTACTCTTAAAAGAGACTCTATTTGCTTTCTAGCCAAGCAATGATTGCAAAAGTTAAGTGAGTGTGAATTCTTAAATGGGATAAAGGAATTCCCAACAAACAACTTTAATCTCTTCTCACTTGTGTCTTAATTGTCGATTTCACATATTTGGTGAATTTTTCTCTTCGGCTGAGTATACTTCTCCACTACTAACACCTTCAAATGTGTCTTGTATAACAAGCAACATAACTCTCCTCTGGCAACCATTATTGTGCCTTTGAACAATTTTCACTTCCATTGCAAAGGTTAAGTGATTGTGAATTATTGACTGGGATAAAGGATTTTCCAACCAACAACTTTAATCTCTTCTCACTCATGTGTCCTAATTGTCGATTTCATATATTTGGTGAATTTTGCTCTTCGGTTGAGTAAGCTTCTCCACCATTAACACCTTTAAATGTGTCTTGTATAACTAGCAACATAACTCTCCTCGGGCAACCATTATTGTGCCTTTGAACAATTTCCACTTCCTATCCCCAAAAATGTGCTTAAATCCTTCTTGATCTAATACATTCACTGATGATAGATTCAATCTTAAATTGGGGATATGTCGTATAACTCTGAAGGTCAGCAAGGATTCGACGTTTGTTTGAACTTAGATATCACTCATACCTACTATCTTGGCGAAACTTTGGTTTCCTATCTTTATCCTCCCAAAATCTCTACTCTTGTAGTTTGAGAAGTATTGTACCTTTGGAAAATAATGATATGATGCTCTCATATCAATCAGCCATTCAAAATCAAAATTATTGACATGGAAACATTCACTAATTGTATAAACTAGTGACACCTCATTACCTGTACCTGAAGGAGTTGCAGCTGTACTCCTATCATCATCATCATTATGATAATCTTGCTTTTTCTGATTCCTTTTCCACTTATAGCAGAATCTCTTAATGTGTCATGACTTATTATCATAATGGCATGTCTTCACGCCATTGTCACCTTTGGAGTTTGAACTATTCTTAGACTTGCCACAACTATTGGGACTCCTACTCTTATTCCTTCCCTTGCTTTCTATCACAAAAGCCTATACGTTGTTGAATCCAATCTCCTTTCTTTTTTTTTTTCATTAAGCATACTCTCTTTGATCACATCTAAAAGGAGCACACCTTCAACAGTTGAGTTGTTAATCGTCACTAACCAGCGTTTCCCAACTATCCAGTAATAAACTCAATAGGAACAAAGCTTGAAGATCATTTGTTGATAATGTCTGGGAAACAACTTTGATGCTTTGAAACTGATTTCCCAGTCTTTAACTTCAAATTTACAAGTCTTTTAATCAAAGAGACCTTTTTATAAGCAGTCTTCCTTTCATACAGACATTTTAGCTTCTTTCATAACTTAAAAGCATCTGTCTCTTAAGAAACATGGCTAAATATGTTGATATCAATCTATTCTGTGATAGTGCTAAAAGTTTTTTGTTTCATCTTTTCCTATTCTCTATCTGAAATCTTTTCCAATTTTAATGAAACAATATCCTTCTTGCCTCTGTCCACATCAATAGGATTAAAGAGATCCTTGCAATACAGAAGTTCCTCCATCATGGGCCTCCAAATTGAGTAATTTGATGACATTAACTTGACCGTAGAGTTGTTTCCAGCTTCTATTATGATGACTCTGACATCACTTGTTGGGAGACAAATACATTACTATCTAAAAAATCAACTAAATATTAGCGACAAAAAAGAACTCTCCTTGTTGTAGCAATAGAAAAATATGAGAAGAAACTAAAAGATGAAACAAACACTAAGATTTAACATGAAAAGCCATTTAGTGTAGAGGGAAAAAACCATGGGGCATGCCGAAAAAATAAATCCACTAAACTCAATAAAGATTTACAAGAAAAGTTAAACTCTCACCCCCACAACAACAAGTGTCTTACGAAGTTTCAGTATTGAAACCAAAGTTGATATCACAATCAACAAACCCTCAAACTAATCACAAAAACAATCAAATAAGGATAAGAATCTAACCTTTTTTTCCCTCTCTTTGTTTTTTTTTCATTTTTGGACGTTGTGACCAAACTCTCTATCTCTTGTGAAGCAAGACTCAAATGAGCTATTTATAGACACCTCTAGCTTGATAGCTAAGTTAAAATCCTAATTGAACTTAACTAGCTAGATCACAATCTTTCTCGAATTAGATTATATCGCATTATCCAATATGATGACATCCTTGTTTAAATGGACTCTATCATGACAGATTTATTTACATCACAATTAACAAGATAATAGATTACATCTATCTAAGAGTGATATATCCATCATATCCATGAAGATCTTCACTATCTTCAGATGATATTCCCATGGTCTTTATCTTTTAGACCGATATATATTTACTATGATTTTATCCACTATCTACGATCACCGAAAGTCTTAAAATAGACTAGATAGTTAACATATATGTATGAAATATAATGGCCTTGCTTAGTTGGATTGACAATATATAATTTACTAAGAAGATGAATGCAACTTTTTTGTTTTTGGGGTTCAGGTAGCTGATTTTTCAACCTACCATTCCTTGTGGCAGGGTGTTGCTCCCATAGATAAGAGGCAACCGATATTCCAACCTATCATTCCTTGTGGCAATGTGTTGCTCCACAGATAAACAAAGTTAAATCAACTTTTAAGAGTGAGAGTATCTCCCAGAAAGCATGTAGACGAACTTCATTTGTCGATTCAAGATGTTAGTTGTATGAGACCAAATCAAGATATTCGTTATTTCATATTCCAACCTACCATTCCTTACGGCAATTTGTTGCTCCCACAAATAAGCAAAGTTTCATTAATTTCTGATAGAGTTTCTCCAAAGAGCTTGTAGATGAAATTATTCATTTATTGACCGATGTTCTAGCCTAATGTTCCTTATGGCAATATGTTACTCCCATAGCTAAACAAAGTTAATCAGCTTCTAATAGTGAGAGTTTCTTCCTTAAAACTTATAGGTGAAATTCTCCATTTTTCGTTTCAAGAAAATTGATGTACAAAGGTTGAATGGACCCCTTTCTTTGCTTCATAGTTATACATAGTTGTATGCGCTCAACTTGATGATACTTTGTTTATAGGGATGAGCAAAATTTTGTATTGACGTATTTTCTTCATTTGCGTAGTAATTAAGAATCTAATATCCAAAGATTATATTGTCTATGAACTAAGATTATATGAAACAAACACTTGTGTTAAACTATTTTGGTTTGCCGGAGGAAGAGGGTGACATATCTGAAGGACAACTAATTTTGACGATTTTCCATTAGGTTGATGAATGTTACTCTGTAAGAGCATTGTTTGTCATTGCATTGCTTACAAGCATCCCCATTTACATTATAAAATTGAATTTGGGAATATTGTTTCTGAATTTTATAATAAAACACTTTATTGACTGTCTATTGCAATTGATCATAAAGGAATGAACCGGGTCAGTCTGATGACTTAAATACAATAACAACAACAATAATTCAGTAAAAGTTCTTCTGAAATGCAGAGTCTGAAGAGATTCATTAGTACGTAATCTTACTCCTAATTGGTAAAGATGTTGTTTCTAATAAATCTACAAGGAAAAAATATACATACATACATGCATACATATATATAATAAGATAATACTAATTAAAAATAAAATAAAAGTATAGAAATAAAAGATAATTATAATATAATAAAAACACAATGTACTCCGGTGTACAAAACTCCCCACTTCGTGAGGATCGGAGGAGGGTCATCAATGTTCGCAACCTTTTCTTTGGATTTTTACAAAAATGTTGTTTCCATGACTCGAACCTATAACCGTCTGATTACAAAAGAATAATATTATTAGTTGCTCCAAGGCTCGTCCTCAATAACAATAATATAATATAATAAATAAAAATTTCAAAATAAAAATTTAAAAATAAGTAATAAAATAAATAACATACTAAATTTTCTGACTTGAATTTGATCTAAAATATAACTAAGTTCAGACTAAATATGCATTAAACTAAACAATATTATTTTAAGTTATTCCGATTAGTTTGGAGTAGTCTTTTTGAATCAAGACTAAACCTCAATCAACTTACAATTTTAAATTAGGTCGAACCAATTCTTTTAAACTCAAATTTCAATAAATCCTTTAATTTTGACTTGAACTCAAAATAGAGTCAATAAACTTTTATCTATTAACTTCGAACTAAATTCAATCGGAAATGACGCAGTGTAATTCTAACCATCAAGGACACCCTTTGAAAAATCTTTATTATTTTTTTATATATATACAAAGGAAAGGAAACAAACAAACACGACGGGCCTAACTAGTGTAGGGTCGGTTGAGACAAAGAGTCGTGGTAATCACGCTGCATGTGGGCCCAAATTAAGGTCGGAGGCTCCGAAAGGAAATGGAAGCCAGGGCGCGCAAATACTGCAAGGGAAGCCAAACTATCGGTACTCTGGTTGCCTTCATATTTCTAACTTTCTCGTTTTGATCCATATTTCTTGCAAGGAATCACGACCGCCATGGGAATAATGATAGGATTTAAGAGAAGGGTTCTACAATTTAACGGTGTATAACTATATATATTGTTCCCAACTCGAAAGAGGGATTTCCTTTGTCTCCTGTTACTCTTTTTTATGCCTCGTCTGCTTATTGAATCACATAATACTAAAGAAAAGTGGATTCATCTGTGAAAGTTAGAGTATCATTTACACTATTTTACAAGAATCAAATAATGATAAGGAATTGGTAAATTTACAGAAATGTTACAGTTTGGATGACCCAGACAAGGTTACTGCATCATGATGGTGAACTCCTCAAAGCTAAGAACACCATCCCCATCCAGATCAAACTGGTTTATCATAACTTTACACTCAGTGATCGACTTAGACTCACCAAGTTTACTCAGCATCCTCTTCAAGTTCTTGGGAGTAATGTACCCACAATTGTCAGTATCATACATCCCAAAAGCCTCTCTTAAATCTCTCAACTTCTCTTCTTCTCCTCCAGCCTGCAGTAATCCAACAATGTCCTCTGCTCCCAACAAACCATCCCCATCAGAATCCCACAGACCAACCACCATTTCCGCCTCTTCGATGCACAATTCCATCCCAAACTGCCCCAGACGGCGGCTTAACTCCACCGGCGAAACCTTCCCATCACCATTCTCGTCTAGGTGCTCGAAGACAGCGTCGAATTCTCCTGTTTTAATCATCCCGCAACTCCAAAGATTCAATATTTAGTACGGTAAAACTATATTATGTACCAACAAGAGTATAACAACTACTGAGGCAATGTTGTTTTGAAACAAAAGTTTGGACATGATAACTGATTAACAAATATCTCTTCATATATATACTAGTAAGGAGGTCGAGTTTCTTGATTCCATCAACTCGTTTACGCAGAAGCTTGGAGTGAAGCTTCAAATCAGACACCGCAGTGTTGAAAACGGGTGAGACGATAAGTTCTAACGTAAAATGCGTGTCGTTAGGTAGACAAATAAAGACAAATGGACATGTTGTAACCTTCGAGGAAGATAAGACAAAAGTGATGAACGTGGGTGTAGGGATCTGGTCCACACACTGTGGAGAATAAAGGGCACAGATCAACAACTAAACGGGTTCCGAGACCAATAAGGCCTGTGCTACTCTGTGGGCGGGAAGAGAAGTCTCAACACTTGAAACACGTGTTGAAAACCCAAAAATCTGGAGACTTTTTTTTAAGTATTGGCTTACCTCACACTGGATTAGGTCATTGGTGAAGACAGACACCCTGACGCTATAGCTTATTATCCAATCTGAGTTGACCCAAAGCAATATAAGGGCTCTCATTTATTTTACTTTTTTTTAAATCCAAAGGGGTTCCATTTCTTTTTTCTTCTCTTTTGTTTTAATTCGAAGAAGACTACTGGAATTTAATCCCATTAAATTATAAATTTTGATACATTATAATATTTAATTATATTATCCTATTAAATTATAAATTTTGATATAATATAATATGCATAGACATAAAATTTTAATTTCTTTGTACTCTTAACTTTATGTTAAATAAGTTCAATTGGATCATTTAGAAACAACATTTTTATTAAGTATGGGTAAGATCGTATATTACTGTATCTTCTTAGATCTCGCATATCAGCGAGATTTTAATAGATTATTGTTGTTGTTTTCAAGTAGTTTGCATATTGTATTAAACTAATTTTAAATGTCCCAATACTTTCTTCATAGGCATACTTAACAACAACATCAATAACTCAGTGAAAGTTTCGTTGATACACTTTATCTATGAAAGTTCAACATATGCAGTCTTACCTTTAATGGGTAAAGAGGTTATTTTTATAGATCCATATGAAAAGAAAGGAAAGCAAAAAGAATATACACACACACATACACCACATTACATATTATCTTTTACATATGAAATACAAATATCAATAAAATAAATATATACATATAAATAAAATATAAAACTAAGTAAAAATAAAAATACAATAAATATAGAATAAGGTGAAGAGTCAAAATAAAAGATAAAATAAGTAAATAAATACACATACAAGAAAGAAGACAAGTTAATAAATATATCAAACTAAACTATTTCAAGAAAATATTTAGGCTAAATAAGAAAATATTTAAGTCGACTAATCAAGAGGAAGTGTCTGCATATTAAATTTTTAGGCTAAATACAAGAGATAAGATTTGAAGAAAAATATTTAAAAGACTAAAAAAACATAAAGACCTTTATATATAGTAAGCTAAAGTTTTCTCTTGATTGACATGTCCGTGATAAGCTCTAACAAAGTTGTATCATTCTTAACCAGTACTACTCCAGTCTTCACAATTCTTTTTACACCTTCCTTTTTTCCTCTTATAATTTCTAAGTATAATCTTCTTGCATCTTTTCATTTGAATATTATAGTGTCTCTTTTTAATATATCCAAATCACCTAATCCTTGTCTCTTTTAATTTTTCATTAATATTAGTTACCTTTAATTTGTCTCTTACCATTATATTCCTGATCTTATCTCTTCTAGTAAAGTTACACATCCAACGGAACACCTTTATCTCTGCTACTATTAGCTTATGATTATGCACCTGCTTGATGGGTTAACACTCTGTTCCATAGACCATAGTTGACCTGATTGCTAAACGATATGATTTATCTTTGAGCTTGAATGGTATATTCTTGTTACATAAAACTCCCAATGTATTTCTCCATTTAATTCACCTTGATCTGATATGATAAACTATGTCTTCAGTGATTTCTTTATTGCTTTGGATGATCAATCCTATATAATTAAAACACTTTTTTATGTATAACTTTTGAATCAATCTTTACCTCCATATCGAAAATCACCCCATGACCCAAAAAGTTAAACTATAAGTACTCAAGGGACGCTTGGTTCAAATTAAGTAATGGTAATAAGAATAAGAATGAATATAGTGAGAAATGAGAATGGATATAATTATGATGGTTAGTTAAAATGAATGAATTAACATTATCATTAATAGTGGTTAGTTTGTTAAAAATATTGAGAAATAAAAGTTTGATAAATTTTATTTTACATCAAATTTTAAAATATTTCAATTAGTTATATTTAATTACTAAAAAGAAAAAAAGCATAGTTAATTAATTATATTTCAATTAATTAATTATAATGTAATTAATTAATTATATTGTAATATTATTTTATTTAATTATATTGTAATTAATTAAATAATTATATTGTAATATTATTTTAATTAATTAAGTAGTTGTATTTAATTAATTATATTTAATTATAAAAGATAAAGGAAGTGCCACTCAGAATGATTGACATTCCTTTCATGCTTGAGGGGTATGAAGCAATACCTAAACGTTGGATATTATAATATTGTCCATATAATGATAATAAATAACTAACCACCTTTTTCATTCCATACCCATTGAATTATTTCCAAACCCATCAACCAAGCACCTCTCTAGTATTAGTCTTGTTTAGTTTATGACCTTCGACTCTATATCCCTCCAAAGTTTTAGGTTGATATTGATACCTCTTTTGTTCTATCTATTAAAATAATATTATCATCAAATAACATATACCCTTTAGATATTCTTAGTGATCTTATCTATCACTAGTGCAAAGAGAAAAGAGCTCAATGAGAAGCTTTGGTGTAACCCAATATCAATAGAAAATACTTTGTATTTCCTCCTATCATCTTTACTCTAGCCTTTACATCTTTATACATATCCCTAATAACTCGTATATAGGTAATAGGAACTAGGGAAGTCAAAAGTGCCCAGGCTCAGCTCGGGTATCTCCTCCTATCATCCTTACTCTAGTTTTTACACTTTCATATATATTGTTAGAAAAAAACATGGTAAAACATAATCACAAAGATCACATTAAACAAGATCATTTCGTATGCATATAAAATAAAAATTACATACTAGAATTTTTGTTGTAGTTCCACCAATTAAAAAACTTTGCTTAAACGTTTTACCATAGAGAATCTTTTGTTTCCACTCTTCTCTTTATTGCATCGAAGAAGTCAAGCCACTTCAAACATACATCCCGATGTATGTCTATATCATTATTTTAAATGGCCTCCATATAACTACCATCAAATAACTACCTTTGGTAGTTATTTCAAGAGTCTAAGTACTTAAAAACCCCTCATAGGTATATAATAAGTCATTATATATCCTTAAAAACTCGAATATTGGTCAGAGGAAATAAATTTGAGAATTGGGTGAGGATTTTTCTCTTCTGCGTTGATGGTGGATTGTTGAGTTGTTGTTCCATGCAGTTATCAAAGGAATGATTAGAGGTATGGTAGTTATTGTACTAACGTTAACCTTTTATTTTGAAATCAACGGTGCATGCGGAGTTGGATTTTTGAAGTATTTGGTAAAGAATGTGAAGTGGAAAGCATAAGATTAGTGTAGTAATGATAAGGCTTGGAAATGCACAAAATAAAGGATGAACAATGAAGTAAATATTGTTGCAAAGAATGAATAGAAGTTGAGATTAAAACACAAAGTTTAAAGTGTTCTAAGTGTGTTAGAAACTTTCCTTAAATTGTTATTTTCTTCCATTATACTTGCAAACTGGGTTAGAGGTAAGTTACTTCTAGGATACAAAGAACACGAGCATTTAAGTTGGAAGAATATGAATGTTTTTTTAAGAATTATAAATGTAGAGATTGTGTTGGTAAAATTGTTAAAAACATCTATAATCTTAACTAAAACTCATATATATAGAGAGTTTTTATAATAGTCACGTATGTTCACTACTAGTTACAACTCTTGGAAAAGAAACAATCCTTCAGAACAGTTACGTCTGTTCACTACAAATCACAACTATTGACAATAAAACAACCCTTCATAACAGTCACATCTGTTCACTACAGCTCACAACTTTTAGAAAGGAAGCAACCTTTCATTTCCAAATTTGACTTTAACTTCTTATATGACAAACTAATTTTCAACAATTAGTAAATTACCCTATTGTTTCTCATATCCAGGCAAGCATATTCTTGCAGAAATGCACGCCTAAAGATGTTAAAATGCTTTGTAATTTCTGACTATCACAAAGTTTAAAGTTTGTTGTTAAGCTCTAACCTTACTTTAAACTTAAGCCAAATAAACAAATTTAATTTTAGTGAACATTTAATAGCAGACAGTTGGTGCTATAATTATTTCCTAGTCATCATCATTATTGGGATCATTGCTGTCCTTGTGGCCATCATTTTTTTCTCACTAAACTTTTTATTTCAAGCTTTGCATTTCACTCTACAACTCCATCCTATTAGACATCGAAGGTGTCAATTTTATGATTTGTTCTTATGTCTGTCTTTGCCTTTTGTCTAGTCAATTTAGTTAAAACGTCCTTTCAAGTATGGTTCGTGATTCCTTTAGCACAACCAAGAATAAGTTACTAAAAAACAAGTTTAATATTCTAGTTATAATTAAGTTCCAAGTCTATGGAATGTCAACTTTCCTTTCCTTTTCCGTCTCTCTTGAGAGCATTAAGTGAGTGGACCGCTTTGCATGTATCTCGTTGTTTCCAAACATAAAACGGGCGAGTAAAATTTGTTTCGGAACCAAACTTAGATTGGTCCAACCACATATGAAACATGGAGTCAGATTGAATATTAGAAATTCAATTAAATGTATTTTCGTCTTTTTTTTATTTCTATAAAAGTTAGTTGTCTCTACCTTAAAAATATTGTATTTATGGTTTAAGTAATTATTGGATCGAATTATATATTAAAATTTATCATTTATGAGTTTACATGTCAGCAAGACTTGGTCGAGAATTAACCTTGGATCTGGCTTATTTGCTGCGTCGCCCAACAATTCCATTGAAACAAGATCTAGGCGACTAAAGAAACATAAGAGAATTGTTAGTGCCATAAATATATAATCCTTTTAAACATGTAGGCCTAAATTTTTAGTTATTGGACTAGCTTAAAATCAGAAGATTTGTCCAGCACAAAGCTACGTAAATAAGCAATAACAAACATTGGAAACAAACTTCAATCCCAATTGAATTGTATTTATATCTTTATTATATAGTCATTCTTCTTATGCCTTTCTTTTTTTCTTTTATTGTATTTAAGTATAATCTTTTTTCATCTTCTCAATAGAGCATCAAGGTGCCTCCTTTTAAGATATCTAAGTTACCTAATCTTTGTCTCTCTTAATTTTTTATTAATATTAGTCATCTTTAATTTGTCTCTTACCATTACATTCTTAACTCTATCTCTTCTAGTAAGGTTGCATATCCAACGGAACATCTTTATCTTCGCTACTATTATCTTATGATTATACACTTGCTTGATGGGTCAACAATCTATTCCATAGATTATAGTCGACCTAATTGCTAAACGATATGCTTTACCTTTGAACTTAAGTGGTATCTTTTTGTCACATAAAAATCCTGACGCACTATTTCATTTAAGTCACCTTGATCTAATACGGTGAACTATATATGCCTTCATTGATCTCTTTATTGGTTTAGATAATAGATCTTAGATAATTAAAACACTCTTTTTGTGACATAACTTATGAACTAATCTTTACCTCCACATCGAAAGCCATCGTATGTTCCAAAAAATTACACTCTTAAGTACTCAGTCTTATTCCTGCTCAATTTATAACCTTTCGACTTTAATGTATCCCTCCAAAGTTATAAGTTTACATTGACACCCTCTTTTGTTAGTTTATACCCTTGCAGTGAATCAATTGGATGCAAATTAATGTATGATATTATATTTTATTAATAAAAGACTTTATTTATCTTTGTGTATTAATCTAATTAATATTTTATGTTTTAATACTAAAGATAAAATCCTTGGAATAATTATTATGTAATTGAAATTATGATGAAATCATAATTATGAGATTCAATTTATACTTATGTATTATTCCTAAATATTCCTAGTTATAGTTTTATCAATACGGGATATTGTTGAAGCAGTAAAACTAGCACATATTATGTTTCTTTTATGAAAAAAATAATTGATCTCATAAATTAAAATATAAAATATTTAAACTAATGTGTGAGTGATTATTAGAGAATATATAAGTCATTGAATGACTCGATTATAAGAATTCGAATGGAATATTACTTATGTGTCTATAGACTATCTCATAATGATGATTGTATAATTGATCATTAGACTTAAGATTACCAAGGTATCTAGCATAAGAATTACTATGTTTTGATGTTACTTATGAATCATCATAGGATAGTTCATCGGTAGTAATTGGATACATTATGAATCATATGTAGATAGTTGATTAAGTCAATATAGGATTTGTCACTCTAAAATAAATAGAGAATATTTTGTTGTTCTTAATTAGTAATAATTTATGAAATTCTCTGGCCATAATGAATTGATATTTGAAAAGGAATTTTAAATTTCAATTATAAATCAATTACTAATTAGCAAGAATGAACATAATTTGATGATAAAAGTAGACAATATATCTATACTCTGTCTAATTAGAATATTGAATGATTAAATGATACATTATAGTCATGCATGGACAAGTTAAGTCAATCACTTTGACATTCACGATATTTGGGTAATCATGACATATTGTTGAGCGTCAATCATGATTTATGATTATGAATTATTTAATTAGATAATTAAAGATAAATTAAAAAGTTTTAATTTATCTAATTCTAATTAATGAATTAAAATTATAATTTGTAATTATTGCCAATATATTAAGAACCTAATAGGTCATACATTAAAGATCAATTTTGAAAGAAAATCAATTTAATTAAGTTGGACTTAATTATAAAGTTTGAAAACTTTAGGAATCAAATATGAGGTATTTGATTTTATTAAAATGAAATTAATTAGAATTAAAATTTGATTCTAATTATAATTAAAAGATTTAATTTTAATAAAAAAATGTCATAGTTTTTCTATTTAAAGGAAGAATTTTTTAGAAGCTAGCACATTTTGTCTTCTTCTTCTCAAAAGTAGTTTGAGAATTGCTCGGTAGATACCATTAGAGGCTGGATAATTGGACAGCTGGTGATTGATCAATCAGAAAAGATTTCACAGACTTTTCTTCGGAAAGCGAACAAGGTATGATTTCTAAATCTATTTATATTTTATACATGTTTAATCAATTATCGGGATCTGCTTAGAATATGTAAAAAAAAAATTTCCATTACGCTCCTGATTCGATCACAATTGGATTCCAACAATTTTGTCTCATCAACTAAAATAATGTTATCAACAAATATTATACAATAGGGCAAATTCCTTTGGTTATTCTTAGTGATCTTATTCATCACTATTGCAAACAAAAAAGAACTCAATGAGAAGTCTCGGTATAACCCAATATCGATAGAGAATTCTCTATATCTTCTCCTATCGTCTTTGCTCTAATATTTACACTTTTATATATATATCCCTATTAACCCGTTTATAGGTCAAGAACTCCTTTAACTTCTAAACATTTCTTCATGATTTCCCTAAGTACTCTCTCATACACCTTTTCTAAATCAATAAAAACTATGTATAAGTTACATTGTATTTCTCTATAATATTCTATTAATCTTCTAAGAAATGTAAAGCTTATATTGTGAACCTTCCTAAAATGAAGCTAAATAGGTTTTTCGAGATAGGAGTACCCTTTCTCACCCTCTTCTCCATCATCTTTTCTTATAACTTCATGGTGTGATTAAGTTGTTTGATACTTCTAAGTTGTCACATCTTCAGATGTCCCATTTGTTCTTGTATAGAGTAATTAGCATACTAAGTCTTCACTCATCTAGCATTTTGGCAAATTTAAGGATAACATCAAAAAACTTAGCTAACCAAATAAGGACCTCTTGACTTAGGCTCTTCCACATCTCCACATATATCTCATTAGACCCTACTAACCCTTCTACTAGTCATCTCACTTGGGCTCTTCCACATCTCCACATATATCTCATTAGACCCTACTAACCCTTCTACTATTCATCTCCTTCAAAGCCCCTTTAATTTTTTTCCTTATAATGAGCCAATAACAAGTAAAGTTACAATATGTCTCGGACGTACTAAGATTACTTAAAAGAGATGCTATCCTCTATGCTTTCATTAAAAGTTATTATAAATCAAAATAAATTAATTATTTTTTTAACAATTTCTTTTTCAATTAAACTTTAAATTTAGATAAGAACGATATGTTTAAATTATATTTTAAATTCTTTAGTTTTATTTAATATTTAACCGATTTTATAACATTTTAATATCAATTGAACTCTTTAAACCTTAAACTTCTTATTTTACGGTTTAACTTTTAATTTGATTTTAAAACATTAGATATTACCATTGTACTCTTAACATATGCATAACCTTAAGGGTTTCAAAATTACATTGGTCACATAGATTATTATCATCCAAGTATGAAAATTTAAAGTGCAAAATCTGTTGAACCTATCATGTAAAAAGCGAAAAACTTTCCCAGTATTGACTATGGAAAAACAAAGTTTAGGTAGCCTAACAAAATTAAGATTGATATAAACCTCAAAGTCAAGGGAGATAAGTCTTGGGAGAAAGATGGGCAACTTTGAACATAGACCTGTTCAACTCAAGTCGTTACCAGAAAATGTATACAATTATGGCTACCAACCAAGTGTTCTACGACATCAAGATTTTGAATAAGAAAAGTAGGAAGAGATATAAATAATATAGCAGAAAATAGGCTAAACGCCATTCCCATTATGTGTTTGATGAAAAATAAATGAAGGGTCCCATACTTTTACAGAAGAAGTTCACCAAAGCTTCTTCACCATCTTCTTCATCATGCAGCTGATCAGCAAAAATAATTTACAATTCCTTCCTACGGCTTCAAGACCAGCCCATTTTTCATCTGCTCCCCAGTTTTCGATCCTGTTGCTATACAGATATCATTCTAACTCGAGCAAAGAGGCACTTGAAAGCTTCCACGAAAAGTGTTCAACCCCACGCTTATCATCCCATTATTTTGATGCTGCTGCCTCCAATCCTGACAAAATTTTGTCCATGTCTTCAAAATAGGGCCAATTCTTTCGACCCTGTTTCCCGCTCTTGCTTTCCTGTACATGTTGGGAAAAAGGTTAATGTAAAACAGATTCCCTTCTGGCACAAAAATTGCTATGTAACTTTCAAGATGAAGGCAACTTTCTGGTAATGTTGGAACACGTTGCACAGATATGCATGCGCTTTTACAATTTAAGGTACATGCTAAGAAAATATGAGCACACAAACGTTAGAATTTCATTTGTATTAAGACTTTTGGAACTGCAGTCCGATATTTCAAACGTAACAGAACAGGGAACAAACCTCATATTTCTGAGTTAGTGATGCCCATAAAGATTTACACTGCCCTGGACTTCGATTCATCCCATTAGCCATTAAATTACATGATATCTCTTCCCAGAGAGCCATTCTTCCCTTTACAACTTGAAATCTATCATGTAATTCCCCACGCATTTGAATGAGCTTCTTAATTTCCTCAGGTTTCCATTTGTTTCGTTTAACAGACTTCGAAGGCTTCGGTTGAGAAGTTTGCATTTCCAACGAGTCATCTTCACTGCTTTCAGAACCATCTTTTACATGTTCCTCCTGTGAAAAACTGTCATCACCTTTTACTGATCCATCACATTGTGATGAGGAAACAAATGACTTCCAGAAGTCGTCTTGATCATGAGAGTTGTCAACCACACTGGAGTTAGAAGTTTCAGCTTCTTCTTCAGGTAGTAGTCTTTCGCTATCAATGCCATCAACTGCATATGATTGTGCAATATGAATAAGTTGCATGCTAAGAAAAGATATTCTCATTGTAACAAAATCTAACCATGAAAGTAAGACATGTTCATAAATATATAATGCATCCCAGTCCAAGACAAGGAGGTAAAAATGTAATACTTGGGTCCCGTTAACAGCCACTTAGCTATTCTCCTAGTGTTGGTTTATACATGTGATGTGGCTAGTGTAACCAGAAAGCCAGCCATTTTACACTTGGAGCTGCAAGTTTTACGTTGTTTTGGAACTGAACATTTAGTGTCAATAAGAGGTCAACTTTATGAATTTTGTATCACAACCTTAAATTTTGCTGAATTAGTATGAAACCAAAATCTCTCCCCTAATCTGAATGCATGCTTATATATCCAGAAAACAGACAGATGTATATTCAGGGGGTAAAGTCACCTCCATCCATACTACAAAGGCACACACAAACAGAGTATAGAGACGAGCACCTTTCAAATCTTCTTCCACTGACTTCTCCAACTGTACAGTTTCCTCGCCATCAAATTGCATCTTGCTTGACCTACTTTTTCCGTGCTTATCAACCACTTTCTTCAATGCAGCTACACCAAAACCAACACGAGAATTGCCAGAAAGCCTTGCTTTAACCTCTTCAGCAAGAACTCCTGCTGGATTTTCCACAGCAGTCGCAATAACTTCAGGCCTTTTACCACTATATTTCCTTACCATCTTTCTCAACACCTCGGAAACTATTCTCTCCATGTGACCTAAGGGACAGTTGACTGGACAGCTTGAAAGTGCTGCATGAGCAGCTTTATGAAGGGCATCCAAAAGCTTCCCTTTATCCAGCCACAAGCACCGTGTTGTAATTCTTAACTTTGCCTTTATGCTATTCTCGGCTAGACCATCTACATTTTGCGGACGAAGAATTTCCATGCTGCACCAGAGAAATCTTAAGACACCATGAATCTAACAAGTTTAAATACCCAAATGCAGAAATCTACCTGACCACTATGATGCCATCTGTTGCAATTCTTAGTCTCTCATCAACACAAAGTTCAGTTGATGTGCCAAAACCTTTATCCCCATCACTATACATCAACTGCAACAAAACATAGAACTTAAAAGAAATTCTCAATTGAATATTCATGATGTAAAAGCTCAAAACGTTCAACCTACCTGCAAATTTTCCTTGCCAAGAGAAATGAAACCATTAGACAGTACCCTCCTGTTTCTCAAGTGAGAAACCCCAAGCATCTCGCCATTTTTTATAACCTGATGTATGATATAGAATAGATATTGATGATTCCCAATTCTAAACATAATTTAAATTTTCCATGTCAAAGCATCTCATAAGGAAATTGCTCTAACCTAACTATAGTAATGACTATTTTTAGTAATCATGATGAAAGGTTTAAAAGAAGTGAAACCCATTTCGCAATTAAATCTAGTGAATCACTTTTTCTCTGTGAAAGCCAAATTAGGCCAATATGTGCCACCTATAATCAATACAAAAAACATAAAAACCCAAAATCTGACTCACAGTAGTGTGTCGAATGCCAGTTGACTTCCCAAGCAATTCATGCTCTTTCAAAAACAAGAGTTCTCCATGAATTGGAAGAAAATGCTGAGGTTTCACGATTTTAAGTACTTCCTCCTGAAGAAACAGAATTAACATGTAGATTATGAAAAAAAAATTAACCAGATATACAATCAAGGATATCCATATTGATAAGGAAACAAAAAAATTAGAAATCAACTAAGTTTTTTCAGCATTTTCATGTCATAGAAAACATATTAATGAACAGTCCTATAGAGGCATGTTTATATATACAAACAAGCTCACAAGTCCTAAACCAAACTGAAAACCCAGAAAAAGATAAATATTGCAGAATCGGTACCTAATGTCATCTACCTCACAATAGTTCTTGCATTAATAAAACAAAAGAGAAAGGAGGAGTAACGAATGAATAATATTCTCTACTTTCTGTAAAGGCAGAAGATAACCCATCATGATTCAGCAATAAGAAACAGTATCTTCTTTTCTATACTTTGATGAATATAGCATTTGATAAACAATGCATTTTTGAGGAAATGAATTAAGATCTTACCAGCTCACCACGATACCCATGGCCAGATGTATGCAACATTTCATTCCTGCCCATTACTATATTGGACCCAATTTCTGATATGCGGTTCATCATTTTCATCACCCTAGATTCATTACCAGGGATCACCTGAAAGTCAAAAATAGACCTTACTATCTATTTTCTATACCAATGGATATATACATTTTGAATAAAATCAAGAAGAGAAAATATGTGTTAAGTTCATATAATGTCATTAATTAACTAGTCAAATTAATATTCAGAGATCGGTACCGTAAATATTGATATAAAGATTATGTTTCAAAAAAAATTTTGATAGGAAGAAAATCAAAAGCCACAATAAAATCTATATTACCTTAGCTGAGTAAAGAATGATGTCATCCTTGGTCAGTTTAAACGAATGACTACTTCCATAGGAAGCAAGATTCAAGGCAGCACGTGGTTCTGCCTGACACGAGAACATGCATGGTCACATGCAAGCTATGTGTTGCATTGGAAAGAGAATCAATAATATTGAACACCTTACTTGTGAACCAGTTGTAACAATTAGCAAGTCCTTTGGAGCATAAGCATCAATATCTTCCACTTTCACCTGTAAAGTATTTAATGAAACAGCAAAGGGCCGGAATTACTATGGAATCCACAAGAGTAAGATGAATAGAAGTTTAAAAACATGATGCATGCAGATTGGCTCAAAAAGACAAGCATAAGGTGCTGTGCTAGCAACAACAAATTGCACCAAGGAATTTTGTGAGAAGACACTTCTACAACAAGAATGGTGTGATAATATGTCTGCAAGCAAAAGTAGACATAGAAATAAAAGGGAAAGAATAAATACGACAAAAACACACCAATGAAAGCCAGGGAATGCCATAAATGAGGTAAGAGTAATTGTTCATAGATGATAGTTAGGCAGAAAGGAACAATAACTATTGGATTGCAGGTATAGGGCACTGCTTCCAATTGAAATAACTATAAAGATTTAAAGATCAGTCTGACAGACAAGAGCTTTGAAGGCCAAAAGAAAGAAAGTTTCATTTCTTCTATTAACTGAATTAAATAGTTAGAGAATTCAATAATAGTATACCAACAAATAACAAGCTTCTCATTGCAAAAATCAGCGGCATGTGATGCTTGATGAGATAATGAGAAAGAAACTAAGCAGAAGAAAGGCAAATAAAAAGCTTAAGATTCAATCCAAAATTGAAAGAGAAAAGGAAATGGATGAAAGGATTGAAGCATATTACTAGAGTGGAAGGATCAAATGGTGCCTTTCCATCCTTCAAGGCTGCATCCATGTATGTCCTTAACGACATTCCCACAAAGACCTGGCACAGGATCATAATGTAAAGCAGTAACACAAGTAAAACCTTGTTGATAAACAGTTCACAGCATTTCTGAAGTAAACTAGAGAATTGTATTAACAATAAGATAACATACAAGCTTTCTTCCGGTCAAATCAGCTGCAGCTTTTACACTTCCCAGGCGATGTATATTTGATGCAAATTGAGTGGTGATAACCCTCCCTTTAGCGGCTGATATATGTCTCAACAGAGCATCTGCCACCACACTCTCACTAATTGTCCTTCCAGGTGATAGCACATTTGTGGAGTCACTCATCATCTGACCACGAGTATTGAATGCATCTTTCAGTTTGCCCAATCATTTATGAATAGCGTAATGAAAACAAACATATTCACAAGAAACCTAAGCAGAATCATAGTGCCCCTAGCACATTAAAGTTCACCAAGGATAAGAATACTCGGGGAAAGAATTTGAACACAAGCAAGGCAAGAAATATAAATCTTCCTTCATTCAGTCGCACTGTAATTCAAAAGATAGTCATTATAAACAAAAATCAACATTCCAATTTAGACAAAATGACCATCCAATTGAAAAAACTAGCCAAAACACTTCATACTGCCGAAGGTACCATTGCATTCTTCACTGCCACGCACATTCAGATCCAAATATTAAGACTGAACTTCTCTTTAACCTCTATCCCTCATTTTTTTTGGTTCCATTGATGTTAAACAGAAATGTGAATGTAGGCAAATATCTTTCCCAGAAAAGGTCAAAATGATTAAATCATAACACATCAATCAAGTAAATAGAACTGTGCTCCCCTTTTCCCTTCATATTTTAACTACGAAAAATGAAACGACTATCGCATTCATTTTCCAATAGAAGCAGTGTTTCAGTATTCTCTATCATAAGATGAATGTCCATGCATTTCTGTTGCACATATGTGATCGTAGCACAAAGGGATACTTACCAATGTTACTCCTTCTTTGGAGATCTCCTGTAAAGCTTCACGATCAAATGTTTTTCCGTCCAAGGGTGATTCATCGATCTTTAGAACAAAAAATTTTTATGAGCTCATCAAGTGGATGCAAGGAAGAGAAAGAGATGTAGAGCATACCTTCCAGTCACCAGTATGAAGAATCGTACCATCAGCACAACGAAGAACTAGCCCACAGCAATCAGGAATAGAATGGGTGACAGTGATAGGCTCTATTTCAAAAGGACCAGCAACAAATTTTTTCCTTGTCCTGAAAACCTTGAGTCTAGATGGAACAAAGATGCCATTCTCCTTCAATCGCTTTTTAATAAGCTGTTAAACGGTTAGAGATGTCCTTTTTTATGTCTCAAAATATCAATGATGCCAAGAGCACTAGTCTATGCGTGCAGATAAACATGAACCAGGGCCAATAGTTTAAATATAAACATCCAATACTGAACAAGCAAAATATTTAAGTTAGTCTTATAGCTCTGCACTAAATAAAGCCAGGACTGTTATATTACGTATATTTCAATAATTATTCTGGAAACAAGATATACTAATTTAGGAATGGGACGAATCTCATGAAGAATCTTCATGCCTTCGGGCATGATATTTGTGCATACAAGCCAAGATCAACTTAAAGCATTAAACCAATTTTATGCACATTACAAGTGAAACCTGAGACTAGTACCTCCATAGTAAAGGATGATGCATATACTGGGGTATGGGCATCCAAAGCTGGGATAACCTGTACGGACAGTAAATATTATTTGAAAGCATAGAAATCCTAAAGATGAGAAAGCATTTCAACAGCTATATGATTGAAACAAATGATGCAGATTAGACCACACAATAAAATCCTTAAATACCGTGCAGAATCTCAATTAATAGTCTTAAACTAGAGGTTCAGAACTTTCAGTTGTATTACTCATCCGCCAGGAAACTCAAAAATCTAACCTTAGCTTACAGATTGGAAAGCTCCAGTGGTTTCATGCAAACTTGCTTCGCCTGGTTTCCTTCAGCCACCAATTCCCATAAAATAATAGAAAAGGAAGGAAAGAAGGGAAAATTTCACTCATATCTCCATCTTTCCAAACGGGATCTCTAGGTCAGATTTGCCCAGAGGACAAAAAAAATGTTTACATTTCTTAATAGAAGATTGATAATGCTGCAATCCCCAAAGGGTTAGACTTTTACTTCACAAAATGGGGTAACTAGAGCTTCCAACAGCATGTGAAAACTCAAAAGTGTAAAATAAATGGGTCTGCTCTACCCATTACCTAAGACACCATAGAGGTTCACCCAAAATAAACACAGGTCTCAATGACTAAGTCTAAACCTTACATATAGTCAACAAGTGTGCAATGCCGCAGTGTTAGGTTTAAATGGGCTTATAGGAAGTAGAAGGAAAAATTACCCAAGGCAACGCACCAATGTGATCTTCATGGCCATGTGTTATAATAACCGCTTCAATTTTGTGACTCCATCTTCTAATGAAAGTGGTGTCTGGTATAATTTTTTGGACTCCAAGCTCATCGTGGCTGCAATACATATCATGCAAATAATACAACATCAGAGTGAAACTCCAAGGAATTTTAACCCGCGATTACAGAAACAAAAGAGAAACCGCACTGGACTGTCTTTGTCAAAAAAACTTCTTCCTAGAAAAGTAATTTATGAAAATGCTTGCTTTAAGAACATATTCACTCTTATAGTCAATTCAGAAAACGAAAATGGTAAGTAAATTTACAACAAGTGTTTTTTTAATTGCTCTGGAGGGAAGGATTCTTTACAACTTGACTAAGTAATTACTATCAATCACTGGTTGAAATGGGGTAAGGCAAAATGGAAGATTAAGCACTTACTCAGGAAACATAACACCAGCATCAATCAGAATGTAACGGTCATAATTCCCAACAAGCATGCAATTCATGCCAATCTCACCCAGCCCACCAATTGGAACAACACGAAGTGGTGGGCCGTTGGAACCTTCATAAAACTGTTCCATCTTGCGTTGGACAGAGTCTTCCATGCTTTTTCTAGCTCCTTCCAATCTTCTAGACCTTTTACGGGGCCCTTTACCTAAGAACCAGAATGTAAGCAGAGTAAACAAAACTGACACTTTACATCTCAATTTCGTTTCTTTTTTTTCTTTTTCGTCGAATTTTCATTTCGTTAGCTTCCACTATTAACTTGAAATTTCAAAAGAAAAAGACCGAGAAAGCTCAACATCTCTAACCAGCAGTGGTAGTAGGCGAGCCAGCGGAGCAAGAAATGAGAAAGCGGGATCGAAAGAGAGATGGGGCGCAGGGACAAGGGGAGAGAGCAGTGAAAGCGGCCATTTTGGATGGAGATGGTCTGGGCCTAGTATAAGAAAAGTAGAAACCCCCGAGAACCCCTACCTGCTGTACCTGCAGGAACATGTTTGTATACGAAAAGCCTAGAAATTACGGAAAGTGTGAAGGGGTTAGAGATAGTAGTTTCTGCATTTGGATCGTTGAGGATAAACCCTCCCAAAACCGCAATGGATGGTTTTATATCTTTTCCTTATCAGTTTTTAGAGGAGCCAGACATCGGAATAATTTGGGACCGTTTGGTTGTAAATAAACGTTTTCTGTTTTTAGTTTTAAAGTAGTAGATTATATATATTTAATAATTCTATTATTTCTATCATAATTTTCATATTTTTAAAAGTTTTTTATTTTTCATTCCAAATTTTTACTAACTAATTTTACTAATCCATTTTTAATATTGTAAGTTATATATTTTAATAATTCTATCATAATTCTTTTCTTATTATACATTTCAAAATTTAATTTTTAGTATACATTTCAAATTTTAAATATTTACAATTTTATCCCAAAATTTTAAATTACAAAATATTTATTTATTTTTAACTTATTTTGATTGAGTCACACCTACCATATATGTTTTCTACTTTTTAGTTATATATTATAATATTTTAATTGGGTTTATATATTTTACTCATTTATAACAAATACATTACACTATACATTTCCTTAATTTTTATTTTTGATTCAAATTTTTACTAACTAATTTAACTTATTCATTTATAATATTCTAACTTATATATTTTAATATAACAAAATTTATCCTTTTAAGAAAATATACATCTCAAAATTTAAATATTTATAATTTTATTACAAAATTTTAAATTACCTAAATTCATTTTTATATTAAATAATATAATAATGTAATATGTTTAGAATAAATAATAAAATAATTAAATTAAAAGTGGCATTTGGGCACCGTATTAAAAATGGATTAGTAAAATTAGTTATTAAAATTTTGGAATGAAAAAAATAAGGAAATGTAATATCATCATCACAGGTGTGACTTATTAAGTCACGTTCATGACTGAAAAATGTAAAAGTCATATGTTAATGAATGCTGTATAATTTAAAATGTTGTGATAAAATTATAAATATTTAAATTTCAGAATGAAGAAATAAAAAGTTAGGAAATGTACGTAAGTACAAATATTATAATATATAAGTAAAAAACCAATATAAGTCACGACCATAACTAAAACAAATGTTAAATTTTTATTATAAATTAAATATTTTAAATAAAACAAATGTTAAAATTTGTTGTTATCAATTAAATATTTCAGTTAATTTAGATAATGAAAAAAAGTCCTAACATGTCCTATTATTTAATGTATAAATGAAAATTGTGTAATTTAAAATTTGTGATCAAATTATAAATATTAAAATTTTAAATGTATATTAAGAAAGGAATTATGATAGAATTATTAAAATTTATAAGTTAGAATATTAAAATAAATTACTAAAATTAGTTTGTAAACTTTTGAATTGAAAAAAAAGAAATGTGTAATGTGTAATGTATTTGTTATTAATTGATAAAATATACAAAATAAATACAAATATTATAAAATCTAATTAAAAGTTAAAAAATTATGTCATCATTCACTTATTAATTTTGTAATCAATTGAATAATTTAGTTAATTAAAATAAGGAAAAAGTTACTTTTGTGGTAAAATTATAAATATTTAAATTTAGAAATGTATAATAAGAAAGGAATTAACAAGGTTAAAAGAATTATTAAAAATATGTAAGTTAGAATATTAAAAATGAATTAGTAGAATTAAATGAAAGAATAAAATTTAGGAAATGAATTAATTAAACAATTAATTATGTTATACTTAATCAACTAATTTAATAATATTTTATTTATTTATTTATTTATTTGACAAAATGTTATAAAATTATATAGATATTAATTACCTGATAACAAGAAAAATAAAATAACATGCACAATCGTGCATGGGAGTCACGCTTGTAACTTATACTTAACATTTGAAGAATTATATATATATTGAATATTAATATATAATAAGTAACAATTAATAATGAAGCGTCATGATTAACATATATATTAAATATTAATATATACTACTTAAGCAATTAATTATATTTTAAAACATCAATTAATTAATTATATATTAATTATTGTTAATTATAACTAATAAACTTACCAATTAATGATTAATAATTAATTTATAAATGAATTATATTTTAATAAATCAATTAATTTATTATATTTTAATTATTATTATATAAAAATTAATTAATTAGGAAATTAATTAATTAATTATATTATTTATTTATTTATTTAAAATGTTATAAAATTATATAAGTGTTAATTAAAATAAAATAACATGCATGACAAGTCACAACCATGCATGGGAGCAAGAACGGATGTCCCCACTTGCCCTTACATTTCTTTAAAAATTTATATAAAATATTATTATTTTAAGTTTTCTCATAAAATAAAATAAAAGTTTGCCCCACTCAAAAACATTTATCCCCATTAAAATTTTGTTCTCACTCAAAAATATTTCTGAATCCGTTCCTATATGGGAATCACGTCTGTGACTTAATACTACTTAACATTTGAAGAGCTATATATATATTGAATATTAGTATATAATAATTATTAATAATTAACAATTAATAATATAGGGTCATGACTAACATATATACTAAATATTAATATGAACTATTTAATCAATTAATTATATTTTAATACATCAATTAATTAATTATATATTAATTATTATTAATCATAATCAAATAAACTTAACAGTTAATGACTAATAATTAATTTATAAATATATTATATTTTAATAAATCAATTAATTTATTATTTTAATTATTATTAATTATATAAAAATTAATTAATTAACTATACTTTAAGTATATTTAATTAAGAAATGAAAATTTGAAACAAATATGTTAAATTTTGTGTTATCAATTAAACATTTTAATTAAGATAGCAAAAACTAGACGTAACATGTATAAATGAATATTGTGTAATTTAAAATTTTGTAATAAAATTATAAACATTTAAATTTTGAAATATATAAGAAAGGAATTAACAATGTCATAAAATTATGAAAATGTGTAAGTTAGAATACTAAAATGAATATGTAACATTTGTTAGTAAAAATTTGGAATGAAAAGATAAAAAATTTAGGAAATCTATATTGTGATGTATTTTCAAATGGATAAAATATAGAAAACAAATACAACTATTATAATATCTAGCTAAAATTTAAAACGTATATCATCTAACACTTCAGTCACAAGTTTGACTTATTCAGTCACGCCTGTGACTGAAATTAATTGTTTTAGTTAATTAAAATAAGAAAAACACTTATTAGGTAAGTCACGCTCGTGATTGAAAAAACCTGTTTTAGTTAATTAAAATAAACAAAAAAACTTATTGGATGGGACTAGGGATGGCAGTGGGTTTTCAACCCGATCCATATCCGTACTACCCGACCCTAAAAAATGTATATGGAGGCTAAAAAATATATTTTAAATGGATGTTGAAAAATGGACGTGGATATGGATTTGGATATGAGTCTAGTAAAAATCCGAACCGATGAATATCCATACCCGATCCGTTTTATTAATTATTATTTTCAATACATATATATAATTTACTAATTCTTTGGGCAACATATTAATTGGTAAAAGAAGCGTATGAATTTCATGACCATGCAACCAAAGGGTATGTCATATGTACTACTATCTACTAACGTAATGGATTTGAGACCGGCGTAACGTTCCAAAATACAAGGTAATGGAAATGGGTGACATTCCAAAATAGGTAATCGAATCGATCGAGCGTTCCAAAACCTAACAAAAAAGGAACTACGTAGTCGATCCAAGTTCCTTCAACAATCAACAATGACCTCGCAAAAGTTTCATTGGCATTGCCAGTAGTCCGATCTCAAACTCTCAAGTCGTCACAACGTTTCTCATCACCGAGGTTCGTCACACGCATGACTCGCAATACTATTTCTGTGAGCTAAAATACAGTGTGACAGGTTCTTTATTTTACAAGTTGCAATACAACTCGCAAGTCGCAAGCACAACTCGTCAGTTAAAATACAAGTTCTTTATGCTGTTTCTGCTGAGGTAAATCCAATACTATTTATTATTTCTAACGTCATCAACCACCTACACTTATTTAAATTCAGCTAACACCTACACTTGTTTAAATCCAGCTAATTCTATTGGATTGTTCTGCGACTGTATGTCATTTACTTATCAAAAATCCAGCTAATTTCGTATTTGTGAGTGCTAGTCAGGGCAGATGGAAGGAGTTGAGAATCTCTAGTCCACCTCATGAAGAAGAGGAGATTGCGGTATAGAATTGCGTGATCATGGTGCAACTAAAAACAAAAGCGTACTTCTCTTGTGTGGCTAGAGTTTAATTTGGTATTGTGAAAGGTGTTGATAAGGTGAGTGTAAACATTGCAAAGGGAAGCTTTACGCTAAAGGTACAAACGGACTTCACATCTCCGTGAGCATTTGAACAAGTATTGTCCAAAGAAACATTTAAGACTTGTTGGAGGCGAAACGTTATTAATTGGGAATGGGACTAAGTTTGATGAGAAAAACATTGCAAACCTACAAATTTAGCCAGCAGTTCTCAAGAAGAGAGTTAGTTAATATGATTGTAATGCATGAGTATCCTTTGTCAATGGTTGATCACATTGGTTTGGAAGATTTGTAGCGAGTTTAAGCAATGAATTTAGGATGATATCTCGTAATACATTGAGAAATGATATCTAAAAAAATTTAAGTGAAAAATCAAACTTGAAAAAATGTTGGAGAATCATAGGTCCGGATTGCTATCACTACTGGACATGTGGACGACTTCCAATCAAAGAAAGGATACATGGTTGTGGCCGGACACGTCATTGATGGAGATTGGGTTCTAAGAAATCGAATTCTAAGGTAATTAATTTTCTTAGATTTAACATGTTTCCTTTACACAAATACTTTGTTTAATCTTTATCTTGGTTACCACTTACCATATATAGATATAGTAATTTGCATGTTTAGTAATTAGTTCCTTTATACATGCTGAATATTAATTACTTAGAGAATCATTATGTGTTCTATATTGAAGTTGTAATAAATTTTTATCATTTTATTTTATAGGTTTATATTTGTGCCATGCCCACATACAAAGGAGATTCTATTGAAATTTTAGAGGAGTGTTTGTATGAGTTTAGCCTAGAAACCAAGATTTCTTCGTGGTTGTGGATAATTGTAAAACAAATGATGCAATGATGAACCTTCTACATGAGAAGCTTGATGCTAATTCTCTTATATTAAATGGAAAATTTTTGCATATCGATGTAGCTCATATATTAAATTGGATTGTCAAGGATGGTTTGGATTTCATGGGTGAAGGGTTAGAAAGAATTAGTGATTGTATTTCATTTTGGGCATCAACTCTAAAAGGATCGAGAAGTTTGAGGATGCAGTTAAGTTTTTGAAAGTTTCATCTTCAAAAGTTGATTCTTGATTGTAAGACAAGGTGGAATTCTACTTATTTGATGCTTGAGACAGCTTTGCCATATGAAGGTGTTTTTAAGAGGTTGGAGCGTTTGAATAGTCATTGAAGTTTACTTTGCCTAGTGATGAATATTGGAAGTTGGCGAACATTATTTGTGACAAATTGAGAATATTTTATAAAATGTGAGCTTTTTTCGGTAGAAAATACCCAGCTGCGAACTTGTTCTTCGACATGTTTGTGAAATTAAGTTGAAGTTACTTAAGTGGATGTCGATCGATGGTGATATTGTTAGGACTATGGCATTAAATATGGTGAAAAAACGATGCATATTGGTTTCATGTGAATGGAATGCTAGCTATTGCTTCATTTTGGACCCAAGAAATAAGATAGATTGCGTTGATTTCTATTTTAGTGATATTTATGGAAGTAAAGCTAATATTGAGATTGAGAGGGTGAAGAGCTTGCTTTATGAACTCTTGTTAGAATATCGGACAAATATGCTTTGGATATAAGGAACTCTACAACATGTAGTAATTCAGGTTGTTTCATCGTCTTCATGTGAGGCTACCCATCTTAGAAAACATCAAGCAAATTGTGGAGATGGCGATAATTTTTCATGTATAAAAATCAAAGAAAAGAAGGGTAAACTTAAGGTGCGAAGCTGGACCATTATTTGGAGGAAGATACAATGCTGAAAATAACTATTTTGACATTTGGCTTCTGGAAACAAGAATTCAAGTATCCAACACTAAGGATGATTGCGAGATATTTTATCAATACCTATTTCTCTGATTGCTTGAAAGTGCATTTAGCATGGGTGGTAGGGTTCTTAGTCCACATCGCTCAAGACTTCATGCTAATCTTGTTCAAGCATTGATGTGCTTGCAAAATTGGATGCTTGGAGATTATTCGAGTAATACATATTTCCTTATTAATATTTGCAACATTTGTATTTGAAACTTCTTATATGTACAATTTTCATATTAAATTTTCCTTACAGATTACGCTTTACAAAGTTCATATCACGATTGCTTGATCTTTGAAGATCTTGATGCTGGCGAAGAAGAACAGGTGAAATGATTGATTTGGTAATTCATTTTATTTCTTATCATTTATTTATTTTACTTAAAATATTAAATTAACTTATAATTTGACTCTATTTGTTAACATATTTTATTTTCTTATAGGATGATAATAATGCAAATGATACGGAGATGGACATGGGTGATAGAGTTTTGAATGTTGTGGAGTTCACAAAAGCAGTTTGAAGTTTTGGATGTTTCATTTTTTTAGTTATTAGTTGTGAAAAACATATGTTGTCTACTTGTCTTTGAACTAGACATTATGATTTTTATTATTCCAATTTTATAGTTTTTAAGACATACAAATCAAAATCTTGACTTATTATTATTAAGTTAATTTTGATTTAGGCGTTCATAAAAATTTGCTCTTTATATTTTCAATTTAGAAGTTATATTTTTATGTGCTATATAACCCGATGGATATCCAAAAACCCGAATAATCCAATGGATTTAGATATGGATAGTAAATCGTAAAAACCGATGGATATGGATATGGATATGGATATAGGTTGAGTCATAAAAAATGGATATGGATATGGGTTGAGTAAAACCCGAACCGAACCCTACCCATTGCCATCCCTAGGTGCGACTTATAAAATCACACCCGTGATCGAGTTTAGAGTCTTTAACCTAATTTTGAAATCACGCTAATTCTAGCCTACAAGTCATGGCCATTCTGTCATCTTCTTCTTCCAATTAGATTTGTTCTTCGATGGAAAATCCAATTGTCCAAATCTCTACGGGACTTCAGATCTAGAGTTGGGTCATTACTGACTTCTTTGCCTCTTCTGTATTGTCGTTTGTTGCTATCGTCGTCTTGCCTTGTGTCGTCGCCTTTGTTGGAAGCTGCTTACAATTATAGATAATCTTTTATATCGTTAAACATATTTTGGAACATTTAGTAAAATGTTAATATCTTGTTTTGATATAAGTTGATGCTTCGTTTTTCATATACATTCTTTTATACTATTAACTATTTCATTTTTATGACTTTAATTTGATATAAGATATAATATATTTTTAAGTTTATCGTACAATTCAATTTATTTTTCTTGGGTTTTGTACTCGGTTAAGAATTTGCTTTGATTTGGTTATTTGCTATCACTTTGTTTTCTATTAAATAATTGTTAAATTGTAAGGATTGTGATTATTTGTTCAGCGTTAATGAAATTGTATAGATGTGATACAATTTTGTTAATAGATTTTACTAAATAAATGGAAAGAAATAAAATAAGAATCATAAAATTGTATCAAATTTGAACTTTTGTTTGTCCTGTGAAAAAATAAAAGATTGGGAAAGGGTGAACATGTAAATGAGTTTTAGTGAGGTAGAAATGACAATTATGGTATGAGAATGAATTAAAAGTAGGTATAATGGTTTTGAAAATAAGAAACTTTGATTTTAGAATATAGTAAACTTCAGTTTTCAATGAGTAGTTGATTCATTATTAAATAATTCAAAATTGATATTATATAAAACATTTTGATATAGTATACAAATAATAACATAAAACATTATTTAATCTTTTTTGTTTCAATCTTTCACTTTATTATTATTTATTAAAGGATGTATATTTAAGCGAATGTTTGTTCATCTTATAACCGCCTAATTCATATTACTCTAGGATTTCATGTTTGCTGTTATATTTAACGCTCTAAATCCACTTAAGTAACAAATTGTTCGATCGGTTTGAGATTTTATGAAAATCTTTTGATTCTTATGTTACTTAGATTATGCCTCGTGTGAGATTTGGGCGTCTTCATCTTCGAAGGGGCGATGTCCTGTTTTAGGTAATCCTTGCCTTCAATTTAACGTTCTTGGGAGCCAATTAAAGTATGCAACTTTAAAAGATTGTCTTATTATGCCGAATAAATTTATTGATCATGGAGCTATAACATAATTAGGAATTGCAGATCAAGTTAATGAATTGTTGCATAACATAGGATGGGACAAATTTGCAAAATTTACAAAAATTAATATGATGAATTAACTTTAGAATTTTCAACAACTTTACATTTGATCTTTAACAAAGATGACATTGTGATTAATTTAATATTTAGATTAATGAATAAGCCATATGATCTTGCTTTAAATGATTTGAATACTATATTTGGATTTCCACATAGTGATTTATATGGCTGTCATGATGAATTTTGTAGAGCTCGGCCTCTACTGTCATCACTCCAGATATTGTCCTCTTTGGTCAAGGGTGAGTCACGACTCGAACACAAGACCTCAAGATTTTGTTCCACTTTGCGTGGACGCCTCTTACCATTGAACCAATTGGTTAAGTGAGGCGGGCACTTAAAGTGCAACAAAACCTTGGGTCTTGTGTTCGAGTCGTGACTCACACAATTGCCAAAGAGGACAATACCTGGAGTGATGGCGGTAGAGGCCGAGCTCTACAAATTTAGTCCTAAAGAATTTTAGAATGAAATTAAACTCAACAAATATTTTCTCTCCACGTAAGTCTAAATCCTCTGCTTTAGTGGAACCTAGCTTTCATTATCTTCGTAGGTTTTTAAATTCTACGATATTTGGTAAAGGAGATAGCCAAGGTGCAGTTTCTAAAGCTAAATTGTTTTTGTTGTGATGTATGGTACAAGCTAAACACTTTAATGCTGGTATGTGGTTAAGTGTGCATATGGTGGATGTGGCCAAAGTTAGAGCTGGAAAAATGGTTGTTGGGGCATTTGTCACCCAAATTGTAGAGTATTTTGGTTTACTGATTGAGAGAACAAGCATGCAGTTAGTTTTAGGGAATTCTAGTTTAGACTTGCAATCCTTGGTGTCCATGAAGATTGCTAGGCGACAAGGTGATCTTTATGTTGTTGTTAGTGATGAGACAGTAGAGGTTTCAAGTAGTAAGCGCAATCGGGGTGAAGTAAGTGAAGGTACACAAGGGGATGACGTTTTACTACATGAAGGTATGTGATTTAACATTGCACCTAATTCTGTCGAATATCAATCATTGACCAATCAACTTATTGTATTTGAACAACAAACAAATGAGAGATTGGACAAGATTGAGGCAAATATTGCAGAGATCAGGGATTTGCTAGCAAATTTTAATCCTTGCTCGAGAAAGTGTCCACCTTTATCTTAGTATTGTATTTCTATCTTTTCCTTTTATTATTTTGATTATTTATCATTAAATTATTTTTAATTTTATTGTTTGTTTTAATTAATGTTGTTTGCATCTTAGATCTTTTATTTAACTTCCTATGATGTTGACTATGATTGTTGTACATTTTGTGTTTATTTTTTTGTTTAATAGTTAAAGATGTTTGATTATTGGTGAACTTAATCGGGATTATAAATGCATAATATAAGTGAATAAATATATTTGAATGCATAAGTTGATTGACTGGATTTTAATTGAAAAGATATTAGCTTGTTGTGATAGATGAATGAGATTTTCTTGAGAAGAGTTTGAGACCAATTAAAAGTATTTATTGTTGAGATTCATGGTTAAACAAATTTAAAGTTGCTTGTGAATACTAATGAGATTAGATAATCTTATGCAAACATTAAAGTGATGAAGGTGTTTAGGATTTAACTTGAGACCTTAAAAAGTCACCATGATATTATCCTTAGTGAGCCCCCTTGAGCTTGCATGAAACCTTTTTTTGGTTAAAACCTGAAACATAAGCTTTGGCCTTTATTGTTTATCTATTTTGATTACACCCACCATAAGGGCAAGTTGAGCACTTAAAAGGTAAATATGTTATTGTATATTGGAAAAAAAACAAATAATATCAACTGAAGAAGAAAGAGAAACAAGGAAAAAAGAAAAAAAGAAGAAGGAGAAAATGGCATGCAAAAAAAGAAAAAAAGGAAGAGAAAAAAGAAAATGAAGGGAAAGGGGAGACCAAAAAAGTAAAGGAGATTGGTAGGGTTATGTTTCAAATTGAAAAGAAAAAATTCAATGTTTTTATAGTTTATTGGTTTGTATCATTTTAAATGCTCAACTAGTCCTTTAGTTTAAAGCCTAATTTTATATTTTCCCTACCTTTACCTTAGCCTCATTCCAACCAAAATAAAGACCTTGATTAATGCTTGAATTAGATATTTAGTTGAGAAGATTGGATTAGCTAGAAAGCTTATGGTTGATGTTTAACATGAAATGAAAATGAGTTTAATATTTTGACCTTTGAGTGCTTGAAACAAGGGAAAATAGAGAGTGTCTATCATACTTGTTAACGGTCTTTCAATTGACGTATTTTCGTTAATTATTGTTATGCATATGAAGAATGCCTAGTTTAAGATTTTTTTGGTTGCATGGGAATGTTCAATTTATGAGTAGAAACTTTTATTTCTTGAATAGTTTTACTTTATTTTATGATTGTAGGTTTTGATGTTTATGTAGTATTTCATGTTTTGTGGTTAAGGTTTTAGATGAATGTTTATGTTTAATTGATAGCCTTTCATTGGTGTTATATATATATATATAGTGATTGTTGGTGTGTCACAAATAAATAAATGTTTTTGTTAATAGTTTCCAAATATTTACCTTTTAATCAGTTATGTGATCCACGATTAAATATTCTTTTTTCTTCTTCTCTTATGTTGTCTCGGTTTTCTTGGTCAGATTCAATCGATGTTAAGCTTCATTGATATGTGTCTCGAATGATATGAATTGCCATCTGCAGCGAGAGGATGTACTTAAGAGAGATTGTAGCTTAGTTATTGTGATGTTAGCGACTTGTTTAGGAGCACATAACGTGGATTTAGGTGTATATGCAAATACATGATTAATTCTTGTCATGCTTTTTATGGTCTTAAGTTTAGTTCGATGCTTTAATAAATGCATTATGTTAATCTTGTATTTGGAAAGTCTAGTCCAATGATTTCCTTGCTAATCATTTGGGAAAGTTGCATTTCATAATAGTATAGAACATAATTGATGGTTGTGATTTAACAACAAAAACCATTATCGGATATGCGTAATTTTGAAGTTTAAGAAAACAAGAAATTAAAGCGAGAAAAGGTACATAAGTTCGCGATTATTTTGCTATAAGAGAAAGAGCCTATGACAATTTGGGTTTCACAGTAACATCTGCATTTGACGTGGTGTGGGTTCACTATCACTAAATCTTTTATGAAGGTATTGTCCAACTGTTGAAAAAGATTCTAACAATATCTTCTAAAAATATAAAAACCAAAGTATATTAGCTACATAATATATAAGGTAACTTTTTTTATAAAAATGCTAGAAAGATAAATAACAGATGATAAAGATAACGTAAAAGGAAGTTTACATAGTTTGATAAAGATAAAAACATAAAATTGAATGAATTAATAATGACAAATACCAAATTGAATGAATAAATAATGACGAATACTTGAAATAAGTGCAGTGTAATGTCGCAGTGTTATTTTGATCTTTAGTGGAAATTTGATCATCTTTTCTAAGTGAAGTGAAGCCTTTTCTAATTCATCATCATCAATTTCATGATAATACATAACGAGAACTGTTGTCTTCCATCTAGTGAGTGAACGTGTATAGGTTTGATATGAAAAGAAATGTCTTGCTTTTCAATTATGCATAGACTTTTTCTAGAGAAAGTTCCATAGTCTTATTATGGGAAGGCAAAATGTTAATTGTCAACCATATAATAAAGATATCATAATTGTTGTTATATTAAATTGCATTTGTAGTATGTTAAAAAATATAACCTATTGGTAATATTGCATAGCTTCAATTCGATAAACTTTAAAAGTTCTTCATTGAGTTCGCTAAAATAGAAGTTATGATAGTCCCTGTTTAGTTAGTCAAATCCACGTCATAGTGACACATATATTTTCATTCAAAAGTTAATTAGAATATATATGTTAGTTAGATATATTGAAAAGGAGATTAAAATCATATGTCAAACGGGCATGATTGGTTATGTCACACCCGTGATAAGGCCACAGGTGTGATTTAAACTTGTGAAGAAGGTGTCACGGGTGTGACTTAACATGTCACACATGTGAAGAAGTGTCACGGGTATGACTTGTGAGGAAGGTATCACAAGTGTGATTTAACATGTCACACCCGTGACATCCAAATACAAAACATTAGGAAAAAAATCGGCACATATACAATGCATGAGAAGAAAAAGGTAGTAAATTGAAAAGACAAAAAAGGAAAAGGAAAACCTGGGTTCAAGGGAAGTTTTTCTATAAAATTACAAGTGAATGGAACTCATATAGCATTTGTAAAGCGAAAGCATTTCTTACATGTCATATACCGGTACTTTTGTAAGATGTGTTGGAAGAAAATATTAGCTTTAATCCATATTGTATGCAAATATATAATAAGATTTTATTTAAAAATTAATATCAAATAAGCGATGTTTATGAGAATATAAAATATATTTACCTTACTAGTAGAATTCAAGAAGAAGATTTTGGTAATTTTGATGTGATCGAAAGATATATCAAGATTATATCTCATATAAGCTTGTTGGTTAATAACATTTTTAAGTTCCTTATTATTTCATCGTGCCCTAGAATATAATAATTATAAATATAAAAACATCAAAATATTATCAAATTTCTATATAATTCTATTAGTTATTGGAGTAAGAATAAGGCAATACCAATTTTTAAGATTCGCAACTTCTTGTATTGGTGGATCAACAAGAATTGCTGTGTCAAACCAAGTGGATAATGCAACACCTAAAATTTTTCAATTGTAAGGTAAAAATAAAATAGAAGGATAATTAATAAAATATAATAGAGTGATGAAGAAAAAACAAAAATATTGTTATAGAAGTTCATTTTTAGTCTGCGACACACAATTATCGGATAAAAATGTAAGGATTTGGTAATTTGTTGGCCTTCGTTAGTAACAAAAGAATTCCACGTTGACAATATAATTGTTTGTTGCCTAATAAAAAAAAGAAATGTCAGAAAAAAAAAAGATAACTTATTTAAGTTTTTGTGAACTATAAAAAGTAACAGAGAATTTAAATTACTGTTTGTTGGCAATAAACAAATTTTTGCACAGTTGAGTGTTTGCCATCTTTATTGATTTCTTTCTAATCCAAGACTTCAAGAATCAGGAACAAAATATCTATCACATGTCAAATATAAATATCATCAGATATGATAGAAACAAATAGTCAACATTGTATAAAGAAATAGATAAAGGGTCTAACCAACTGATTTTTCCTTGTTGTTTATACAATTGATAAGATCGGTGAAAAGTGTATAGTTAAATTTCACATGGATGATGCTGTCATGATCTGGTACAGATTCAATGACAGTGTGACTTGTAATTATCCATTGTATTTTTAAGTCTTCAGTTTGATACTGAGGTGGAATTGGTTTCACAATGGCATTACAAATAATTTGTTTTACGTGGTTGCAAAATATGAAACATTCGTTGGATATCATTGTTGAATATAATACCTTCAACTTGTAATCCCTATTAATAATAAATAAATTGTTAATAATTAAGTAAAAAAATGAACATTTTGAATGAATAAAGTGTAATTGTTATACCTCATAATCAAAAAGATAAACTTTTGTCTCTTTAATGGTGTGTCGTAATGCAATAACATGTTTTTTTTGGAAAATAATTTCACATGACCACAATTGAATACCGGTAAATATCCTTAATCAATAAACATTTTCCTTCCGAAAATTTTGTTTAATAAATTAATCGGGGAAAAGAATTTTTATATGAAATGAAATTATATCAACTTGAATAAAACAATTAATATACCTTCGAGAAGTTTATACTTTATAATTTGACTAATTGAAATACTTCATCGAACACAATATTTTTGCCTTTTAATCAAACTTTGAAATTTTCAAAGTTCTTGGAATAATCGAACTTTAAGCGATTCAGAGTTTGAGCTCTTGTGAGCCACATATATTGTCGATGTGAGAATGCAGTTAACGGAGATAAATTCTACATAATCAAGTGTTTGACTTTAGGATTTGTTTATAGTCATTGCAAAACACAAATGAATAGGGAATTGTGTTCTGACAAAAGGTATTCCATTTTTTCATTTTCTGAAGATTGCAAGGAAATTTTAGGTATAAAAACCAAATTTCCTTTGTGAGGTCCAAAGTCAATTTTTGCAAAAATTGTATGGTCTTTTAATTGTCTGCATATCAACCTTGTCCCAGTGTATAGTCCCTTAGTTGGTATTGAATTTCTTAGGAGCGTAATTGGGGAGCCTTCTTTGAGTAAGAGTTTGTGCGAAGGTAGGCCTTTAGGATTTAAATAATTGAGAAAATCTTCATAATCTACTTGATATTTTTGGTCAATCATTTTGTCAAAACTTATGTATGAATGCATATTTCCTGACAATTTGTTAATCAACATGTCATTAATTTTGTCAACACAACTGCTTGTTGGACACCATACATATCTATTTATCATCTGATATAGATTAGATGAATACAAGCTTAGCGCCGGAAAGACATTTTCAAGTTACCTAGTCAAGGCAACGGTGCATTAAAAGATGTAATTATAATTCTTAAAAAGAATAGTAAAATATATAATGAAAAATTTGTTAACCTGTTAAGAGACTCATCCTTGTTGTAATAAGGAATAACCAATTGTTTTAGCAAGGATATTTGATCTTGCTCATCAACTGGCTCGGTGCCTTCTCCTACATATAATAAAAACTTACAAAAAGTTGAATTTGATATAGCTCTTATATTTATCATCAAAGAGAATTTATGCATCTATCGTTAGAGATGTGAATTTAGAAGACTCGAATCAATTAGTTATTGTTTTGTAGCTTGGTCAATAATCGGCAAGGTTTGATGAAAATCACCACCAAATACAACAATTTTTCCTCCAAAAGGTTGATTAGAGTCTATGATATCTTGAAGCAAATTATGAAATGTTTCAATGGCTTCTCGTTTTGCCATGAAAGCCTCATACTATAAAATAAGACTAGATTCAATATCAATTTTGTATCTTGCTTTGCTCACTTAATTGACAAACTTTTTTGAAAAATCAAACGAAATTTTAAATCTTAAGTGAGCTATCCTATCACCAAGAAGGACTAATCTTTGCAATACCGATGTAGCAACAATAATTGCAGTATGTCCCTATGACCATAAATTTGCAAGGAGAGCTCGATATAAGAAAATCTTCCCAATTCCACCAGGACCATCAATTAAAAAACTTCCACTATTATGAAGCCAAAATTGAATCCAAAATCAAATCAAATATGTATTATGCTCTTTATTCAACCTTGACTGTAATAATATGTCTTCTGAATCAACTTGTATATTCTTCTCACTTTGTATTTCTTTACTTTGATGTTGATGATAATCAACAAAAAATTGATGATTAGTAAAATGGTAATCAGTTAAGCTTTTTCCCATTTGCTTTTGAGATTTATTAATATCTTAAAGGGTCATTTTTGTAATGTCATCAGATGTATAGGCACTATAGGAAGAAGCATACTGGCAGTTAGAGCAGAGGTCATCTTTGAATGTTTCCCAGAGCTTTTTAGGGTTTGTTGGTGAACAATATAACAGGAGTATAACAAATAAAAGTCTAAGTAATGTTGGCATTTGAAATATAACAACTTCCTCAAGAGTTTGTTGTATATAAAAGTTAGACGCTAACAATCCTAACTACAGTGCAGCCTCCCTCAAATAGCTTCTTTTCTCACCATCAACAGCCAACAAGTTATCAAATGATGTTAGTCCTTTAACATGTGTGAGTAATAACCTCAAATAATACCTTTCTCCTTCTCTAGGGTCAACAGTAACTAAACTTCCTATTACTTTTTTTTCGACTTCTTTCTAACCATATTTTTTTTGATTCGAAACAAAATGTTCTGGAAAATATTTATGCAAACATTTCATCTCTTTTGTCTTTTTATTTTTCAAATTCATCTTGATAAATTCAGTCAACATTATTTTCGAGAAGTCAATTTTTCTCAACAAATAAAAAAGATCTGCATTTCTGTTAAAGGAAATAAACTGCTAATCTAGGAGATGAACCTAGAGTATATAAACTGATGGATTAATATCTGGTAGACAAAATTCTTATGTACGTTATAAAACTTCAGGAGGTAAAATCCAACGACCTTCTTGAAAATTACTAATTTTTTCATTATTAGATATGATCTCTTGATCGACAATACTAAAATTGATAAGATCATGGCCCTTAAAAACATATTTGTATAAGTACTTAACAAGCTTCATAGTTGAACATATTTCAATATTTATGTGACAATC
Organism: Erythroxylum novogranatense; assembly: GCA_029891385.1. Classification (NCBI taxonomy): domain Eukaryota; kingdom Viridiplantae; phylum Streptophyta; class Magnoliopsida; order Malpighiales; family Erythroxylaceae; genus Erythroxylum; species Erythroxylum novogranatense. The sequence continues at coordinate 321,301 of JAIWQS010000019.1, forward strand.
AATTAGCATCAAGAGGAATGGATTGTGAGTAACCACCCACCTATTATCAATCTCATGTCTACAAATTTTAGTTTTCCTGCCATTATCTCTTCGTCTATAACATGGATAGCTGTCTTCACCATGAATAATAAAAGGAGCAAAATTCTTGGGATAATGATTTTTGCACACATCATTTCTCATGCAAGGGAAATATTTATTCATAAAACTACAAGGACCATGAATCATATGCTTAATGACAAGAGAATATAATCGTGAATTTTGATCAGGATCTAGTATTTCAGTGGATATGATATGATCGTAAGAATCTGGATTTAACAATTTAGAATGAGACTTAAGTATCAGTAATAAATAAGCATGAGGGAATCCACTTTTGAAATTCAATAACATAAACAAATGCGGCCACATCTCCAAATATTTGTTTTTTGATCAACTCATTTTTTATAATTTCAAATTTAGCTTTAAATATTTTCATGAAATTTAAGAATGTCTTATATCCCTTTCTACATAAGGTTGCAAGCCATAATGAGAAAAATATCTAGTTTACCATACTTTTGTACTAGAGCCATTGCATCAAGATAACGTTGTTTCATATCCCTTTGACCATTAATAAATGAAGATAGGAGCACAACTTGACGGCCAATTCTAGAACCTTCATTTGACTAATGGTAATATTATCCAAAACACCATGCAGTATTTTTATCTGTATCTCATTTTGTCTTTTTCTATGAAAATCAAGTCAGGATATTTCAATCTTTATATAAGTGCCCATAACAAATTGTTGAAGCAATCTTAAGCTATGGAGCAACATAGATTCATCATTTTCTTTCATTTGGAGCCGATAACAATAATATTCTCTAACAAAACAAAATCATCTTCACAGTATTCTTCATCAACAACTAGTAGTAAAGAAGATGAATTTGATAAATAAAATGGTGAAATTAAATAATATTTTAAAAATGACAAAATGAAAAGACAAACTTGTCTGTGTTTTCCACAGCGAATAATTCAGATGAATTAGTAAAGGAGTTGAAATGAACGTCACTTCCTTCATCAAAAATATTGCTGCTATTTCTCTTTAAAATTAACCCCTTAATTCCACGATGTCATCCAGATTCATCATAAGGAAATAAAAGAGGATATTGAAGGGGGTCATAACATGCATAATAAGATTGAATTCTGTAACTTGAACCCGAGTGAGTATAGACTTTGATGTAAGGACATTTATCAATTTGTTCATCATCAATCTTAGTCTATATAGCAGCTATTTGTGATGGAATAGGAAGATTATAAACACGTTGATCAAGGCCGGATAACACCTCGTAACTATTGCTTGATTCCCAGTGATGGAATGTCCCTAAGACTTGAAAGAGCTTGGCATAAGGATTATCTTCAGAATTGCCATAATAAGTTTTAATGTATTCTCACAAAGTTTATTACAATTTTAGTCCTTTTAGTTCCTTATCAATATCAAAGAAATAGAGTTGGATTCCAGATATCTTATTAGTTGTTGAAACTAAACTGTCAAGGAAATGATAAGCTTGACCTCGAACACGAAATGTATAACCCCCTTTCTTGTTTTTTGTTAGTTCTCGATCATACCTAGTTCTATATGAAGTAAAAACTACATTGTTATTATAGGTATGAATGTTCTTCTTGGAATGTTCTGATTCTTCATCATTGCTAATAAATAATCATTTCAAAGTATATGGCATTTCAGGAGCAACAATGGAAATTTGTTTTGATGAACAATAGAATGATGGAGGTTCAAGATAAAATCCCTTTGCACGACAATGTTCACAATTTGGAACAAAACGAAGTTGTTGAGGCTTAACAGGTAAATTCTGCAAGGATGCTAGCTTTGAGGAAGAACGATGACGATTTATCCCTAAAAACATATAAAAATAAGAAAATCACTTCGTGTAGTAATAATATTACAAATAGTAAAAATATAGGTAAAAAAATTTATACCTTAATCTTCAACAAGTATCACTGAGTTAGGTTGAATTAAAAAGGAAGATACAGTTGGACAATTTGAATTATCACATGTCATATTAGATGCTTCAAATGTTGATGTCGTATGAACAATATCTTTTAGAAGAATGAGTTGCATCAATATGATTTACATTAAAATCGAAAGAATGATTTTATAGTAGCTGACCACTAGATTGATGAATGAAAAGTGGATTGTCGGAAGGTTCACTATTAATGAAAGAATAGGAATGTTGATCACTAATTGTTTGACAATGTGTCGGCAAAGCAACGTTTCTCTTTTTTGCAGCACGAATTTCTCTAAATTGTTGCAAGAATTCTTACTTTTTATCTTCTAGCATTTCATCATACTTTTGACGTATCTTGACATTTCTATCCATATCTGAATGAGACAACATTTATGTCCTTTATATATCAATTAATACTATATTTTAAAATATTAAAATATTCGTACTAACAATATTTGAGAAATATATATATATATAAACATATTATTAATATTATTACATAAGATATATAAAATATATATATTATAAATATTATTCAATGATGCTTAATTACATTAATAAATGTTGGTTATAATTTAAAATGTCAAAATATAACATGATTAAAAAATGAAGCAATAATGTCATCTTTATCAATGAATATAAGAGAATACATCTAACAAACCATACATTTAACAAAGAAGGTCAAAATTTTAAAAAGTTTGCATAATAATATTGGTTGAATATATCGTAAGATAAATAAAGGATTAGAAGATATATAAAAGGTTAATTCATGCCAATATGATGTACGTAATTATATTAAAATAAAATAAAATTGTATATTTAAGTTATGAAATATGGATAAATAAAGAAAAAAGTATTTATCATATTAATGAAAAGAAATTTGTCAAGAACGAATACAATGGAATTTTATAGAACAAAATTTTGACAAAATTAGACATACCTTAATAGTGCAAGAACGAACCACGCAAGAACGAACAAGAAGGAAACCTAAAAAATTAAGGTTAAATGTGGTTAGGAAAAACAATTTCAGAAAATGAAATATTTAAAAGATTAATTGCATATATGACATGACAGTCATGCGAATGAAAATTACTTAAAATTATTTATCACGTATTTTGTACAAACATAATAAATGAAAAAATAAAATCGAAGAATTCTATTTAATGTTAGATAGGAAAATCCATTATTAAATAAAGAAGATTGGATAAAATTAATATAATCATACGTAGCTTGCTTTCTACTTTTATTGTTGTAATTTATGGAAAATAATTTTGTAATTTATTATTTTCCATATTTGAGCTATGAATGGATTAAGAAGGGCATTAAATTATAAATATGTATATTTATTGCATTTTGTCATTCTAGTCATCCTCTTTACCATCTGAGCATATGATAATATGGTTTGTTTTGTAAATTTATTTTTATTTTGAAATTTAATATTTTTCTTTTTTATCTGAGTTATTACAAAAAAATTTAAAACATGAAATAATTTAAAGTTGCAAGCAAGTTAAAATATATAATTTAAAACTTAAACAATTTAAATTTTGTTATACTATTTAGCAGTGAATTACCTAAAATTAAACAAGTTAAAATTTTTATATTGTTTAGTAGTGAATAACGACTTATTTAAAGATTCGAAGATAAAATATACATTTAAAACTAAAAGTCAAACTTCGTCGAAAGTGTGCTTAATAGAAGCCACGAAAATTTGGTTATGGATCATTTGTATAAGAATTTATGTAAATTCGTTATGAAAAGAAATTTGTCACGAAAAAAGCTTAACGAAATAAATAATTTATAATTAAGAATATTATGAAATAATAATAAAATTTAATAAATAAAACAACGGTTGTGACTAATACGTAAAGGGAATAATTCATAATTCATAATTAATAATTATCATAAGTTGCAATCGTGAGTACCAATATATAATTAATATTTAATTAAATTAACTCAATATGAAAAGGCACGCTTATGACTTTTTAATGTATAGATTAACAGTTAACAAATAAGATTAATAAACTTACAACATACAGACATGATTCTCAGGAAAAGTTAGAACTGCAGATTTGTATATGATTATAGTTACAAAATTAGCTGAAATGTTAAATAATACGAGTTGTGGGTAAGGGACGGTGGGATGTTTAAAAGTTAATGGAATAAATAAAATAATAATAATAATTAATAACAATATAAACGTAACAATAAAATTGACTATAAAAAACGCACGACTATGACTTATTGGCGGTTGTGAATGCATAATATAAAGTGAATAATTAATATATAATAACTTTAATAATTATGATTAATAATTAATAATATTAAACACCGTTATGATCATGCATGCATAATATAAAGTGAATAATTAATATATAATCATGATCAATAATTAATAATTAATAACTTTAATAATTATAATTATAATTAATAATATATAGAATTAGCGATAATAGTGTTTATTAATAATATAAGAAACTTTTAAAATATTTAATTTAAAAATAAAAAAGTAAATAAATGTGCTAAACATTAATCAGTTATTTATATAATAAGTAAATAAAGTTTTTATGAAAGGTTTGATTATTTTAAATTGAAATATAATTTAATTAATTATGCTATTAATTAAAGTCGTAATTAGAATCAATCAATTAAACATTTGTATGGTTAGAAGAAAAGAATAGGAGTAAAATTTTAACCTTTTATACATGATAAAATGTATACATAACTCTACTTCCTTAAAAACTCCAGTTGACAGTTGAAATTTTCATATAACAGTTGATGAAAAAAGTATAAAACAGTTGCATTTTATATTTTACCAAAGATGATAATAATCAATGAAACATTAACACATTATTATCCAAAAATGTAACACATTAACACAATATAATCCTACAAATGTAATAGCTATTATCGAACTATATAAACATGAATATCACGAGCGTGACATATTCAGTCACACCTGTGAGATCCTCGATTTCAATATATCATCTGTAAATAGTAAATTACATAATTACAAATGAAATTGATAAAATTTTAATAAACCAAAGATTCATAATTAGAATCAAACAATTAAATCAACTTTGTTAAAAACTCAAGATAACGATTGAAATTTTCGTATAACAATTGATGAAAAAAGTATAAAACAGTTGCATTTATATTTTACAAAAGATGATAGTAATCAACGAAAGATAAACACAATATTATCCCAAAATGTAATACATTAACACAATATAATCCAAAATGTAATATATGTTATCAATATAAACATGAATATCATGGGTGTGACATGTTCACTCACACCCATGAGATCCTCACAATTGCAGACAAAATCTTAAATTAATAAACCAAACATTCAAAAACACAAATAAAATTGATAAAATTTTAATAAACCGAAAAATTACAAAGAAAGGTAAGGAATAACTTACAGATGGTAGTAATCTCTTGTTTGCTGAAATAGAAAATCTGAGTTGTCTTAAATATATGATTTTTATAGTTTGAAGATGAAGAAATGTGATTTGAGAAGTTAGGTTAGAGAAGCTATGTTACACAAGAAAATATAAAGACATTGTTTGATTGATTCAGTAAAGAAATAATTATCATGTTACATCTTTTAATTAGAAAGCGGCTAATTATAACTTAATACAGTGGTGAGTGACTGATAGAGTGGTGAGTGACTCCTTTACTCACAGCCATGAAACAGACTTCTTAATAATTGTATCTTAAAAAGATAAATGAAAATTTAATATATATTAAATGAAACGAAAATTTAATATATATTAAATGACCAAAATAATTTGTTAACATGATTTATCCTTATAACCATGAAAAATTATGTAATCATTTCAACAACTACAAAATATGAAAACCAAAATAAACATACCAAAAGAAATGTTAATCAGTTTGATAATAATTTTAAAGATGGTTAAATTTTTAACAGAAATAACGTTGAGAGGAAGATAATTTGAAAGTTCATGTATAACTAGTGAAGCAGTTTTTTTTTTTTCTATAGAGACATTCACAGTTACTTATGATGGAACTAACTTTTGCATTACAAGGAAATCAAGATTTAACTAATAATACATTATAAATTCAAAAGTGAACCCAAATTGCAATAGTTATTATCCTTTCCAATTTATAATTTGCGACCATTAGAAATGAAATCCTTGGTTATACGTTGCTTGATTGATTAAGTAAAGAAATAATTATCATGTCACGTTAATTAAAAGCTACGTTAGTGACTAACAGAGGAACGTCGCATTAAAAAATTATTTTCAACTACTCAATAATTATTTTGATTATTTTTAATATTGAGATTCCAAATTTAGCATGAATAAAATGTTGTTAAATTTTCCTTTTAAAGTAATCACATTAAAATTGTGTTTATAGAAGGTAATAATAATTTGAGTTAAAATTAAATAAAGTAACGTTTGACAATTAACAAAATTTGTACTTTAGGGTAAAGATGATATAAGGTAATAATAATTTAATTTAAAATTAATTTAAAATTCATGAAAATAATAACTTCTAACAGTTATCATGGTTATGATTAAAGGAAGTCACAACTGTGACTTAAATGACCATTCTTAAATGCTAATCACGATTGTGACTCAGATTCCTTTAGTCACAATCGTGATAGATTTCACAGTTGTGACTAATGTTTGAAATCCGAATCACATCGAATCGGAGCTTTATTGGTCACCGGTTTCAATTGCTTTAATCGGTTCAACCACCGGTTTAACCGGTGTGACGTCATAATTATACAATAATTATATTTAATTATATATAATATTAATAATATTATAAAATACAAAAAAATAAAAATAAAATTTTATTGAACCAGTGGTCGGACCGGTCAAACAGGTCCGACCTGACCAGTCAATTGACCGGTTTTGACCGGTTCTCACTGGTTCAATTAAGAACTGATTTTTAAGAGTAAACCGGACCAGATAGCCGACCGTTCACCGATCGAACCAGTCAAACCAGCCGATTTGGTCCGGTTTTCAAAACAGAGGTCGTGAATAATTGTATCTTAAAAAAGATAAATAAAATTTTAATATATATTAATGACCACATAATTTGTTAACACGATTTATCCTTATAACCACGAAACAATTATGTAATCATTTTAATAACCACGAAATTTGAATACCAAAATAAACATACCAAAAGAAGCGTTAACTATTTTGATAATAATTTTAAAATGTTTTTTAAAACAGAAATAACATTGAGAGGAATATAATTTGAAAGTTGATGTATAATTAGTGAAGCAGTTTTATTTCTATAGAGGCATTAAGGGATTCACAATTATGTATGATGGAACTAACTTTACATGGAAATAAACTGATTAATACATTATAAATTCAAAAGCGGATCCAACTTTAAAGAGTTATTAGAGCATAACATAGCGTTTTTTCATTTCCAATTTAGAATTTCACACCATTAGAAATGAAATCCCTAATTATCATAGTTTCACTAAAAAAATCAAAACAGCCCCTGATTATCACAATTTTACTAAAAAATCAAAACAAGGAAAACTTAAATTTGATTCATTATAAGTTATGGTTCTTCAATTTGTAAGTTGGACTATGACTTTGCTTAAGTGCGAATCATAATTAGTGAATAATTTCAAAATCCTAATATTTAAGATGGCTTTTATTAAATGACAAATTATGTCAAAATTGATTGTATGAATACGCAGACGAAAATAATTGTTATGTTTTGCTCAATTTTATAGTTAGTTTGTGGTATAGTACCGACGAGAAGGAAGCATTCCTGGCAAATTAATATAAAATAAGTATATTAATTTTTGACCATTGAAAGTTTTTCTTTCAACTGACATCGCAAGTAATTATTGCTATTCATATTTTCTAAAATATAAAATTTTCCATTATGCCAAACTTAATAATTGTTGTTTTGTTAATCTAAAATAGGCAAATATAAATACATATTCTTATAGCAGGCAAAAATATTTCATCAGATATACATTTCATTGTATCAAGAAAAAGATTTCATCATATATAATAAAAATAAGTTGTGCTTGATGGGTGTCGAATTCACCAAAAATAAATCCCAAACACCAAACGAAAATAAATTGTGCACAGTGATAAATGGGGTCGATCCACAGAGAATGGAATAATTGATTCTATTTAAATGCCAAAGAACGAATGAAAATAATTAAAATGGGAGGTTTGGAGTTTTCTACTGGAACTACTAATTAATCTGACCACAAATAAATGATTAACGCAATGAAAATCAAATAAAATAACAACTACGATTAGACTAGCAAAGAACACAAATAAAATTGATTAACTCAATAAACGACAACTAGCCAGGAAATTCCTACTTATTATGCATAGACCTCGATCATCGACTCAAATATTTTCTTTGGTTTAATAATAGGTTAGCTATGGTTACCAACCTACTGCTCCCTCGCTTCTTCTTAATCTTAGAACAATCAAAGAGACTCCTTTAAATCGTTCCCAATTAATTAATAACCCTTCGAGACTCTCTCCGAGATTCAATTAATTAACATGACATTAAACTCTAAAGAAACACTAACCTAATCGACTACGCATTGGACTCATGCTTCATTTAGTTAGATCGCAAGTTCCTCCACACAAAATCGCATAAGTACTATGCCCTAGTGCCAATTGCCACAAACACCAATCACTAGTTAGACTCCACCAAGTAAATCGGTTGGCGATATGTAAATTAACTAACTCTACAATCAGTCTCAATCGAGAATCAATTAATAAACAATAACAAAGAAATCGAAAGCGAGACGAATATTATAAACCAAATTTTAGGAACAATAGTCTCACGAGTCAAAGCATAATAATTGGAATTCCCGATTAAAATAACTTAGCTACTCATAACGAAATTAAACCTAACTGAATTATAGAATAACATAGTCTAATAACAAAGAAAGAAGAAAAACTAGTAGACGATTTCCCTAAAAACGTCGAAATTGATTGTTGTCCTTCTCCGTCACGATGCATGAATGTTGTGTGATCCTCCCTGCTCAAATTCGCCGCCCCCTTCTTTCTAGGTTTTGTTCTCATTTAATTCATTCAGTGGGCCTCCACAAGACCTCTCTTCATCCATTCTTTGCGTTAACTTTTGGGCCCTCTATTGTTTATGATTTGACAATTAAAATTTCCTACTCTTGAAGCCCTCCTCCTTGCGTCCCTCTTGGCGTCGCTGTTTGTTTGCTACTTAATTATGGCTTTTATTTATTTATTTTTGTCAGAGCGTGAAACGATGCTTGCTTCTCTCTTGCTTGACTTCAATTTATTTACTCTCACGTGATACTTATCGTGACTCCGGATTGATTTTGTTGCTCTAAAACGCACTTTCTTTGGTTAATTTGTTGCTCTTCTCTTTAATTCTTGTAACCCATGGGCCCTATAATGCTATTTTGGGCCAACACCATCCACCTTCTTCGGTCGCTATCTTCTTTTCTTTTAATTGCCACCGATTTACTCTTAATTCCCATCATCATGTAAAAGTTATAATTTCCTACAAGGAAACATAAAATCAAGTTAAGTCCCAATAATTGAATCAATCAAGAGGAGTAAAAGGGGATAATTAAAACATAAATATTGGACAAATATGCACTTATCAAATCTCCCCACACTTAGACGATGCTTGTCCTCAAGCATAAAAGAAGACCAAGAAACAATGAAAAATCGCTCCACTAAATGAAACACGCACAAAGGTAATGTAAACTAGGAATGAGAGTGCAATCTTGTCCCAATGTCAATGAAATGTTAAAGAAATGCAACAAATTTCCTACACGAGAAGACACAAGCCTGATCTCAAATTAAAACGCATGCATGAATTACCGAATTTTAATTAAAAACCAATCAAGCCTAGAAAAACACGCTTCACTTATCAGGTGGTTAGCATGTACGAGGAACTCCGAATTTATGTGGTAGTCATGGGAAGATCGGATTAATCTTAATTACTTAATTAGGTGTTTTTAGCTATAATTTGCTCGGAATTGTCATTGGCCTTTTTACGCGAATGCAAACATTTGTGATGAATGTCATCCGGTTACTCGGTCAATCACAACACCAAGTGGCTTTAGCCTTACTCGTAATTACTCAGATGCTTGCAAAAAATTTTTTTTCTTTTTTTTGAGTAATCAGAGGAGTAGTTGGTTACCTCACACGTCCTAGTTGTTCAAGACCTTTTACGTGGCGCAAACATTTGTGATGAATGTCGCTGGTTACTCGATCTTGTCCAACCTTTAGACGGATTTTGGCTTCGCTCCAACCACCTTTGGTGATTGGCGAACGAATCTAACACCTTTTATTTTATTCTTCATTCCCTTTCTCACCATAATTTCCCACATCAATCCAAAGTTCAACACATATACCAACTCAACTTCTAAGCTTAACATGACTCTAGACAAGAAAGGCACCGATTAATCACACAAATTTTTTTTAAATTCTAACCAATTAACTCAGGCCCGCAACTTCAACATATAGGACAAAATCATCAACATTTAATTAACATTAAGCAACAAGGGACTCAATCATACTCTCGACTCCTTTAAAACAATACACCATTACCTAAGGCACAACAATTCATCAAGCAAAATGGAGTAAAAGAGGATTTTTTTTTTCGCCACGGCATCAACAATTAAAAGTCCAAAAATACCAAAAGGCAACAGAGGGCACAACCCAAAGTAATGCATCAAACAAAAATAGCATGCATCTCAAAAGCTATAAATCACCCCTCCCCACACTTAAAGCATGCGTTGTCCTCAACGTAAAAGTAAATGAAAAGAGTAAACTGAGGACTTCCCTGAATCCGGGGGGTGATGACGCGCCGCTCAGAAGCGCGTAGTGATGGCGCCTAGAAGCGCTCGGATGTCGCGTATATCTGACTGAAGATGAGGGCTTATACGTGAGCTCTTTAGGCATCCCGATAGGGTATTGCTAATACAGTTGAGGGACGAGCCAACATATGATCATATAAAGGACTCCGCCATTGTAATCCAAGAACTCCGAATTGATCAAATGCCGAACCTCCTGAAAGACACAGGGAAGGAAAGGAAAATATCAAAACAAAGAAAGAAGGAAACAAATGAGACAAAAAGAACACAAAACAAAGCAAAAGAAAAGAACAAAAATAAAATTTAAAAATATGGGTTGCCTCCCATTAGCGCCCTGGTTTAACGTCCTAGGCTAGACGATCCTCATTTCGATGTTAACCCTCGTCTCGATGTTGGAAATCAGCAATGGTTCCACCAATTGCCTCCCTGTACTCTCGAAGCACTCTAATTAGTTTCTCCTCTTCCAGGTCGTCGAGCATGTTGGATACGATCACGGGGGGTAGGGTCTCACCGTCACCTAAATATGCGTATTTCAAAAGCTCGGGAAGCTTTTTGAGCTCCAGCTTTGGGGCCTCATCAAGTATATCATCAGAAACTTCAGACCGATCAGTAAATCTCTTAACTTCATCAACAGACATCCTATGACACAAAGCATAATTCAACTCATCATCATGATTTAAAGCAAAAACCTCATGAGTCAAATCTTCAATGATATCAACCTTATAAACACAAGACACATCTTCAGCACGTTTCATGGCATCATAAACATCGAATTTCACCACTTCACCATCAAACTCTAAAGTCAATGAACCACTATGCACATCTATCTTTGCCTTAGCCGTGCTAAGGAAAGGCCTACCCAACAAGATATCAGAAGACTCAGATGAACTATCATTTTTCATGTCCAGAACAAAGAAATCAGCAGGAAAAATTAATCCATTAACTTGAACTAGCACATCCTCTAAAACACCTTCAGGATAGACAATCGATCGATCCGCCAATTGAATTATAACTCCAGTACTAGTTAATGGACCAAGACCCAGGGAGGTATAAACAGATAAAGGCATCACATTAATAGAGGCTCCTAAATCACACATAGCCTTACTTATACCAATATTCCCAATTTTGCAAGGAATGGAAAACATACCTTGGTCGCGACACTTAGGAGGTAGTTTCCTCTGTAAGACAGCTGAAACATTCTCCCCCACACTCACCCTTTCATTACCTGTTAACTTACGCTTGTTTGTGCATAATTCCTTAAGGAATTTGGCGTAGCGCGGAACCTGTTTAATGGCCTCGAGGAGCGGGATGTTTACTTCAACTTTTTGGAATAACTCTATGATGCTTTTATCCTCCTTTTCTTTCTTGCTCTGAGCCAATCTCTGGGGGAATGGGGGTGGAACCACTAGAGGTTTGGGTTTCTGAGGATTTTCAGCTGGAGCTGAATCCTGTATATGGTCACGTGTAAGTTCCCTTTCAGCCTCATGTTCTGTCTCTGCGCGGGAACCTTGGGCGTGATCACGTTTAGGGTTCTTGTCGACTGGGGGCTGCAATCCCTTACCATTTCTTAAGAAAATTGCGCTCACATTATGCCTCGGGTCGAGTGTCTGAGACGGCAGCTTGCCTTGAGTCTCCATTCTACTAACGGAGGATGTTATCTGACTCATTTGAGTCTCTAGGGTCTTCATGCTCTCTTCTATCTTTTGAAATCTGGTTGCAGTGTCCTGTTGAAATTTTGCAGTATTAGTAGCTAACATATGGACAATTTCTTCAAGAAGCTTACTGAGCAGAAGGTCATTGCGGTGGTGGTGGTCTTTAATAGTAATTACATTGGGTGGTTGGTTGTTAGCATAATGAAGTTTGGGTGGCTTCTCAACCGGGTTGTAGGTGTTTGAATAGGGATCAAACTGCCTCTGTTGGAACCCAATAGCATTCACATTCTCCGGTATTTCATCGTGGAGTGTTGGGCACGCATCGGTTGGGTGGGCTAGGCTAGTGCAGATGCCACACGCCCTCGCAGGTGGAGGAGTACCTACATTCAATTTCTCGACCAAAGTTGTTAGCAAAGATTTGACCTCATTGAGAGAAGTAACATTTACCTCGTTCACTCTTCGTGGTATATTCGTCGTCGACCCAATTGCTTGAGTTTGCTGTCATGGTTGATATCAACTCCGGGCTTCGGTTGAGGTTTTCTCGACGATGGCCCCGCCACATGCAAGGTCCATCATTCTGCGCTCTTGGAATCGACCCTCGTAGAAATCTTGGATGATCAATTGCTCGGATATGCCATCGTGGGCAGCTTGCTAAAATTCTCTTGTACCTCTCCAGTACTCGTAGAGGTTCTCGAATCCTTCGCTTAATGCCACAGATTTCTACTTTGATGTTGGCGGCTCGGGATCTGGGAAATATTTTCTAGAAGCTGTAGGACATCCCTTCCCAAGTGTTGATTGTCCCGGAGGTAGGTAGTAGAGCTACCCATGGCTGCATCCTGCAGTGAGAATGAAAAAGCTCTCAGTTTGATTTGGTCCTCCGTGACATTACGGGGCTTCATGGAAGTGCAGACGAGGTGAAACTCCTTCAGATGCTTATTTGGATCCTCGTTTTCCAGACCACGGAAGGTGGGCAACAAATGGATGAGTCCGGACTTCAATTCAAATCCTTCTTGAAGTTCTGGAAAGTCTATGCACAGTGGATGCCGCGCTTGGGTCTACCCAAGTCTGGAGGGTTCATTAAGAGCCATATCCTGCTGCGTGGTCACGGTTAAGCTTCCGTCAGTCTTTGCTCAACTTCAATCTCCTCTTCAGATCTCCTTTAGTGTCCGACTCAACCGGGGTCTGTAATCCACTAGCTTTTCCTTGCTTCTTCCTTAGTTTGCTCAACTTCCTTAGCCTCTTAGCGGTCTTTTTCGATCTCGGGGTCGTACAAGATGGAATCTCCCGTACGAATGTTCCTAGGCATAAAACAAAACAAAATCAATTAGTTACGGTCCCCGTGGCGCCAAAATTTGATGGGTGTCGAATCCACCAAAAATAAATCCCAAACACCAACGAAAATAAATTGCATACGGTGGTAAATGGGGTCAATCCACGAGAATGGAATAATTGATTCTATTTAAATGCCAAAGAACGAATGAAAATAATTAAAATGGGGGTTTGAGTTTTCATCGAACTACTAATTAATCGACCACAAATAAATGATTAACGTAATGAAAATCAAATAAAATAACAACTACGATTAGACTAGCAAAGAACACAAATAAAATTGATTAACTCAATAAACGACAACCAGCCGTGAAATTCCTAATTATTATGCATAGACCTCGATCATCGACTCAAATATTTTCTTTGGTTTAATAATAGGTTAGCTATGGTTACCAACTACCTCTCGGCTCCTCTTCTTCTTAATCTTAGAACAATCAAAGAGACTCCTTTAAACTGTTCCCTAATTAATTAATAACCCCTTCGAGACTCTCTCCGAGATTCAATTAATTAACAGCATTAAACTCTAAAGAAACACTAACCCTAACTGACTACGCACAGACTCATGCTTCATTTAGTTAGATCGCAAGTTTCTCCACACAAAATCAGACAAGTACTATGCCCTAGTGCCAATTGCCACAAACACCAATCACCTAGTTAGACTCCACCAAGTAAATCAGTTGGCGATATGTAAATTAACTAACTCTACAATCAGGCCTAATCGCAGAATCAATTAATAAACAATGACAGTAAATCAGAAACAGTACGAATATTATAAACCAAATTTTAGGAACAATAGTCTCACGAGTCAAAGCATAATAATTGGAATTCCCCGATTAAAAATAACTTAGCTACTCATAACGAAATTAAACCTAACAGAATTATGGAATAACATAGTCTAATAACAAAGAAAGAAGAAAAACTAGTAGACGATCTCCCTAAAAACGTCGAAACTGATTGTTGTCCTTCTCCTGTCGCTGATGCATGAATGTTGCGTGATCCTCCCCCTGTTCAGCCTTGCCGCCCCCTTCTTTCTAGGTTTTTGTTCTCATTTAATTCATTCAAGTGGGCCTCCACGCAAGACCTCTCTTCATCCATTGCTGCGTTAACTTTTGGGCCCCTCTATTGTTTATGGTTTGACAATTAAAATTTCCTACTCTTGAAGCCCTCCTCCTTGCGTCCCTCTTGGCGTCGTCGTTTGTTTGCTACTTAATTATGGCTTTAATTTATTTATTTTTGGCTGTAGCGTGAAACGATGCTTGCTTCCTCTTGCGCCAGCTTCAATTTATTTACTCTCCACGTGATACTTATGCGTGACTCCCCTGGATTGATTTTGCTGCTCCTAAAACGCACCTGCTGGTTAATTTGTTGCTCTTCTCTTTAATTCTTGTAACCCATAGGCCCCTATAATGCTATTTTGGGCCAACACCTGTCCACCTTGCTGGCTGCTATCTTCTTTTCTTTTTAATTGCCACTGATTTACTCTTAATTCCCATCATCATGTAAAAGTTATAATTTCCTACAAGGAAACATAAAATCAAGTTAAGTCCCAATAATTGAATCAATCAAGAGGAGTAAAAGGGGATAATTAAAACATAAATATTGGACAAACATGCACTTATCAGTGCTCTCTGTGAAATTTAATTCTTATTTTAAAATCGATGTGATACAGACAATTGAGGTTGTTTCAAATGAGGTGGTATAATAGAGACCAGACCACTTATTAGGGCTCACATAATTGACCTATAAATGATCTCATTATAGTGGCTCCTATAAAATTTTTAAAAAGGTAAAAAAAGACTCGTTAGAGTTGTGAGATCTGTAAGTATTTTTGGAAAACTAATACATAGCAAGTGATCGAAAAAAAGAGGGTTGTGAAGTTGGTGGTTTAACAATTTAATTGGCTCAGTAAAAGGTTGTGGAATGAGAGTAAATGGGCATAAAGTTTTGTTGATAATCGTTGCATAAGCATTAATATTTTGATGACGCCTTCTACCAACGGGTGATCCCCAGGAGATAGATCTCGCATTTAACGAATTAATGTATGGTAAGGTTAAAGAAGAATTGGTAGTGGACCTAGAAGCTGGTGCGGTTAAAGTAAGATACCATGGTTTGTTTGATGTAGAATATTGTGACACTATGAATGAAAACCTTGACAAGCGCAAGCCATCTTTAATTGTTGATCTTATGAAAGGGTCTTTGGGAAATTCTAATGATTCTTCAAAATCCAATGAAGATATGATCATGGTGATGGTCGAATATTCAACAAATGGTCGGATACCCTGTAATAACAATAAAAATTTGAATGATATATTAATAGAAGACAACATATTAGAAAAACACAAGAACAATGTAAAAAGTATAACATAAGTGTGCTATTAATATGATGATTTAAGTTAAAAAATCTAAAATTTTAGTGTTTTTCATAAAGATGTTAAAAGTTAGATAAAATAAACATAAAATAAACAAAATTACATATGAACAAGAGAAGTACGTAGATAAGAAAACGAAGACGGTGAGTCAATTACAAACACTTGGTAAAGTCTGGATGGATAATAGTCAATAACAATTTTCAATGATGATAAAAATACATTCATGAAAGTTAAAGCAGACATGGAAAAACCTGAAAGGTATATAAAAAGAGGTAGTTTCATCAAAACTATCTTTTTTATAAAATAGTTATTATACTTTTATAGGTTATCATAGGAGTTTAAAAAAGCAATATACTTGCATGAAAAAGAATCACAAATTGTTCGTAGTTTTTGCGCATGGTTGATACGCTAACCTCCAAAGTAAACACAACG
This sequence comes from Erythroxylum novogranatense, assembly GCA_029891385.1. Lineage (NCBI taxonomy): Eukaryota > Viridiplantae > Streptophyta > Magnoliopsida > Malpighiales > Erythroxylaceae > Erythroxylum > Erythroxylum novogranatense. Next base: position 337,919 of record JAIWQS010000019.1, read on the forward strand.
AAGCATGTGAACCTACAAAATCAAAGCAAAAGATAATCTAGAGAAATTATCAAATAAGAAGGATAAAAATTGAAAAAGATATACAATAAAACATTATACATGCTCACTAATAGTTTTCATGAATGAAACTTTTGATAATCTTGTTCAAGGCGAAACATCTTTAGCCAAGAACAGTAAAGAAATAATAAAGCTTCTAACGAGTTTAGAAGTAATAAATGTCAAAATGAAATTTATAAATGACATATGCAAATAATATTGTTAATAAATTCCATCGGGTTTGAAAATTACCAAAACAGGTTTAGAACTTTCATTATGACCTGCTAAATAAGCAAGCCCTTCAGTGAGTTCAACAAAAAATTCATCTGTTGTTAATTTCTCTACATTTCAAAATTTTTTATAAAAAATAGAAGAGTGAGAAGAAAGTGTATAAAAACTATTATGAAAATACCAATAAGTATGCTTTCTCTCCAAGAAAGGCAAGCCTTCAATTTTTTTCCATCTAACTTAACATTGTTGTCGTTAGCTCTCAAGAATCGTTCAATACAATTCGTAGAACAAAATTTCTTTTGTTATCGGTAGAAAATAATGTTAAGTAAAGCAGATGTTTTGTGCAATATTCATATAACGTTGCTTCTTCCTACTTAAAAATAGGAAATAGTAGAGAAAGAGAAATATTTGACCTGGTTTTGCGATAGAGGAGTTTCCTTGATTAGATACCGAATAACAACTTTAATTTTTGTATCTAATCATGATATTTAACTTGATACACAGTTTCTCTGTAATTCATTTTGAACAAGTAAAACAAGATGGTAATTGAATTGGAATATAATGGAATTGTTGTGAACAAAATTTTAAATAAAAGGAAGGCATTCTTTAAAAATTTAAAACATAATAAATGTTTATTAAAGTAACATTAATTATTTGCATATTTCACTTGTAACAATCGAATAAACTTCATTTATAATACTGTGTATTTAAATAGCTGACCTATGAATTGAAAATATTGTCTGCATGAAATAGTCGGTGTATACGTCCTTAAATTTATTGCAATAAGGACTTAACCTATATTCTTATTCAAAAGGGTAAGAGAAAACCGAGCAATTTGATTTACTAAACATATTGCTAACCACAAAAATAAAGGAAAATAATTTAAGAAGGTTGTATGTCATGGGTGTGACATGTTAAGTCACACGCGTGATACTTTTCATGGGAGTGACTTAACATTTCACGCCCATGAAGGATATAATTTGCTTGAGCTTTTTTTTGCTAATTTTGAAAATTTTCAACCATAATACATATAATTTAACAAACGGTGAAAAGTGATTTTTTTAAAGTTTTAAATAATCAATTTCGGAGATGGTGCAAACTGATTTTCAGATATTTTTACCAATGGTGCAAAATAATATTTGAGTAACTCACTGGCGAATTTTTATAATATAAGAAACTTTTAATCCATATTTAATTTTAAATAAAAAGAAAATGAATGTGAAAAGAGTAAATAAATTTTTAATTAATTAATTAAAGAAGAGTAATTATTTTAAATTAAAATATAATTTAGTTAATTATCCTAACAAGTTAAGTTAAATTAATGGAATAATTAATAATTTCGTAATTAATGGGCATTATTATTATTATTATTATTACTACTACTACTATTACTACTACTACTACTAATCACATTTGTTAATTAAGTAGTGCATATGTACATACTATATTATATTATAATTAACCAATTAATTAATTGTCAAATGGAGATAAAATGTACAATACTGAACATAATTTTGTAAAGAAAAGGAGAAAAGATATTATTGGTGGATATTTAAATTTGAATAATAAAAGTAGAAAAGAAAAAATCAAAAAGTAAAAAGTAAAATTTGTTATAATATTTTACTAAAAGAATATAATAATTGCAAAATTTGATATGAATTAAAATAAATTAATAAATATTTAAAAAGAAAATTCTAAAGAAAACAACCAGTAAGTATGTGAATAAAAAGAAATTATGAGAAACACATTTTAGCAATAGTTATCAATAAATAACAAAAAGATAGTAAAACAACAGCAAAAATAATTTCTGTATGGTTAGGATTACAAACGTCGAAGCATTAAGGATTAAGAAATAGCAAAAAAAAGGAAACAACATCTGCATTAGGATTACAATCATCCAAAATATAGTAAACTTAAAGGATTATGTTATCAATCGAGATTCCACCACAAATCGGTTAGAGAAAATTATTAATTTCTATTTCATACTTTTTTATATCTTTCAACATTTTTTTATTTACAAGCGTCAAAGATGTTCTAGACAACACAATGTAGTTCCATATTCTACAACTAAAAATCAGAGGTTAATGTCCATAAAGACATTAATGGTTGAAGTACTATCCTGGATAAGATCCGCAAATATTGACATAATGTCAGTCTTCAAATAAAAATAAGCAATGCCAATAGTAGCAACAAATTTTACTTGATTTGTTGTAGCTGATCTTTTGACTATAGACATATCATCTCCTGACAATTGGTTGTATATAGTTCACATTTCTATTTTTAACATGTCTGGAGCACTAGGATAAGCAATATGAAATAGACCATATGAAGAAACATGAGCCTTAAACCACTGTCCAACTACCAGCATAACTGAGCTAAAGTCACGATACTGATAAATAGAAAGCATCAAACATACATATCCTTAAAAAGACCTAATTCAAATAACGGATACATATTTTTTTTGTTAAAAAACCATATGAAGAAAAGACCAATGTTTGATTAAATTCCAAAATGTAAGCATCCTTGATCTAACCAAAGAAAAGGAGAAAACAACAATTTTGGTTAACTACTTGTAGCATATATATGGATGCCTTCTCCCAAATAAATCCAACGGTATTAAAAGTGTAACAGTAAAACAAATGTAGATATATGGAGAGAAATTATTTCTAAATTTAAACCTAGTCTGAATTGATTTAGTCTATTAAAGTATATTTAACCCAACTATTTGTGATCAATTCAGTTTGAAAAATATTTACATCCAAATTCAATTGAAGCGGAATATTTTAAACCTAATTAATCCAAAATGCAACATATTAATTTCAAATATATATCTTTATTTGTATATTTTGAAACCGTAGACTATTTACAACAGTGATATGAAATGGGCAAGCAAAAGGATCGAGCCTACTCAGAGCAGTTACAAAATTATGGGAGTAAGTGGTAGACATTGAGATTAGGCTAAAAAAACATACATTTAACTGATAGTTATTTAATCCAAAGCTTAAATTAAGCTAAGATACCTTTGCTAATTTTGGGAAAATCAAGCCTGCGCATCAATTACTTTCATTAGTAACTTCGTTCAGCTAATATATCTGCCTTTCTTATTATAGGTATCATCTACCAAATAAACAACCAATCAAAAGAAGCATTGTGCCAGTTCCATTATATCCTTCAAGTGTGGGCAATTCATATAGTTTCCACCAATCAAACCATCATAATAACAGTAATTCAATACTAAAAATAGTAGTATCAAAATGATCCAAGATAAGATAAAAAGAAGAAAGACTAGTTGAAACTTACCTTTAAAGTTAATTAGTATGAACAATAGAAAACACATTAAAATAGAAAACAAAATGTAATTTAATAGCAAAAGAACATCGATATGATCCTCTCTTGAATTGTAGTTCAATTGTCACAATGATTCTTTTTGTTCCCATGACTTCACATATCTTAGTTTCACTGAAATGAAATGATTTTATTGATCTTGTCACAAAAGTTGAGAACCTTTTGAGGTAAAATATTCAAGCTAGCAATAAAAATGATATCTTTCCTTTACCTCTATATCCAGTTATTTGAAGAGAAATTATTAGTTAATATATGACAAGGTGAAAACTTAACTCATTAAGAAGTTTAAAATGTTCTTTAATAAGGTAAAAGAGAAATCAGGTAGTTATTTAGTGGTCCCCAATTTAACTCTTTATGCTTTATTTATAAAGCAGTCGATCATAACACATTGCATGGCATATTCTACCACAAGTAATTACATGCCATTATGAGCTATCTAAGTCCATAATATACTAACCTTATCTTTTTGATGAGCTGACACCCTCATTTCTAGATTTGTGCTCCTTCGAAACTTGCCATCTGTATCATCAAAGAATAGAGTAAATTAGATTCAAGCATATAAATTTAGGAAATTAGATTAAAGTATGAGAAATTCATTTAGAAAAGTACCCTAATAGGAGCATTTCAGTAACCAATGACCTCGTATAACATTATCAACTCCAATTTTCATTCCAAAAATGAGTATACTTTCTATCAAAATAGTGTAGTTGTTATATCCTTATGAAGCAAAACAAAAGGCTAAATTGGAAAAAGTTCCAAATATAAGGTCCTACAAGCACTAAGGCAGAAACTAAAGGCACTGAAAGTCATAGAAGAATAAAGGTGAAACATAAATGAGCACTAGTCTATTAGGTAGAAACTAAAGGCACTAAAATCCATAGCAGAATAAGGGCGAAACACAAATGAACACAAGTTTATTAGGGTCATTTATTCCTATTTTTTTAGGAGCTTAAATAGACCAACTACTTCCCTGATTTGTGAGAATTCAATGTAAAAAACTTACACTTCAATGAATAAATCCTTCACTACAAAACCACGAGCATTTGGTCAAAATGAAGCAAAATATAAATGCTGCAGTTGAATGTAAAAGAAAGAGAACTAAAAGGCAAGTGATTTAGACAAACAACGAGGTGAGTTTAGAGACATGCAATATGTTTCTTACTTCTGGGAAAACGAGGACTTACAAAGTTTTGAGAACTATGTTTTCCTTAACATGTTTAATTTGTAAATTGTCTATGTAGATTGACGTATTGCTTCCATCATCAATTATCATGTTTATCTCCAATATCAATCCAAGGTGAAGAAATATGTTTTCATGTTCCTGCTAATCCCCTAATTCACTTTGTAACACTTTGTTTTATTTTCTAATTCTGTCAAGCCCCAAAGAACATATGTACAAATGCATTATATAGATCTGCTAAATGATAAAAGGGTCAATAAACCCTAGATCGCCAAAAAACCAAAGGGTAATAAAGTAATAAGAAAGGGAGTTTACTTATCATCGACGACTCTATTTGGAATTAGACTCTGTAGGAAAGCACAAGCAACTCTATCTAGTCTGTTTTGTATGTGCTTGTCTCGGAAAAACAAAGTTAACAGTTAGGATTCTAATAATGATGAATGGTTATGACTAACATGTTAAGGTCATTCATTTGCAGGCATAATGAATGACAAAGTACCCCAATGCACATTGACTAATTGTCATCAGTTAATAAAAAAGGCAAGAATTGAATAATAATAACAATTAAAAGAAAACAAATAAGATCGTTAAATTCATAATTGTCACTTAAGGAAGTTTTGCGAGTTTAGAAGCAGGAAATGGAGTTATATCCTCAGCTTTTGTCGATTCTTCCAGAGGTTTAACCATGTGTTGAATCAAGAAAGAAGATAATAATCACGATAATGCTAACAACGATCAATATTCTAAGATTGATGTCGAAGATTCTAGTGGCATTATGACACTTACTCTTATCTCTACCTAGTTACAGATTAAGTTTATGTCGCTAGATTGAGGCGTAGCTACCTTATTTCTAGGATGTTTATTTGAAGGCTGGAACTTTAAGAGAGGGAGAGAGAGAAAGGGTTTGGTGAGTGTGCTAAAGGTAGAAATTTCTAGACATGTATCTTAATTAAATGAACCTCTTACGTGATTGAGAGCATTTGATGGGAAGAGTTAATAATTGGTGGGAGCAAAAGAGATGAGTAACATATTTTAAATAATACAAAGGTTACAATTTCTACCAACTCATTCAAAGATTTTAAATCAAGAATTACATTATTAAGAAATAATTAAAATTATTTAATTATTAATAATGTTAATAATTAATAATAAGATGTATGTTGAGTATATACTTAAGAATAGTAAATAATTAATAATAATATAAGTAATAATTAATTGTTAATAATTAATAATTATTTAATAAATAAATAAATAAATTATATTTTAATTAACTGATTATATTTTAATTATATGTAATTATATTTTAATTAACTAAATAATTATATTTTAATTAATTAATTATATTTTAAGTATATGTAATTAAAAATGAAAAAATAAAATTGTCATACGCATTGATAATAACATAAGGAATAATTAATAATTAACAATTAATCGTTAATAATTAATAATTAATAATTAATTATATTTTAATTATATTTTAATAAATCAATTAATTAATTATATATTAATTATTAGTAATTATATTTTAATCAATTTCATTTAATTAAGAAATTAAAATATATCTTTTCACAAGTGTGACACTTATCAACTAATTAATAATATTTTAATTTATTATTTATTCATTTAATAAAAATATTATAAAATTATATAGGTGTTAATTAAAAACAAAATAACATGCATGTTGTAACTTGCCTGTGACTATTAAGTTACATACGTGACTACTAAATATTTGAAGAGCTATATATATATTGAATATTAATATATAATAATTAATAATAATTAACAATTACTAATGCAAGATCATGACTAATATATATACTAAATATTAGTATATACTATTTAATCAATTAATTATATTTTAATATATCAATTAGTTAATTATATATTAATCATTATTAATTAAAACTGAATAAACTTAACAGTTAATGATTAATAATTAATTTATAAATAAAATATATTTAATAAATCAATTAATTTATTATATTTTAATTTTTTAATTATATCAAAATTAATTGATTAACTATACTTTAAGTATATTTAATTAAGAAATGAAAAATATATATTTGTCACAAGCGTGACACTTATGTCACGCCTATGACTCTATACTTAGTTAACTTAATAATAATAAGTAATCAATCTATTAATTATATCTTAATTAGTAAATTAATTATATATAAAATATATTTGATTAAAAATAACAAAAATATATGGACTTATTACTTCCATGTATAAGTGCTATGTTCTTTCATAATCAACTTTCTTATTTTATAATAGTGCAAATTTACTCTCTTCAAAACTTCAAATGGATCCACAACCGGTAATTAATCATACTAGATACACCACAATATGTGAGGGATGCTTTACGATTGTAAGAAATATATTTGACACAGGTGTGACAATTAAGCCACACCTGTCACACCTGTGTAATTAATAAGTATAATTCGAAGTCATAATTATAAGTCACGGAGAAATAATAGCGAAAAAAACTAGAGCCGTCAGATCATTTGGACGGTAGGATGGAATTTTGTGTTCGTCCATCCCGTTCGTTCTTATAATTATATGCTTAATAAAAATTATTAAATTATGAATTTCCTATAATTATATATTAGATTAAATTTAAATTTAAATTATTTTATAAATAATTGTTTGTTTTATGTTTATATAATATTTATTGATAAATTATTAATAAAACTATTATATTTTATCAAAATAAATAATTTAATAATTAAAATTTTATTTATGATTAATTTTTATTTCTAACTATTAAAATTTATACACTTTGAATATTTACATTAAAATTATTCATAATTATTATTAATTAATATAAGATAATTAAATAATATGTATTTAGTTAACAGTAGATCATATTATGAAAAACCTTAAATAGAAAACAAATTTTTATAATTTTATAAATTATGAAAATGAAGATTTTTTATTAAATTTGAAGTTGAAAATTTTAAATTGAACAAAACTAAGATTGAGTATTTAAAGTATAACTTTTCGAGTTATAAAATTGCATCTAATGTAGATATAAAGATTGGTTCGAAGTTATATTCAAAAGATAGTTTTAAGTACCTTAGATTCATCATCCAAAACAACTGAGAGATAAATAACAATATAATTCACTGTATCAAATCAAGTGACACATTATAAGTTTTATATAACAAGAAGATACCACTAAAGGTATAAACAACAATAACAACAACAATACCTAGTGAAAATCCTACTGAAATGTGAGATTTAAGGAGGTTCAATAGTACATAAGCTTACCCCTACCTAGTAGAGAGACTGTTTTTGAAGATAATACTCAAGGTAAAAAGTAAATTCTATCATTTAGTAATTAGGTCGTTTATACTCTATAACGTGAAGTGTCGACTCATCAAACAAGTACATAATCACAAGTTAATGCGGACAAAGATGAGGATGTTCAGTTAGATGTACAACCTTGCAAGAAAAGATAAAGACATAAACATAGTGGGGAGAGAAAAGCTAAGGGAAGGTAACATCAATGGTTAATTAAGGGAGACAAGGTTTAGATAATTCAAATATGTTAAGAAGAGACATCTTGACGTTTCAATGAAAATATACGAGAAGATTGCACGTAAAGACTGTAAAAGAAAAAGAAAAAGACCTAAGAAGAATTTGATAAAAGTGATCAAATCTGATATAGCCCTACTAAAATTTACCGAGAACCAGATCCATAATAAGAAACTTTGACGAACTAAGATACAAGTAGAAGATCTTACATAGAGAAGTCCTTTTTTCATAGATAACATTTTCTTTGATTCTTTTGTCTCGTATTTAACTTAAATACTTTGATTTGTAGTGCTTTCTCATTTAGTTATTTTATTTATTTTTTTGTATGTTACTTTATTTATTTACTTATTTTGATTTTATTTTGATTCTAATTTCTTTATTTTTATTTTTAATACAATTATTTGTTTTTTTTACTTTTGTTTTCTTAAACTTTTTTCTTTTTTTTTCTTTTTGCGATGCCAAGGTTGAGTACTTCTATACCTCTCCAAACTTCACATCTCAAGTGAATTTCTATTGAAACGTTGTTGTTATCATAGAAAATAAAACAAGAAATAAGAACACAAGAAACATAAATGATAATAAACAAGCCCTTATTTTATTATATACACATAAATACTTTTATATGATTATTTCATACTTTTCATTTGTGAGAGGTATCTTCAAAATTATTTCAAAACAAACAAAATTAATTTGATTACAATTAAGCTGCAAATTTAAACCTTTTGTTTAATAAAACTTTATATTGGATATGGTAAAACCATTGTAGTTATATGATATGATTCTCATAAAATTCCTAGTTTAACTAATAAAAAATTTGTATTTAATAAAGAATTCTAATTAATTAAAATTGAAAATTTTGAATGTGGAGTTGCAACACTAATTTAGGTGTTACAAAGTTTTTCTAGACACCAAATTTATACCAAAGTCACATATGTTCCTTTACATGTAATCTCACTTAAGTATATTTAAGCAAAACTTAGTATTTCCATATGATATTTGACTAACAAAATCTTATTCTAATTTATCACGATTCTTTAAGTGTTTAAATTACACACTTGAGTAAGAATACTACAAAATTATTAAATAACCATAGGCACAACAAATACACAAGAGTTATAGTAAAAGCTAACATTTATTACTTCCTTAGAAGAATATAAAGGAATGTTCTCTCTAAATGTATTCCCTTTTCTCTACCTCTCTTTAGGAGAGAGACTCGAATAAGCTATTTATAAGCATTTCTAATTTTATAGTTTAGAATCTTAATTGAACTGAACTAACTACATCACTTATATCCTTAGCAGATTACATTACATTAATCAATTAGATGACGCCTATTTAAATAGGACACTATTTGATAAGATTTAGCTATATCACAACTAATAAGATAAAAGATTATATTTAATTAGAAAAGATATATCTATATCCATAAATAACTCCACTATCTTCAAATGATCCTCCCAAATATTCTTTACAATGTTATGAATACTGCACTGCCCTCAGATTGGATTGAGCTCGAAGCAATCAGCATTCTGCATTAGGTTGATCACAAAATCGCTTTCGATTTTTTTTAAATTTATGAAATAGTCTCTAAAATTTTAAAAATTGCAAAATAGTCTATATTGGTATATTATACAATTGTAGTGTATAATGTCAACCATGCTCAAAAATCTTAATAATAAATAATAATGACAATTAATATGAAATAATAATAATTTTAAATATTTTACATATAAATAATAACCACGATGAATTTAAATAAAGACAATTATCATCATACAATTATAAAATTAAGAATAATACAAAGTATTTAAAATATTACAATAATACAAAAATATTTTTAAATTTATAAAATTGTTCCTGATTTTTTAAATTACAAAATAGTCCATTGTCATATTGTAAAGTTGTAGATTATTTAATTTAGTTTTTGTTTATATCTTATTCATTTTAGTTTATATATATCTTTATTATATTTTAATTATTTATATATATAATAATTATCTATATATAATATATATCAATATATAATAATGATCTAAATATAATAATTAATTGTAAAATAATGAAAATAATTCAAAATTTTGAATTATTAATCATTTTTATTTTATCATAATTTTGAATAATTTTTTAAAATTGTTATTTTTTTACATTCCATTTCATTTTACATTTAATTAGACACAATCACAATTTCATTTAATATATAAAATTAATTTAATAATTATTAATAAATATAATTAATTTTAAAATATATAAATTTTGATTTAATAATTGAAAATATATAAAATAAACATTAGTTTATAAATAATAATTTTAAAATTAGTCATTTCTTAAACTAATTTATTATTATTTATTAATAAATATTATATAAAATATTTAAATAAATTTAAATAAAAATAATTTATTAGTAATAAAATTAAAATAATTTATTAGTAATAAAAATAAAATAATTTATTTTTAAGTTTTATTTAACTTATAATTATTGTTATTAATAAAATATTTATTATTATTTTAAAAAGTTTGAAAAAGGAGGGAAGGAGAGGGAGGAAAGATTTTGAAAATTTTGCAAAAATCCCCAATTTTTAAAATTTTGGTATCGATCAAGTATTTTGCATACCAAATGCAGATCGAAATTGAAATTGGTTTGCACCGACCAAGATTTAAAATCGGTAGCCAAATTTGAAATTCGCATCAGTAAGCATTTGCATTTTAATCCATATTAGTGGTTCTTTATCTCTCAAAGTTGATGTATATTTACTACGATCTTATCTATCACATCATCCAATACTTCTTTTGATCTCATCCATGATGATGAGTTATTCAAGCCTAAAGTTTTCAGAAACATTGGTTTTATCTAATACTTACTCATGTCAAGTTCGATAGTTATGGTCCATTTATTTGAGCATAAATTAAGTCCTTAAAGTTTTCATATATCTCTCTCATGCCTCTCATGCTTGTGATCTGACTATCCTTCAACCACGGTCCATCTTAAACTATCTTTTGATCTCATATTTGAATTTTACATCTCATTGAAGATTTATACCAAAGTGCACCAATGCATGTCAACTTATTGACAATGCTCGTCTTCTTTGCCTACTTGTAAGTTTTTGTCTTGTTATGTCATCCCGAGTATTGAACATTGATCAAAGCTTGCCAATACTTACATGATTCCACAATTAGTACTTTGGGATTTAACACTATGGTATCACATACCTGGACAATTTAGAGTTTAGCTATCTATATATTGTAATATTAAGAGTAGCCTGGTAGTTCCTAGGGCACTGGCGAAACAAAAGTGTGTTTGACACTGACTTCTTTTGGTTGGAAGCGAGTAATAGAGTCGTGTTGGAGTATGTAGAATGGATAGAACGGGCAAGGGTAATGAAAAGTTGTGTCTTTCCAACCCAATGATTACCCATGGGTAGGTTAGTTGGGTGGACCAAACCGCCAGAGGACTGAGTTAAGTTAAATATCGATGGGACAGTAAAACAAGGAGAAAACATTATTACTGCTAGGGGATACATAGAGATTGGCACGGCCATTGGTGCGGTGGGTTTATACAACACATTGCAAGAGGATTGCCGCCATCGAGAACTCTAAAGAGACTAATCGGGTCTCACTGGCTTGGACACTAGGATATTGACAAGTCATCGTAGAAGTGGATTCCTTCAAAGTTATAAACATATTGTCTTCATCCAATACAGTTTTATCTGATGAGCAAATTTTGGTAATAGGTACCGTGGATTATTGCAACAAGCTCTGGAGGTGCAATTTCAAAGACGTTCATTGTGAAAGGAACTAGTGTATGGACCACATGGCCTCATTCACGCCTCTAGTCGGTCCAGATTGCATATTCTCCGGAACCTTCACGACAATATTGGAATTCATTCACGGGACAAGCAAGGCACGTTGTACTACCGAAATATGCTATAGTTAGCTTGTAATTGGTTTTGGTTCTATCTTTCCTTTGTTTTAAAAAAATTAGGTTAAAGACGTTGAATACTTTATAAATTTATCTTTTATTATTTTAATATTTACATTTTAAATATTAGCATCTATTATATTTTCTATTTTACGTAACTTCATTTTTTATATTCCGTTAGCTTTTCGTGCATCTAGAAATGTAGGATAAAGTGTCAAATTTTAATATATAAAATTTTTAAAAATAAACGAGAAATAATAATAAATAAAATAATATTATACAAAATATATTTTAAAAATCAAATTCAAATATAATGATCTCGTATATATGAATCTTAATATAATTCGTAGTCAATTCACAATTTTGCGTAAGATATTATAATGTTTGAAGTTCAATTAGCAACTTTATAGTGCTACTTTTAGAATTATAATAATATATTTATTTTACAATAAATTCTAGCAAATATCAATTCAATTGAAAGACTTTCGAACCATTGTAACGCAAATCATTATAAAATTATTACTTAATAGAAACTTATTTATGCAAATATTCTAATCTTTTAAGGCATTGGATATATGGGTTGTAATACTTTTATGCCTAACACTAGTTAAAATTGTCACATAAATCTAGGGATGTTAATGCCTAGGCTGCTCCTCGCCGTCCCTGCCCGACCAGATTAAGTAGCCCATGGCCTTATAGGTTGGGACTGATCGCCTATAACTCAACCCGACCATAGGCTGATCGCCCATGGCCTGTTGGCAAACCCCAACCCAACTTTTTTAAACGTTAAAGCGATGTTATTTTTGACCCATAGCTTATCAATGGTCCAATCAATCTAGGCTAAAATTAGACCAAATGGGCCAAAATTAACATCCTCGGAAACTATCACTCAATAGAAGCCTATTTATAGTATTTAAGTCCATCAATCTGTCACTTATTATACCTTAATTTTCGAATGTCATACTTTTATCATAGGGTTCGTGCCTAGACCAGATACTAGATAACACTCCCTCAGATCCTCTGTCCCATTTTTCATGTACCAATTCTGTCTCATTTCATCTCAACCATCTGTTTATGTCAATCCTACAAAAATAAATAATTGAGATAAAATGAGACAGAATTGGTACATAAAAAATGAGACAGAGATCATGTCCCACTCTTTGGTGAAGTCTAGTTACAGTCTGAAACGATCAAAGCCACGTAAGAAAAAGGACTTTGAAGACTGCTTGATCAGTGGAATGCCGCCGTTAAAATCTCATAAAGAACAAAACAGCGATCTCATGTTGCAGAAAGAACATCTAGTGTTGTTGTTACAATGTCAATGACAAGCTCTCTCAGTTGGTTCTTGCTCTACCGACCGAAACTCGAATCAGGTCACCATTCTGCAATGAAGTTGTCAAAAGATCATTTGGCGTGTCCAGGAAACCAGACCAGACCTGGCTGCACACAATCTTTCCTGTTTGAGGAGGAACAATAGGGCCCAGAAAGATGCGCCACAAATCAAGTATTATAGTAACTAGCATGGCAGCACCTAGAGCATCAATAGCCACTCTTGGCAAGTCCCATGAGTCGCTAGCTTTCTCATCAATCCTGCACACAATAAATCCCAATACAAGAGTTAGAACACTGATAACAACAAACATATGACTGCAGGTTCGCAATGCAAGATCTCTTTCGGAAACAAGTAAATTACTTGTGGGTTTCGTACTTACCTCAGAAACATTGGGAAGCTCACAAGGAAGTATATGGCATAAAATAAGCATCCAATTTGGTACATTGCATCACGATCCACAAAGTCATAGTAAGGGAACTGCAAATGCTCCAAATGTCATGCCCAATGGTCAATCCATATATGGGTCAAGCAGTGATAAGGTTAACAGACATGTACATGTTACTGTTAGACCCCCTATTACCAAGGTTTATTCTAGAAGGGGCAAGGAAAGGGTAACCGAGTAAGGTACCACTTTCTGTTATAGCCAGGTATTACATGCACATGGGAGGGGAGAGAATAGGGAGTTGGTTATTGGCTGACGTAAGAAGTTAGTTAACATAAATACTGTAATGATTGGGAGAGGGGGTAGAAAATATTTACTAAGAATCATCTGTGAGCCTTAGGCTGGAGAGAGCAGCCCTCTCGAAGAATGGCTGCATACTACTTGTAATATGACAGATATTGTCATTATACGGGAATAATATTCAGTGAAAATCTCTCAACTACAGAGAGATCTATCACTGGTATCAGAGCATAGTTCCTAAATGACTAATAAGAAGGGGGATAATCGGATAGATGAGATTGAGAAAGAAATTGAGAATTTACGTGAAGATTTTCAGAAGAGTTTTGAGCTTTTGAGGGAGGAACGAAGACTTGAGAAAGAAGAAGTACAAAGAAATTGGGAGCGTTCCCAGCTGGAGATGAAAGAATTACGTGAAATAATGAAGATGTTGGTGAGTCATCGAGATGTCAGCAAGAATGGTGAGACGTCGGGGCAACATCGGAGAGAGGAAAAAACACGCGGGGACAAAAGGAAGGAGCCCATGGAGTCGGGTGGAAGTCGGGGCCCAACGTCGGTGGTCGAACCAAGGAATGGGAGCCGAAGACACTCCCCGGACACTGGGGGCCCAACGGAACAGCCACCTGGGTATGGGTGGAGTAATGCGACCCACCCGGAGTCATTTCGGGGGTGGGCGCGCCAGATCGGGGGTCGACATGGGCGGACGGTGGGGGGAGAACGAGAACTGGAACTACCGAGGGAAGAATGGAGAAACTATCCAGAGGAACCACCGCCTGGGTTCGTGCGACAAGGAGAGCACCGTAGAGACTGTCGAACTCGGCAGGTGGAGATGCCAGTGTTTGATGGGGAAGACCCGGATGGGTGGATTTATAGAGTGGAGCGATTTTTTGCGGTAGGAAGGTTCAATGAAAGAGAGAAAATGGAGTTGGTTTCCCTCAGTATGGAGAAGAAGGCGCTGGCTTGGTTCCGATGGGTGGAAGGGCGAAGGCCGATTAGAGATTGGGAGGAATGCAAGGAGTTGTTAGTTCAAAAATTTAGACCCTTCCAAGAAGGGACCCTGTGTCAACGACTGCTAGCCAGCAGACAGACGGGAACGGTGGCTGAATATATTGAGAAATTTGAAGAATTAGCGGCTCCATTACCAGACTTACCGGATGAAGTGCTGGAGAGTGCCTTTTTAAATGGGCTGTCAAGAGAGATCCGAGTGGAATTGTTGATTGCTAATCCCAAAAGTTTGACAAGAATGATGACATTGGCACAGCAGATCGAGGAGAAGAATAAAGTACTTGGGCGTGAAAAGGGGAACAGGTCCATGGGGGGTCATAGGACAGGTGGCTATGGTGGATACAAAACGTGGGAAACAGCTGGGGGCAATGAGAAAAGTGGAATTACACCTGGAAGGACTACTACCACCGACAAAGGGGATGGGAAATTTAAACGCCTTACATTTGGGGAGCTGCAAGAGAAGAGGAGACGGGGGCTATGTTTCAAATGCGAGGAGAAGTATACCCCAGGCCATCAGTGCAAAATGATAGATTTGAAGGTTATCACGGTCCTAGATGAAGAGAGGGAAGTTGATACACAGGAGAGTACTAAAGGGGAAGAGGAGCAAGAAGTGGAACTGCAACAGGTGGAACTCTCAGCAGGGTCGGCAGCTGGGTTAACCCTGCCCAAGACCATGAAAGTGGAAGGAGAAGTGGAAGGGGAGACAGTAGTGATTCTTATTGACAGTGGAGCCACCCATAATTTTATTTCCAAAGACTTAGCACTGAAATGGAGCTCCAAATGGGATTCCACTGGCAAGTATGAGATTGTAGTTGGAAATGGAGAGAAGGTGGCAGGAAATGGAGTCTATCGGAAATTACAATTGAAAGTACAAGAGCTAGAAATCTGTGAGGATTTTTTGCCAATGAAATTGGGCAGCATAGACGTCATCTTGGGAATAAAATGGCTGAGAACATTAGGAGATGTCCTATGTAACTGGTGTACCTTGACTATGAAAATCCGCATGGGAGGTAAGGAGATCATTATAAAAGGGGATCCAATCCTATCCAAGTCCATGGTGAGTGCCAAATCCATTGGCAAGGATCTCCAAGAAGGGGACTTAGTGTATTTGTTACAGATGGCAGAACAAAGGGAAGATCTGGAGGGAATTAAACAGCTAGGGGATCCTGAAATTAGCAGTATATTGGATGAGTTTGGAGAGGTGTTCCAATGGCCACAAACTCTACCACCAAAAAGGGGAAGAGAACACCACATTCACCTAGTAGAAGGAGAAGGACCAGTAAGGGTTCGACCCTATAAATACCCTCATTTTCAAAAGAATGAGATTGAAAGATTGGTCAAAGAGATGTTGGAATCCGGTATTATTCAGCCCAGCACCTCACCATATGCTAGTCCAGTTCTGCTAGTCAAGAAAAAAGATGGAGGGTGGCGTTTTTGTGTCGACTATCGGGCTCTAAACAAGGTAACAATTAGTGACAAATTCCCAATACCCATAATAGAGGAGTTGATGGATGAGTTGGGTGGGGCGGTTATCTTTTCTAAGATCGATTTAAAGTCGGGTTATCATCAAATAAGGATGAGGGAAGAGGACATTGAAAAAACCGCTTTCCGAACTCATGAAGGGCATTACGAATTTATAGTAATGCCTTTCGGATTAACAAATGCCCCAGCCACTTTTCAATCCTTGATGAATAAGATTTTTAAACCCCATCTTCGGAAATTCATACTAGTGTTCTTTGATGACATATTAGTTTACAGCAGAAGTAAAGAGGAGCATCTAAGACATTTAGGGATGACCTTGAGCATATTGAAGGAGCAGAAGTTATATGCCAATTACAAGAAGTGTATCTTCGGTCAGCCTCACTTGGAATATCTAGGCCACATAGTATCAGCACAAGGGGTTGCTGCAGATCAGTCCAAGATTGAAGCTATGCTTAAGTGGCCAAAACCAGAAAGTTTGAAGGAGTTGCGAGGATTCTTGGGGCTGACAGGGTATTACCGAAAATTTGTGAGGGGGTACAGCCACATTGCTTGGCCACTGACGCAGCTGCTCAAGAGGAATAATTTCAAGTGGACAGGGGAGGCAGAGGGGGCTTTCAACAACTTAAAAGAGGCCATGACCACTGTACCTGTTCTAGCCTTGCCTGATTTCAACCAACCTTTTATTTTGGAGATAGATGCTTCAGCTTCTGGTGTGGGAGCAGTGCTGATGCAAAATAACAGACCTATTGCCTATTATAGTCAAACTTTATCCGCAGAAAGAAAAGGGCAATCTGCCTATGAGAGGGAGCTCATGGCTATTGTGATGGTTGTTCGGAGGTGGAGATCTTACCTCCTAGGCCATAAATTTGTCATCCGGACTGATCAGAAACCGTTAAAGTTTCTATTAGAACAACGGGAGATTCACCCCGACTATCAGAAATGGCTCACCAAACTGATGGGATTCGACTTCATCCTTGAATACAAACCAGGAAGGGAAAATAAGGTAGCTGATGCTCTATCACGAGTTCAATTCCAGGGGGAGTTGGGGACTGTAATGGCATGCAAAACCATTGATTTGGATGCCATTTGGAGAGAGATAGAATCCGATCAGAAACTGAAGGAGTTAGCTGAAGCTGTCAGCCAAGATCCTGGGTTTAGACCCCCATATACGATGAAGTAGGGCAGACTCTATTACAAAGACAGATTGGTAATCCCTGCCAAATCTGCTTTGATACCTAACATAATGAAGGATAGTCATGAGAGTCATTTGGGAGGACATGGAGGACCTTTGAAAACTTATAAGCGCATTTCTAGAGAGTTGTATTGGGAAGGCATGAAGAAGGAAATTTACAGATTTGTGGCAGCTTGCTTAACTTGCCAACATAATAAATATCTCACATTGTCACCAGCAGGACTCTTGCAGCCTCTGGCGATTCCAATTCAGGTATGGGATGATATAACTATGGATTTTATCAAGGACTTCCAAAGTCCCTGGATATGCATCCATCTTAGTGGTAGTGGATCGGTTGAGCAAGTATGCTCACTTCTTACCCCGAAACACCCCTTCACAAGACAATCAAGTGGTGAGGTGTTTATCAAAGAGGTTGTGAGGTTGCATGGATTTCTAGATCCATAGTTTCAGGCAGAGATAAAATCTTCCTGAGCAAGTTTTGGGGAGAACTATTCAAGATGCATGGAACAGCTCTCAAATTCAGCTCATCCTATCATCCTCAAACCGATGGGGCTACGGAGGTGGTGAATAGGTCAGTGGAAGCCTATTTGAGATGTTTTGCAGGAGATTCCCTAAACAATGGGCAAAATGGTTGGGATGGGCAGAATATTGCTACAATACATCTTATCATGTGGCTCTTAAAACTACACCCTTCAAGGTGTTATATGGAAGGGATCCTCCACCAAATTTTCAGATGGGAACAAGGGTAGCCAAAATGGAGTCGGTTGATATCTTACTACAACAGAGGGACCTCTACTTATCTAAAATAAAACAGCACTTATCTAAGGCTCAAAATGACATGAAAAGTAGAGTGATCAAAGACAGGAGAGTAGTTTTCCAAGTGGGGGATTTAGTATGGCTGAAACTAGCTCCTTATAGACAATCGACGGTGGCAAGAAGAATTAATGAGAAATTGGCTCCTAGGTATTTTGGTCCATTCCGTGTGTTAAGAAGAATTGGAGAAGTGGCCTATGAATTGCAATTACCCGAGACAGCCCGAATTCATCCTATCTTCCATGTGTCACAGCTGAGAGCTGTGGTGGGAGAGGATAAGGACCGCTGATTATGCCTGACAGTTGGACTGCAGAAGAGGAATCAAGGGTGCAACCGGATAAAGTCTTAGCAGCTAGATCAGTGGGGGGATCAAATGAACTGGAAGTCTTGATCAAGTGGGAAGGCTTGCCAGACTCAGAAGCTTCTTGGGAGAAGTTTGTTGACATACTCGAACAATTTCCAGACTTTCACCTTGAGGACAAGGTGCATCTTATGGGGGGGAGCAATGTTAGACCCCCTATTACCAAGGTTTATTCTAGAAGGGGCAAGGAAAGGGTAACCGAGTAAGGTACCACTTTCTGTTATAGCCAGGTATTACATGCACATGGGAGGGGAGAGAATAGGAGTTGGTTATTGGTCGACGAAGAAGTTAGTTAACATAAATACTGTAATGATTGGGAGAGGGGTAGAAAATATTTACTAAGAATCATCTGTGAGCCTTAGGTGAGAGAGCGACCCTCTCAAGAATGGCTGCATACTACTTGTAATATGACAGATATTGTCATTATACGGAAATAATATTCAGTGAAAATCTCTCAACTACAGAGAGATCTATCAGTTACCACATACATTAGCTATGGCTATTGTCTCCAGGTATGCAATGAAGTACGCCAGGGCCAAAATCCAAGCGGCCTCAGTAGCCCACCGAATTTTATCCGGCAAGTGAGAAATGGTATGCCGTAATCTTCGCAGTGTCATGTTTGAGGAGACATGGTAGAACAGGAAGCAAACATGTGTCATTAGGAAAGTTGTATGTGGCACCTACAAATGACAATTAAATGAAGTGAGTTCAAAGTAGAACGACTGGGTAAATAAAACTTTGATGCTTTGTAGCTCACATTGTTCATCTTCCAAGATGGAAATGTGTAAGAAGCCCCAAGAACTGAGAAGAAATAGTGAGTCCAAAAGTAATTTCCAACATAGCTAAAAATGATTATCCATAGACTGGCCTGTCACAAAGAAAATTCACAGTTCAGGCTAATAACTTATATTTCTTTTTTCTTAAAACTGAAATTTCCTAATATCTAATATACATGTTCAGAAACTAATATTCATAACAACCAATTCGTAAGAAATTAATATTCTTAACAACCAATTCAAAATTGACGAGAAGACAAGTAGCAAAACAATGTGTCATCCAATTTCCTATCCATTTTTGCAACCTTTACAATAACCTTAATCTTATCCAGAAACTGGAAGATTATCAATTTGGCGAATAAGTAGAACCTGAGTGCTAATAATTGCGATTTGCGAGATATTAAATGTAAGCTTATGGAAATGTTTGAACCACCCAAATGCTATTCAAACAAAACAAGGTATGACATTTCGAATAGCTTAATATGTAAAGCCACATCAAGTATCACCAAAGGATGGAAGACCAATATTCGGATGGCTGGACAATCTCTTTGCACAATGATGCGAAAGTCTAACAAGGAAAAGCACTTGCCTTAACCCAATAGCGATCTTTCCAGACAAGCTTCTATCACTGTGAAAATCCAAACGAAATTATATATAAAAAAAGCAGCAAGGATAATTAAACACAAAATGAAATAAGGACATACAAGGAAAATTTAGGAAAGAGCACAAAAGTTCTCAGAAAGAAATAAAAGATTACATAGCATAATGAAGAACCTAACCTTTCCAACCCATAAAGCAGGTATTAAGAATGAAGGAGCTGCTGAAACTAAAGCCAGTAGGAAGTATTCCAGTTCTGTAAACCTCTGTAAATTTTCAATAAAGATGTGTTCAGAACAAAGTTATGTATTGCGAATGTGATTGTGCACTGTGCACATGTGTATGTTCAGAGAGAACGAAAGTAAATCAGAGACTGGAAATTCCTCATTCACAATTTCTATATACTCTTAAGAAAATTCCCAACATTTGACAAAAGAATGCATAGATGAAAGATCAGCTGATCCTATTTTGTAGAAGATAAATCCAAGCCCCGACTTATTTTGCTAATTCTACAACATCATACAATCCCATTTCCCTGAAACACCGAAAATCGGCAGCAGTTTAACGAACTAAATCACCAGAACTCCAAGTGGACCATTTACTTGTTCCAGTCAAGTCAACTAAAGACATAAAAACTATACATTAACGAATCAAATACCAAAATCCAAGCAAATAGATCATATATAGACTGATTGGCATTATTACTCGAACAATAATTCTAGATCAAATATTTTTATCAGCTAAACGCAGAACAATGGTTTGATTACCTCGTAGAGCTTGTAAGGAACAACAATGCCCAAACATAGAGTGAGCCAAAACGGAGTATAGCAAAGGAAGAAAACCTCGGCCCATCTCTTGCTGGGATTAGAAGCCAACCACAAATTCGAACTAGATCCACTCAAAGATTCCTTGCCTAAGTACCGCCAAATGCGATTTTTATCAATTGTAGACAATAGAACGATTATCATTCTAAAATCCTAATAAGGTTATCTAACAAAACCAGAAAAAACAAAAGACAAATTACAAGATCTAGAGTTCAAAAGGTGGCGAAATATGAGGACATACCGGCCATTTCTGGCGCTTCTCAGTGGACCGCGAGTGATAATCGGAGGAGGAAGGCAGTTATCGCCGGTAATCACTCTCAGTGATTGAGCCGTGAGGACTGTGGAGCTAGTGAGTGAGCTTCGATAGACGATGTCCAAACGACTTGCCAGCCGTCCACTTTGTCGTGTCGATTTAGATACTAAGAGATACTAAAATAGTGGGCCCCACTCTCCACAAAACCATTGACCAGTGTTGCATGCAAAGCACTTGCAAAATGCAACAAAGACATCCAAGTGAGTTGGAGCCCATATGTTCTCTCGTATCTCTCTAAAGCTTACTACAACACACAGTTTACGTAATCTGCTGGTTTCACCCTCCTCAGCTAAGCGGAGCTCACTATGGCTGACTCTACGCCGGAAGGGCACTTGTTCAAGATGGTCCGCACCAGAAAACGCGACAATGAAGTTTTCCCGGACCCAAACCGTCATACATCGCAGCGGTTTCAGGGTCATCGTCGAGGGATATCGCTGAGGAAGCCCCCATTGGCCAGACGAAGAATATATTCATTACAAGAAATTATATTTTTAGCGAAGATAAAAGTTTTCGCTAAAAGTAGTAATATTTGTCACTATTAATTATTAATAGTAACCAATATTTGAAATTGTCACCTCTCTTAACAAATATCTCTGTCACTACTAAAATTGTGATTAATTTAAATAATGGTTATAATAATGTAAAACTTTTGTGACACTAATATTGTCACTAAAACTTGTTAAATGTGTGAAAATTATATAGTCACAATAACTTCAAATACTTATGACAAATTTATCGTCACAAATAATATAAAGTAGTGACGAGTTAAGTTGTAACACAACTTCATTTTATTGCGACAAAATTACCGACACTAAAACCTATCAAATATGTGACAACACTATATGATCACAACAACTGTACTTATTTATGACAAGTTTGTTAACACAAATAATATAAAGTAGTGATGAATAAAGTTGTAACAATACTTCATTATATTGTGACAAAAGTTTCGACACTAAAACATATGTAATTGTGACAACATTATAAGAACACAACAATTTTACATATTTATGACAAGTTTGTTAACACAAATAATATAAAGTAGTGACGAATGAAGTCATAACATTACTTCATTTTATTGTTACAACATTATCGCTACTAAAATAATTATAAATAGTGACAATATTTATCACTAATAATTTTTTTATCAAGATCCATTACGCCTTGGTCACTAATATTTTAATAAAAATGTCAACTTCATTACTCCACAAAATAAAAATTGGTTCTTATAGAAAATATTATCACTAATGTGTTTATTATTAATACAAATAAACTATCAATTCAACGAAATTATATTAGTTGTAAATTTTTTTACATAAATGGCTATATTGTCTCAATGATTTCGTCACAAGTATGAAAGTTTATATGTTACAATAATGTTGTCACTAAATAAATAATATAAGTTGCAATAAATTTATCATTGATACATCTGATATGTGTAACAAATTTTCACTAGAAAACCCAATGACTAAAGAAGCTGAGTAGGCATCAATGTCAAATGGATTAGTCATGCTCATGTTATCATCCATGGGTCAAATGGACTAGTCATGCTCATGTTATCATCCTTGAGCTCGCTTATGGTTGATTGTAAAGATGATTCTAGTTCCTTGTCTCGGTCCAATTGATCCGACG
Organism: Erythroxylum novogranatense; assembly: GCA_029891385.1. Classification (NCBI taxonomy): domain Eukaryota; kingdom Viridiplantae; phylum Streptophyta; class Magnoliopsida; order Malpighiales; family Erythroxylaceae; genus Erythroxylum; species Erythroxylum novogranatense. The sequence goes on from JAIWQS010000019.1 coordinate 361,171, forward strand.
TGAAGAAGAAGACCGATTCGCTTCGTTTTGTTTTGTGGAGGTGGTGGTCGCTCTTGCTTAATCATTGGTGAGAGTGGTGATGAGTGAGAGGATCAATGCCCATTTTATAAGTTTTTCTTGATTTACATGTTCCAATGTTTTTATTTCATTATCAATTCTTCCCGGAGATGCGGCTATCTTGGACCATCTGTTAAGAAATAATAAGAAGTTATTTAGACTTTCAACAATTAATAATCATAGGCATAGGTTGTTTAGGACCACCGCAAACACGTAAATCATTGGAGCCATTAATGGTGGAGGACCAGCTTGGTTGTGACTAACATTTGTCATCAACTACATTAGTGAAATGCTCATAGGCCGTGATTTATGATGGTAATCACGTTATTCTCCATAAATCTATACCCAGAACCAACTAAAAGCAGCAGAACTATCAAGAATCAACGATGAAGATGAAAGTATATGAAGTAAAAAAGGAGACATAAAGCAAAGTTCTCGATGGCTTTAGTTTCAGACACAAATGCTTTAAGACAAAAATAATTTACAGCTGAAGTCAAAAAGGTAAGTGACTTAAATCACTCCCACGTGGTTCACTATTCAAATCATAAGCAACTTAATCAAAGCACTGTCGTATCATTCATTACTCAAGCTCAATATTACAAAAACGCACAGTAGCAATGTGAAACACACAAAGTAGATATACACATCACATAAGCAGAATTATGAAGCAAGAAAATGAGTAGATGCAAAACGCGACAAGATGAGGGATTCATTTAATGAATCACGTGATAGGCACACGAGGAGAGCAGACTCATCCAAGTCTTCACCAAGGTCTTCATATTCAGCTATATAAAAGAAAACACAAGCTTCGGACATAGATTAGTACATACATAGATTGTATTCTTCATTCACAACATTTAATCTTCGAGAATGAGATCAAGAGTGAAAAGAAAAGGGTTTTGGAGTGTGTTAGAATACTTACAAGAAGTATTAGGAGAGTTTGAGACTCTTGCAAGTGATTTACAAATCACTCAAAATCTATAAAACCTTCTTCATTTTCTATTCATTTAGTGAAAATCTTCACCATTTGTGAAGTGAGAACCTTGGATGTAGATAGTTTTATACTATCGAACAAAGTAAAACTCTTGTCTTCTTTAATTTTTCTGCAAGTTTATATTTGCAAAATAACCAAGTTTTTTCAAGTTATGTTTTTTGAAAGATAGCAGATTCAGTTCTTGAAGTTTAAAGATAACAAAAACAGTATAAGTTACGTTACGTTAGTAATGTAAAGCAAAAGTAAATAATTAACTTAAATCAATGAAATATACACAAAAAATTTGGGGAAAATGTAACTTAAAGTTGGTTTAGAGAAACTACGACAAAGTTATCACACCAATAGACCTTCACAATCCTCTCTTACATAATTAACTTCCTCACTATCATCATGGACATTCATATCTCGATGCAAGAAATATATTCACCCATACGTGAAATCCTCATCCTCATTATACATTTCCAACTCATAGTAACCCCTGGGGGCTTCAACACAACATACCAATTAGATGAATCGGTTTCTGTAGAATAAAACACTTGTTTTGCTTGCGATGCTAGGATAAAAGGCTCTCTCACATACTGATTCTGACTTTGGTGCAAATTAACAAGTGTAAAACCTTCTTCAACTTTAACTCCACGTCCTACATTTGCCCAATCACACTTAAATATTGGAAGCTAAAATTTATGGTAATCTAATAAAATAATCTCTTTTATCACCCCATAATATGTAACAACATCAACAACTCAGGAAGCATCTTTTGCACTTGATCTACATATTGTTGATGCCTCAATTGAAACACCACTATTTTGTGTTGATTTTTCAACATCCTTTCAGGTGAAACCGTTGTCCATTTATAACATAACCACTATAGCTCTTGGCATAATTTTCGACCATTTGCAATCCATTTTAGTGTCTCCTATCATCACATACGTAAGTTTGGAATGAAACCTATATAGATGATTCCAAAAGGAGTTAATATTATTGAAAAGAAAGCTTACAAAATATATACAAAACATTTTAGTAATACCTTTCCTTTCAACCATGTTGAAAACTCTTTGCATGTGTCTTTTCAAGTAAGTCAGGATTCCTCTCAAGATTTTTATTCGATTCTTTTAACTCCTCCAAATGTATTCTAATAGCAATCAATGAAAAATTATCTAATGGTTCACCGATTCTGGCGTGATTGCACATTGCCGTTTGGATCCATGGAATTGATCACGAACACGAGAATTTTGGCTCAAGGTTCTTGCAAAACAAAGAAGGCACGTCGGAGGTTGTTTCTCGAAAAGTCCTCCGACGCCAAGTCGATCTTTTGTAGGTGGGATCGCCGATGCAGAGAAAGCTAGGTTGTGATTATATGATTACGCACTTATTATGGCCGAGTCGCACTTATATATGGAGCAGGTGCTAGGTTTAAGTCTTTACGTCGCACGGGAGACTTCCACCTACTAACAAAGCTATGGATGTATTGATTGGGTCTGGGCCTGGCATAGCCAAAAGGTATGAGACTGATCATTGAAAGATGGGCCGACCGACCCACGGGTCGTTATGACTAGGTTCGCCCAAAGACGATCGCCCCACCATAAGCCCCCTACTCCTAGAGTCTGAGCAAGGAGAAGGGTCAAGGAGTATGTGTGGTCTTGTAGCTCGTCCATAGGACAACTCGAGGTAGGCCCGGTCGGTCAGATATCAACGTTCGGTACGTGACTGCTAGTATTGGGATCTGGCGGTTAAGTGTCCCAATCGGTTGGCATTGGTACTTATCGCATGGTAGCTCGCGCTAAGGTAGATCGGATCCACATCGTCATTGAGCGCGTGAATGTACTTGGAGCATTTATTATTGACGGTGCGTGCCCTCTGAAAGATATTCAGAATTTGTAACCGTTGTGCAGCTATCATGTACGTCTTTTCAACTGTTGCGCCGCTCTGGGTTTCTAAGAACCCTAATTTACCTCCGCTCAGATGCAGCCACGCGTCTGAGCTCGGCTTAGATTTTCACCACACGTCAGGCGTTGGTTGGAACGCTCGTTTGACTGGTCTTCTATAAGTACTCAGGATCAACAGACTATGAGTTTTCTTCACGTTTGCTTCGTTATCTTGCTCTCATTCTACTTTCACTTGCTCTTTTTCGTTTACAGTTCTCGGAAATTTCTTTCAGCCGTCGTCCGATTTTCCAACCTCAAATCATTAAATAGGTACGTCCTTCTTCCCTTGTCTCCTCCTCTAAAGTCTTTTCAAAGGTTTCTTCTTAGTGAGCATGTCGACGGCCAATTCTAGAAGTATGGTAGGAGACATTGAAGAAATCTTGACGAGAGAGCGAAAGGATGGGTTGGTTGTGGAGGAGCCACCGAGAAATCCATCGACGATGACCGTGGGGGAGTTGAATCGGTTGGTTATTAGGAACAACATCCCTTTGTCCTGGAGACCCAGGCTGGCCTTCAACCATGAACGAATCCACAGCAACCTGAGTGAGTATTTTGCTGTCTTTGATAGTTTTTTCTCGATGGGTGGTATGAGGCTCCCGTACACCCCGATTGTTGACAAGGTGTGTGCTGCCTATCAGCTGATGCCGAGCCAAATTCCTCCGAACGGCTGGAGGTTTATCAATGGATTGGCTTTGCTGTGCCATCAGTTCGGCTGCCCTCTTTCGATTAGCATCCTGCGTCACTTTTTGAGGATGAACTAGAGTCCGAGCTCTGGGGACGAGATCCCTTCTCTGCTGTACAGGGATGCCAGATATCGCCCGCCCGGAACAACTTCGAAAATCTCCGCTTGGCGGACGAAGTACTTCTTCGTGAAAGCCCCAGGATCCTCCTTCGAGTATCAGCCGTGGAGGTATCCTTTAGCCGAGCGATGGAACGACACGTCGAGCATATCTCTTAGTAGAGAGGAGTGGGAGGTGGTCGGTCGCATAAAGGGGCTCGGCTGATATGACTTCACTCGGCTTATTCTGGGATATCGCGGGTGGGCCTCAGTCGATTCTTTCCTAATCGTCCCCCCGCCACAAATTAGTGGGCTAGGAGAGGAAACCGCCTTTGGTCAATTCTTCATGGTTCAATTATTTGCTATATTTTTTAGTATTGGTTTCGCTTCGACTGCTTTATTATCATTGCAGCCATGGTGAGGATAGAAGATTTCGGTCCTCCTTCCCTAAATCCAAAAAGCAGCCGAAAGGAAGAAAAGAGGAAGGAAGCGAGACCGTGAAGGTGTGCTATGCCAGCTGGAGCTGTGTCACGCGGTGTGCTTGGCCCTCCGTCCATCGATGACCGTGGTAATAACATTAGCACTTCAATAACATAATCATACAACAATTACTCGGACGCTCATTGTCCGGAATAAGACACAATCAAGACAAAGACACATGAGCACTCTGACATTCATCCGAATGTAACACAATTCAAGATGTATCAACTCAAAGTGAGACCGTCCGGGTCTCTTATACGGATTTTACCCATAGTACTTATCGACTTATCAAATTCCCGACATCGACGATAAACTTTATCGTCGAAATTACTTACATTACTTCCTGTCGTGTCGGCGTCATTGTCGATCGTGCCGACGAGCGGGCCGAGCGGGTTCGGAAGGGGAGGAGGAAGAGGAGGTGGAGCCACCTCTTAAGAGAAAAAAGACCGTCCGGGTTTGGTCGTCTTCTCGCCCTTGGATCAAGGCAAGGAGAAAGAGAAATGGGAGAGCTTACTACCCGGCTTCGGATAAGGGCAGGGACGGCAAGCAAGCCGAAGGCCGATAATGGGAGCCCGATCGATGCACCGATAAGGCTACATCGCCGCTAATCTCAATGTGGCTCTTCATATTGCCGAGAAGATCGTTCCCCGTGGACGAGGAGCGATTGACTCGCCGACCCATCGGAGCTATCGCCCGTGTTGTCTGTGAATCGCGCTAGAGAGTCGGCTTTGCCTCCTCGATGCATCGACGATCGAATCGCCGACGGACTCGTCATCATTGGACCGAGGTGCATGATCTCCTTGAGGTGTGAGCACTTTGGGCCGAGCCTCGAGGCCAAGGAAGAGAAAGATGTTCTTGCCCAAGCTCTCTTCTTTGGAAGAGGAGAGTAAGTTTGGGAGGAGGAGAAGTGTTTTCAAAGTTCACTCGCTACGGGAGGAGGAGAGAAACGCTTGAAAGCTCGACTCAAGCGGAGGAGGAGGAGAAAACAGGTGATTGCAGTGAAGGCGAGGTGGCAAGGAGTGTGAGGTCTTGCAGGGGAAGTGGAGTCTGAGAGAGAGCTTAAAGAAAAGTTCCTCCAGGATTGTCATGCAGCGGTGGAGGGTAGACACAGGACCGAGGATTTACTGAGGGAGTTGCGATGCTCCATCAAGAAGCAGAAGGTCGAGGCGATAAAGCGGTGGAAAGAGCGATTCCTTCATGGGGAGTGCTTAGAGTTTGCCTGCGACTTGACCCTCTCGGTCCTGAAAAGGTGCCATGAGGTTCACGTTCCTGACGGGGTGGAGTGTCCTTCGTTCGAGGATTATGTCGAGCCGCTGTTCCCCGCTGCTCTCGGCCTTTCGCTGGAAGAAATGAGGGAGAGCGGACCTTTGTTCCGAACGAGGAACTGGACCTTAGCTCAAGTGAGTCGGACGACCTTTCTTATGAGGATATTCCTCCGGTTTCTCCCTTAGGCCCTGCTCCTGCCCCAATTGTTCCGTCCACTTCTGAGGCTTCTCCTGTGCTTCTCCTGCTCCCTCGGCTATTCATACCTCTTCCCCGACTGTTTATAGCTCTCCTTCTGCTGATTTTTAAAGCTCACCTGGTCGGGCTTGTGACCAGGATGGATTCAAAAAAATGAGATTCTTATTTTTGTCCTTCATTATTTCGAAGTCATTTTCCGCGTTTGTGTTCTTTATTTTCGATCTATAGTAGGATTTGATAAAGTCGCTCATGGCCGAACGACGCTGAGGTCGATCTATAGTCGAGGGTGAGCTGTGGTCCCAAGGATCTTGTCTTGGCGACCTGGCCGAGCGATAGTCGAAGTCGATCGATAGTTCCAAAGATCTCGTGTTGGACCTCACCTCACTGGGTGTTTGTGGGTTATCTACAAGATCATTCCATCAAGATTGTCCTCTTTGGTTATAGGTGAGCCACGGGTCAACTCATGACCTAAGGTTTTATTCCACTTTACGTGAAAGTGAATAACCTCGAGGTCATGGTTCGAGCCGTGGCTCACCCACGCCACCAAAGAGGACAATACCGACAGGTTGGATGCCGCAGATAACCCCAGAACACTCGCCGCAAGATAACTCGCAAACACCTACGGGGGGTGGGGTCCAACATCTCGTCTTGGCAACCTGGTTGATCTATAGTCGAGGCCGAGCTGTGGTTCCAAGGATCTTGTCTTGGAGACCCGGCTGAGCGATGTCGAAGTCGATCGATGGTTCCAAGGATCTCGTCTTGACAACCTGGTCGATCTATAGTCGAGGCCAAGCTGTGGTCCCAAGGATCTTATCTTGGCGACCCGACCGAGCGATGACGAAGTCGATTGATGTTTTCAAGGATCTCGTCTTGGCAACCAGGTCGATCTATAGTCGAGGCCGAGTTGTGGTCCTAAGGATCTTGTCTTGGCGACCCGACCGAGCGATGTCGAAGTTGATCGATAGTTCCAAGGATCTCGTCTTAGTAACCTGGTCGATCTATAGTCGAGGCCTAGCTGTGGTCCCAAGGATCTTGTATTGGCGACCTGACCGAGCGATGTCGAAGTTGATCGATGGTTCCAAGGATCTCGTCTTGACAACCTGGTCAATCTATAGTCAAGGCCGAGCTGTGGTCCCAAGGATCTTGTCTTGGCGACTCGGTCGAGCGATAGTCGCTAGGATTTTCTACTCTTTGCCAAATTTAATGAAATTCCTTCTTGCCGAGAAATCTGAAAACCCCTTTATTGATGATAGTGAGGGTGTGCCAATAAGAAACCCGATTGGCAGGTGTGAAAAAGGTACCATGTGTTGTGTACAAAAATAGTTGTTGGACCCTAACTTTTGATGAACATTAGAAATATTAAAATGAAATTAAATGAGAAAGAAATTGGTGAGACAATGTAAGAATTTAAGAAAATTTGATGAAATTTACGAGAAATGAATTGTTAATTTTGAGGACTTTGATATTTGAGTGAACTTATATGGATTATTAGAAGAAAGTGGATGAGTTGATTGAAATGAAGTTAAATAGCAAGAATTAAAAAGAAAAAGTGTGAAAATTTGAAGAATTTAGAAAGTTTGACTTTTGGAGAGAGAATGTTTGACTTTGAGAGTTGACTTTGTTTGAGGCAAAATTGGAGAAAATGATCTATATGAAACTTGTAGATTATGTCAAGAGTTTTCTGTAGACATAAAGTTTGCAATTTTCGATATCGGAATGAGAGTTATGATTAGTCAAAGTTGGCTTGGAAGTTTGACTTTAGGGTAAAAAGTTGACTATTTGATTTAGGTCAAATTTGAGAAAATGATCAAAGTGAAAATTGTAGCTCTGTCGAGAGCTTTTCGTGGACATAAAGTTTGCTATTTTTCGATGTCGGGATTGAGAGATATGAATTTGGAAGATATGCTTTGTTTTGAAAATGTTATTAAGTATAGATTTGCATGTGCTATACTTCGAGGCCACTCGTCGATGGATTTAGTCTGAATTGGAGTAAGTAGTATTACTGAAAGTTGTAGCTTGTATGTCGATCTTTCCGACGCCATAAAGTTTGTAATTTTTCGATATCGGGACTAGGAGTTATGATCGATTAAAACCGGAAGTTGTGTAGGAAAAGTCGATTAGGATAGAATCTTTGATTGAGTTTTTGACCCCTTTCGAGGTGAAATTGATTTTCTGTTCTTCTGGGAAGTTGTAGAGCTTCCTTCAATCTTTCTATAGACATTAATTCGTCAAATTCGAGTTCGGAATTAAGAGATATGATTTTGAAAAATTCAGTTATAAGTGGGTATTTAAGGTTTTGTAAATTTTGCTTGAACTCTCAACCCTTTTGCAATCTTTTGTTATAAATCTTTCGTCCGACATCCGATTGATTTGATTCTTGAAGCGTTGGATTCCTAAGACAATTACGTTCATGTTTATGAAAAATATAATTTTAGGAGATTAAATGAAAAGAGATTGATTGAACCAAAGTAAGAGATGGGTTATAGGTTATAAGTTGATACTTTTCTGAACATAGTTCAGTATTTTGTAATTTTCGGAGCTGTAAAACTCCGATTGAGGTGATTCTTGAGGAAAATAAAGTTAAGATATAGGGCTACAACTCTTATGAAGGGATCGAAATTTAGTTTCATCCCTAAGATTGTCAAATTCTGGACTGAAGTTATGTTAAAGTTCAATTTCGGATTTTGTGCAGGTCAGCTTAGTAATTCAGACATAACTTCTTCGCTTTAGATCCGAATTGAGCGCCGTCAGTTGCATTGGATTCGTATGATCGAGAGGAACAATTCTCTAGTAGAAAGTTTGTCCAAATTATTTCGTTAAGTTGCCCAAAAGTTGGAAGTAATTTATCAGATTTTAACTAAAGAGAGGGCATTTTGGTCATTGCACCTCATTTAAGTGACATGGCTTAAACACAAGGGCAGGGTCATTTTGGAGGCTGGAGCTGTCGACTATAAGCAGAATAAGAAGAGAAGAAATAGAAAGAAAATACAAAGAGAGGAGAGAAGAGATGAAGCTTGGTGATGGGTGGAGAAGAAGAAGAAGAAGAGCAAGCAAGGTCGGCTTTTTCTATGAGTTCAAGAGTGATGTTCGTTGGTTTCTAGAGCAAAGAGGAGGAAGAAGATGAAGTTTACCTTGAAGCTTCATAAATCCAAAATGGTGGAGTTAAGGTAGGTTTCAAAATTGTTTTTAAGTTGAGATATTGATGGGTTTATGGTGTAGATCTATGGAAAATGTTATGGGTTTGTTAATTCCATGACAAATTTTGGGAGATTTCATGTTAAATTGAGTTAATGTTGGATATGAATGTGTTAGGGTTTTAGTCTTGAATTTGGGGATTTGAAGTTTTGGAAGTGTATTGAGTTAAAAGTTTGAAATTTTGATGAGTATGGGATTTCTATAATTCATTTAAGTATTTATGCTTTTGTGATTTTGAAATTGGTGATTTTGGTTTAGGAACTTTTAGTTTGGATGAAGGAAAGAAGTAATGGAGGAATTGAAGCTTTGGAAAAGTGTCTAGCAAGATCATGAGGTGGGTACCATATTTATTTTCAAATTATAAGCTTTGTGAGTATTCATGAAAATTTCCTAAAGTGAAAAGTGGTTAGAAATGTATTGTTTCGGATATTTAAATGTATTGTTTTGGATATTTTGATGGCATTGAATGATTGTCTAATTGATTTGAAAAATTTAGAAGAGAGACGTTTTGAAAGTTATTGTTTATATTTTCTAAAATCAAGAAGGAAGTATTTCAATGTCATTGCTTAAATTGATTTGATAAATTGATAAAATTTCTCGACGTAGGATTATGAATGAATTGAAAATTTGTAAGGAATATTGTATTCTTGGATTTTGATATTTAAGAAATTTTTGTGTTTGAAACAATGACCTATATTGCTTTTGACATTGTTTCTCAAGTGTCGCTATTTAAAAGTTGACATTTCTAAATTTCAAATATTTGTGAAAGCGTGTATCGAATACAGTTATGAAAAGATTTGAAAAGTTAAGGATTTCCGAAATTGTTTATAAAAGTGGTTGAAAAGTTTATGATTTTCGAAATTGTTATGAAAAGTGTTGGAAAATTTATAATTTCCGCAATTGTTTATAAAACTGGTTGGAAAGCTTATGTTTCCGAAATTGTTTATAAAAGCGTTTGGAAAGTTTATAATTTCCGAAAATGATGTATAAAAAGTGTTTGAAAAAAATGATTTTCAAATTGTTTATGTAAAAGTTGAAAATGCAGTTATGTAGGTAAAGGTTGAATAATTTATGATTCTAATACTATCTAATTAGTTATAAGATTTTGCTCATAAAAGGTTTGACAATTTAGAATACTTTTGAAATTATTTATAAAATATGGTTTATGAAAATGTTGGAAAAGTAGGATTTCTAAGTGCTTTTGAAATTAGTATAAAATATTAGTTATGTAAATATTGGAAAATTTTGATTTTAGTAAGATTAAATATCTTGCCTTTGGAATAATTGGAGAAATTTGTTATACGCGATTGGAGAAACCTAATGTTTTAAGTTCGAATGTGTTTAAGAAAAGTGTACAAAGGTTTAATTTTCTTGTTTTCAAAAGATTTTTGAAATTGCTTGAAAAATTTAGAAAGTAATGAATTTTAATGTTTCCGAATGTTTTGGAAAAAGGTTACGAGTTTTAAAATGAATTGAGCTATGAAGAAGGGTTCTGAAAGGATTCTGACATTTTATGATTTCTAATGATTTAAGCAATTGCTTAATTTGTTAAATTCGTTAAGGCTCTTAATTGTTCATTCAAGGATGATGAAATAAATGTTAAATTCGTTGTGTTTCAAGGTTTTAATCAAGATTAAAATTGTTGCATTCTAAAATAAATTGTGAATTTGCTATGTGAGAATTTCTATATGAAATCATGTGCATTTTGGGAATGTCAAGTTGTTTGATATGACATTGTGTTGAATTATCTGATGATTGCTACAATTGGTTCAATCTTCAATGATTGAAAGTATGTTATGTGAATTACTTTGATGTGATGACATTATTTAATGTGAATGTGTCTTGTATGACACTGATACGAGGATTTGACTTTTTCAAAAGTGCCTTCAGCAATCTTTTTGTAAGAATGAATATGTGAATTATATGGGTTTGGTTAGGTCCCTCCGAGAGTCATTAGCAGCACCGCCTCCCTCTCGTTAGCCTTTCTCCGGCTTGCCTTCAAAGTGGCTTAGAGTTCCGATTTGGACTCCTCCGCTCACTGGCCGCATACAGAACCGCTTATGCGGATCAGGCAAGACGCTCTGCTAGACCACCCAAACCATTTGATGTGTTATGTGATTTTGCTCTTTGTGTATTGTGATGCATTATGATGTGATGCATTCATATTTGAAGTTGTGCATGATTTGTGAAAAGTTTGAGAACTTGAGAAAATCTTAGAAAATGTTGATGAAGATTTATGAATGTTTTGAAAAGTTTGAAAAGAGTTTTGGATAAATTTCAATTGGGAAAGGTTTAAAAGTTTGAAAAGACAATTTTCGCTATGTTTCATTTATAAGTATGTTACCCATCGAGTCGTTGTTCACCCCTTTCATCCCCATCTCCGTGTTTCGAAAGGTGAGATCGGATGAATACTGGCCAAGACGTCGATTCGACATTTATATGTTTTGTAATTTGATATGGCTTGGAATGCCATTTATGTTTATAAAGTATCCGGATGTATTCGAATTTGAGTATGGAAATGAGCTATGAGATTTGTTTATGATTATAAGTAGATCAGGTGATTGATTTATGAATTTTGGATGTACGAGGTTGTTTAGAAATGGGATATGATTGTGACTTGAATTATGGATTGAGATTATGAAGTGTTTTAGATATAAGATTATGTTATTGTTGGTGTTTGGATTCCGACGGAAGGTCCGATGACTCGAGTGGTGTTTGGATATATAGAAGTGTATGTTTTTGACTTGCGAAATTTTCGAGTCAAAATACAAATTAAGAGGCCGCCCGATTTTCGAGAAAATCGGGTTATGGCAAAATAAGAATAAGTATAAGAATATGATTAAGAAGTTAGCTTTACTAAAGATAAGTGTTTAGTAAACGATGAAATTTTCGGGAGAAAGAGTTTATGAATCGAGTTTGATTAATGGTAAATTCCTAAAGGAAATGGGAATGGTTTTGTATAAAGAGGAAGGAATGACTAAGGTTGAAAAAAATTTTATCGGTTTTTCAGATTAGTCTTAGGCTTCCAACGTCGCGATATACTTTTCTAAGATACTTGTAAGAAGATGTGGACATTTGTTTCAGGGATTCCGAGTTTGATTTGCTTCAGATTCGCTTCGCTTCAATTGATAAGACTTTCGCTTTTTGATTCAATTTCTGCTTTCGATTCTGTTTGCTCGCTTCGCTTTCCGTCTTCCCGGTTGGGATCCGGCCTCGAGATCGGGTCCCAACATTGCTAAATGGTAAGAGGCGAGATGGTAAGAGGCAGCATGGAAGTTTAAAAATTTTGAGGTCACGGGTTCGAGTGGCTCACCCACCACCAAAGAGGACAATACTGACATGTTGGATGTCACAGATAACCCGCAAACACTCGCCGCAAGATAACTCTGTAAACACCTACGGGTGGGTGGGGTCCAACATTTGCGCTTTTATGTTGTTGACTCACACTAATATTTCAGACGTGTGTTTGCGGGTTATTCATCAAGAGTGTTTCTGTTATCAAGACGTGCTTCGACTCAACGACTTTACTCTGACTTATGCTCGAATGCCTTTACCATTTGGCTGTTAGCCAAATGGTAAGAGGCGCAGCATGTGGAAGCTATAGTTTCGAGGTCAAGGGTTGAGTCGTGGCCTCACCTTGACCAAAGAGGACAAGATCGATTGTTGGATGCCACAGATAACCCGCAAACACCCGCCGTGGTATAACCCGCAAAACACACTGGTGGGAAATATTAGCCTGTGTGGGGGTGGGGTCCAACAATAGTAATAGACAAAGATTAACTAAAATAAAACTTATCTCATCGGTAGAACGCCTTCAAGTTTCGAGAGTTCCAGAGCCTCGATAGAATTTTTCCGTCAGATCGCGTAGATGTAAGAGCCATGTCCGCTTGCTTGATCACCGATAGGCCCTTCCACGCCTGTCCGAGCTTCCAGATGTTTCCCACCGCCTTCTACTTTCGCAGACGATTCCGCCAACCTTTACGCTGTTCTACTTACTCTTTCTTGTAGAACTGCTGTTTTTGCCCGACGGCTCGAGCGAGCGCCGCTCTATCCTCGCCTTTCACCGGAAGCACGAGTTCGCTTCACGGCTTCGTTATTCCACCTCTTCATAACTCGACATTCTTTGATCAGGCAACACCACTTCTATCGAACTAGGCTTCACCGAAAGTCATCCCGAGCGCGCTTCCCTCGTGGCTCCATTTGGTGTGGTTTCAGATGCCCACAATATTGCCTAGCTCTTCTACCCAAGTTTTTCGTCTGCTTAGTCGCTTCGAGAGCACTCATTATCTTTTGTTAGTGTTCTCCGCGAGACCGTTGCTTTGGGGTGAGCTACCGAGGTCAATCAGTAGCCTTATCTTTAGCCTAGGTCAGAAATCTTTGAACTTATCGTTATCGAATCGCCAATTCGTCTCGTAATCAATACCATAGGCATCCCGGCTGCTTAATATATTTTTCCTCATTTAAATTCTCCACCTTCTGCTTTCGGTAATTGTAGCGATCGCCTCTTCTACCCATTTGGTGAAGTATTCCACCGCCACTATCAGAACTTTTTCATCCGCCCAGATCGAAAGGAAAGGCCCCAAGATATCCATTCCCTATCGAGCAAAAGTGGATAGGATGACTCACGATTTTCATCCTCTCTCACGGTTGGTGAGATATGCTATCGTTTTTCTGGCAAGCCTCACATCCGTTGACTTTATCTTGGCAGTTCTTCCTCATTGTCGGCCAGAAATACCCCTCGCCGATCGCCCATGAGCCAACATTCTGCCTACCACATGGTTTCCACACATTCCTTCGTGGACTTCGTGTTAGACCCCGATCCTGGGAGCCCGACTGTCCCGGGATGTGAGCCCAAGTGGTGCCCATCCCCGAGACACTTGCCTTGCTGAGACCTTAAACTTGACACTCTTACTCTTACTATAGTACCATAGACGCTTGAACCTGCTTTCCGAGCCCAACTTTCGCTGTCTCCAAACTCAGCGCTTATAATCTTGCAGGATTCTTAATTGTAACTCCATCTTCGTGGCAAGCACACACCATGTATACACTAAAATCATGGGTTGACTTATTCATATAATTTGTAGCTTTAAGTCTCAAGTTCTCCCTGAAACAAGAATCACCTTAATCGGAGTCATATACTCAAGATACACTCCAAAAAAAAACCTAAGAGAGTTCATACCCGAAACATGCCCTCTTAACTGACCTTTCACTTGTTTTAGAACAAACTTTCTCAATTTAACTCCAATTGATACCAGATTTTATGGAGTGAAAGATATGTGTCTTAGAAATCCAATGGTTCTAGCCTCACCTCATTTGGAGGTCGTATGAAGGAAATATTCCCAAAACAACGGACCATGCTCACTTCCGAAATCGAATCGAAACTCTTTTGGCGCGATTGCTATAACTTTTAATCTATAGCTCCAAATGTTTTTGTTCTTTCACCATATGAAAGTAGACATCTAGATCTACAACTCTTATGAAGATTACAAAGGCTGATTCTATCTCCTACATTCTGCAGCATCCTATTTTTCCATCGTCGATTTCTATCGTCCGTTTTCTATCGCCCGATTTCTATCATCCGTTTTCTATCGTTCGATTTCTATCATCCGGTTTTCTATCGTCTGGTTTCTATCATCTGGTTTTCTATCGCCTGATTTCTATCATCTGGTTTCTATCTTCCTTTCCTTCCTTCGCTTTTCTATCTTCCGATTTCCTTCCTTCGCTTTTCTATCTTCGCTTCCTTCCTTCGCTTTCTATCTTCCGATTTCTTCCTTCGATTTCTATCTTCCGATTTCCTTCCTTCGCTTATCTTCTCGATTTCTATCTTTGATTTCCTTCCTTCGATTTCTATCTTCGCTTCCTTCCTTCGCTTTTCTATCTTCCGATTTCTATCTTCGCGCCTTCCTTCGCTTTTCTATCTTCCGATTTCTATCTTCGCTTCCTTCCTTCGCTTATCTTCTCGATTTCCTTCCTTCGATTTCTATCTTCGATTTCTAGTAAGGATCATATCTTTTGACTCAACTCCAAATTTAGCAAACGATATACCCTTAGAAAACTCTAAACTCCTACTACAATCTTCATGAAGACTCATTGATCTAATTCATACCCAAGAGGGTCTAATATCGAGGCTAAGCATCACAAATTTTAGGAAAATTTGACAGACATCCCCTTAAAATGCAACTACCCAATTTTCAATTCTAAGACTTCCACCGCATAAAACTCATCATACAACCTCATATAACATGATTAAACCCTAAGGTATCTTCAAACACCATTCAAGCAACAGCCACACTCTTAATCATCTATCATATCCAAACTATAACAATGATTCAATTGTCTTAAACATACATGGATTTCTCAAAATACATTAAAACCGAACATTTTGCTTTCATAATTCATTCATTCCATCTTCATCAAATCATGTCATATTCATACAATGCTTTAGTGGGCATTTCAAGCCCAATTACAATGAAGTTTCAAAATACAATATCTTCTCAAAATGCAACTAAAGCATTGTTTTACAAAAATCATTTCAAATACAAAATCAAAAGAAAATCTTCGAGTAAATGCCTTTAAGCTTGCTTCCTGATTCTCGCCATCATTTCGAAAATTTTAGGGGTGAGCTTTACATCCGTGGGTAATACATTTATATTTATATATCAAGCAGCCCTATTAGTTATTCATACTTTTAGCAATCTTTCAATACAATCATAATACATGCATCATGCAATGTTCATCAATACTCAAACATAATTTTTCACAATTCAAACATTCATCATTCTTGCATTTTCATGTATTCACATATGAAACACATCAAATGGCTCGGTAAGTCCTTATTTTGGTAACCATATAGTCTCATTTCACGAGTCTATATGGGCAAATCTTGGGAGTCCAAAATGTTGGATCATCCTATGCCACAATCGGACAAAGGCGAAGGCTTCATGGTCAACGCACGTGATGCTTCTTAGGACAATACCTTACCCACATAACATAGCAATCATGAATCATACAAGGAAATTGGACTGTTCTTATCCAATTCATTGTTTCTTTGAAATCATCTTTTCATACATCGCTCATGCCTTTCATTATATTCATTCACAAGTTTCTTCATGACAGCTTCAATCATCATCAAGCATTTAATACACTCACATTCATCATTC
Organism: Erythroxylum novogranatense; assembly: GCA_029891385.1. Classification (NCBI taxonomy): domain Eukaryota; kingdom Viridiplantae; phylum Streptophyta; class Magnoliopsida; order Malpighiales; family Erythroxylaceae; genus Erythroxylum; species Erythroxylum novogranatense. Next base: position 377,221 of record JAIWQS010000019.1, read on the forward strand.
CATCACACACATTTAATACAACAACCAAGTTGATCAAAGTTCATTAATGTCATGCATTTATTTACATTTGTAGCTTATATACATAAAGATAAATATGAAACCCACCTTTTATCCTTGCTTAAACTTGCCTAAGGAAGTTCCTCTCTTGTTTTTCTCCTCTTTCTTGTCCTCCTTCAACATAACAAGAAAATAACCCCATATCAACATAGGTTTAGAAATTGAAATACCTAAAATCTAAATCATGAAATTCATAAGAGAATCACTAGACCCATCTTATTCTTCATCTTTCTAACCAAAACCCAAACAAAAACTTAACCTTAAACCAAGAACTTACCTTAAATCCTTAACCAACCAAGTGGTTCTGGTTCAAAGTGAAGCTTAGACTCTCCTCCACACTTTTCTTCTTCGACTTTCTTCAAAACCCACTCACTTTCATGGAAATGCCAAACCCTAACAAGCCTCTTCTTTCTCCTTTTCCTCCCTCCTTTCATTTACACTCTTCTTTCCTCTCCTCCAAATTTTGTTTCTATCTTCTTTCCTACAAAATCACTTATCTCCTTCCTTATATACTCCTTTCTAAATTACTTAAGCTTCCAATAAGCCTAAGCCCAACTTACTTCCTTCTTCTTTCTTCTTTTCAT